>OY288261.1:31430557-31928708 GCA_958450325.1 Agrostemma githago
CTGTGATATCAAAACGCAATGACATCAAAAAGACGCAAATTGATACGAAATGACAATGAAAGCACTATAAACATGAAGATCGACGTAAAAAAAACGCAATTTGACGCGATAAAACATTGATATGAAAACGCAAATTAAAAGCAATATGACTATTGAAATCCATGAAGAAAAAACGAATAAAAACGTGAATGAAACACTGAAACTCACCATTGTTATACTCGATTAGTTGCTTATCAACCGTTGAAGACGATGATGCGGTCATTGAATCCATTGTAGCAGAATTTCAAGATCAAAATCGATGAATTAGCGTGAATGAAGAAAGAAGTTTTTTTTTTAGGTGTGAATGAACGTGGAATGGAAATGAACGTGAATGAAAATGAACGTGAATGATAGGAAGTTATTTGTTTCCTAAATTCTTGTGAGTTATTTTAGGAACGTAAATCTTCCCTTTTTTTTTTTTTAATTGGATGCATCTTGTCCATCCATCCTCGTCCCATCCAATGGATGGGATGAGGACTTAGGGACTCACAAAGAGTAAGGGACTCATAAGAGCCTTACTATATATATATATCAGTTGCATTTTATCACTTGAAGTGATAACAGTGCTGAATGTTATAGTTACATATCAATCTTGAACAAATGCAACTTCAACGTATGTCAACTGTAACTTTAATATAGACTTAGTTGCATGTGGTGAACTTATGTGAACCTCTCTCTCTCTCTCTCTCTCTCTCCCTCTCTCCCTCTCTCTCTCTCTCTCTCTCTCTCTCTCTCTCTATATATATATATATATATATATATATATATATATATAGGAATTGCATCTCGTGAGTCTCTCTATCTTAAATGAGTCCGTCCCGCGAATCACAGCCACATGATCAAATCACATGAATGGCTGAGATTCAGCGTCATCTTCATCGTATATAATCTTACTGTTACAGTAACATAACACTATTACAGTAACACAACTATCTTACTGTGATACTATCACAGTAATAAGAAATTACAATAATAATGTCACAGTAATAATGTTACAGTAATAGAACACCATTACAGTAACACAAATATCTTACTGTGACACTGTCACACTATTACAGTAACACAAGTATAATTATATAATACTGATACAGTAATCATATTACTGTAACATCATGGATTCAGCATAGTGATGGGCAGCAGATAAGGTGAACCCGCTATGCGAAGGGAGCGGAACCATATCGGATCGTGATAGGGTGAGCTCGGAGTCGGTAAACATGGCGGAAAACAGAGCAAGCTGAACAAGGTCAGCAGGGTAAACAGAGTGATGAAAGCAGCTGGGTTTGCGGAGGATGAGGAGGACGGAGACGGCGAAGAAGATGAGGAGGGAGGAGATGAGGAGGAAGAGAGAGGAAGTGGGTTGAGGGAATTTGTGGGAGGATCGTTGAGGTTTTCTTGGAGATGAGTAGATGAGTGATGGTGGGAATGGAGTGTAGGAAAGTAGGTGGAAGAGTAATGGAGTTTTTAGTGTTCGGGTTTTGGACGCCATTAATGGAGCTTCAAGAGCTTTGAAGGTTTGTTAATGGCGGATTTCGTGATTTTGGGAACAATAGTTTTGTTCAGAGGAAATAATTGGAAGATGAAGAAGAAGAGTGTTTGGGCAGCATAGTGATGCGGCGAGAGAGGGCGGAGGCAAGGCGGCGACAGCGGTGGTAGGTGTGGAGCCAAGTGTAGGTAAGGCGGCCGTGGATGAGGGAGGCGCGGGTGGGGTGGACGGTGGCGGCTCGTTCGAGGAAGTGAAGCGGTGTGAGAGCCGTGTAGTTGGCTGGGTTCCTGGGTAGATCATCTATGTCTTCCATTCTCTTCTCTAAGTTCATGGAATGTAGGGAGAGGGATGCATGACATCTTGCTTTGTGTGTTTTTTAACGAGAGCCGTTGATCTCATTAGATCTAATGGCCCTAAATTACGGGACGGACTCATTTAATGAGGAAGACTCACCGGATCCTCACTCTATATATATATATATATATATATATATATATATATATATATAGTTAAGATCGGGTGAGAACCCATATTATGGTGAGAACTGTGAGAACCCTTTACAATCCAATTAATTTAAATTCCCTGCAATTTCACCATCAAACTAATTAGTTTAAATCCCCAAAAATTCCAATTTATCGATTTTAAAATCTTTTTTGTCCAAATCAAAATCTCGGAAACCCCAATTCTCCAATTAAAAATTCCCAGAAAACCCAATTGCCCAATTTAAAAACCAAGCAAACATTCAATCAAAATCCCAGAGTTGAAAATCACAATTCTCAATGCATCTTTTCTACCTAACCAATCACAATTCTCAACTATCTAATGCTAGTATAACTTACTGATTCTCATTTTCCAGGCCAATTTATCAAAAAAAATAACCATAGCTGATTGGTGTTGATAAGAAATTAGGGGTTGTCTATCTAGGGGTTGGATTAGTTATGATCCGAAATGATGAAGTAGTGAGAGTTATGATGAAGAACTTGTTTGGTAGAATTACCACTTCTAAATCGTCTACCACTGATTCATCAAACCACAGTTTGTCCAATTCTTCGGGTTCGGGTACGTCATTGCTGCCGGCGATAGTAGTCTCTGTGTTCTCTGGTTTCGAGAGCAGCAGGAGGTCGAAAGGGCAAGGGTTGAAAAGGAGTAATAGTAGTAATGGTTGGGGGCGACAGTGAAGAGAATCATGGCGAGTGAAGAAGGGTACACTAAAATAGAAAAAAAGGTACGCTAAAAGTGAAGAAAGGTACACTAAAATTGAAATTGAAAAAAAGTACGCTAAAAGTGAAAAAGGGTACGCTAAAATTTGAAAAAGTACGCTAAAACTAAAGGAGGGTACACTAAAATTGAAAATGAAAATGGGTACGCTGAAATTGAAAAAGGGTACGCCAAAATTGAAAAATGGTACGATAAATTTAAGAAAGGGTACGGTACGCTAAAATTGAAAAATGGTACGCTAAAATTGAAAAAGTTAAAAAGGGTACGCCAAAATTGAAAAAGGGTACGATAAATTTAAGAAAGGGTACGGTACGCTAAAATTGAAAAATGGTACGCTAAAATTGAAAAAGAAAATTAAATCGAGTAGTGCTTGAAGAAGAAGTGTTGTATTCCATATAAAATCCGTACAAAAGGAAATTAAAGGACAATATTTTAGATGAACCCCTAAGTTAATGAGGAAATTTGGAAGAAAAAAAACGATAGCTAGAATTATTGCAATTATATTTGCCGACGATAATACTATTACTATTGTAATAAAGTAATGAATTTAATCGAATAAGTTAACTCATAAAATAATTAATTTTAAAAAAAAAATTAAAAATTACTTAGGTTACTGAGGTTCAATACCCAATTGTAATAAATTGATGGATTGAAAAAAAGTCTATTGAAAAATTGATGGATTGAAAATCGGATTCAATGGTCGATTGAAGAATCATGGATTAAAGGAGTACGGGTCGAAAAATTTTGTAGAAGGAGAAGAAGTTACAACCTTACGGGTTGAAGGCTCAAACAATTGTGATTAATTGATGGGATTGAAGAATTTTGAAGGATCCAACGAATGAGATTGAACACTATGATCTAATGGCTCATATTATAGTTCTCATGGTTCTCATTGAAGGAGTGGTTCTCACATGAACCTAAATCTATATATATATATATATATATATATATATATATATATATATATATATAAAGAAACGAAAAAAGAAGAAGGGAGAAAGAGATGTCGGGATTTGAATTGCACCCTCAACCTACATGCTTAAGTATCTCGGAAACGGACTCGTAAAGTAACGGCGTGAGCGCGGGAGTGTTGAGAAATGTAGGGTGAGTTAAGGTACGTAGGGTTGGTGAGAGGATACTCTCGGGTCTTCGACGAGTTTTGATCTCGGGATTTTGAATGTGTATGTGTAGGGATAATGTCGAGGTTGTGCTAGTGTGTAGGGTTGCAAATGACTTGAAATGTATGGGATGTATGTAAAGTTGTAGGGTTGTAAAGTTGTGAAAATGCGAAGAGCATGGCGGGTATTTATAGAAAATGTCCCCCGACCTAGGGTTACTCGATCGAGTAGACCTACTGCATGCACTCGATCGAGTGGCCCAATAAAGACGTCTGATTAGGTTTCAATAGCCACACTCGATCGAGTGAGGTTATGGCACTCGATCGAGTGGCTAGACGGGTGGAGTAAGAATAGGGAAATAGTTTGACCCTTTTGAATTTGAAAATGTGGGTTTGGCGCTTGTTTCTAGAAGCACGCAGCTGGTTATTGCATCGGATTCGACTTTGACCGGGTTTTGACCCAGTTGCTAAAAGAATTTATTTTCGGTGATGGTTTTGACTCAAATTAGTCTCATTTTATTGAAAATGACCCACTGGGCCTGGATTTGAGGTCGGTTTTGAGAGATTTGTACTCCGCTAAAAGCTCATGCCAGATATTATTGATTCCGAGTCAGTATTCGAGTGTATTAAGTCATGTTTACGTCCGATCATCATCGGGTGTTTTGTTGGGAACTGCTATAGACACCAGAAGGCAAAATGCGGGTGTCTACCGGGGGCATAATAGATATCGAAGATATCATAATTTTATGGGTTAATTCATACGAATAATCCGAACTATTGATGATATTCTTATATTAATCTAAACTACTCCCTCCGGTTCTATATGATTGCCCAATTTCCCTAATATATGTGAGGAGTATTATATTGAAGCGGGAAAAACATATAAAACCGGATGTAGTATAATTTAATTCAAAATAAACCCAACTATGGGTATCCTCCTCCAAAAATAGACTCATCTCACTTTGAACCGACTACACCCGGTTAAGAGTGGTGTACATGTGCCACCAGTCACACCTTACTGTACGTCTCTACGACTGCCCCCTCTCGTCACGACCTTCACCCATCCACCATCACACAAACACCGACTACCTCCTCCGATGTCGACAACCGCTCTCACCCCATCAATTTTTTCATAAGAAATAGATCGATCTACATTTGAATTGGGAGGCAACAACTCCGCTGCTGGTCTTGCCGGAGCCGTCTGGAAAGGAAAAGAAACTGGTGGTCAACGTTGCAAAGATGGGTAGATTTATTTGGGTCAAGACTGGTGGCAGATTTGGTTGAGTAGATGTGGCTGTCATGTCTGCAGAAAACGCCAGAAGAGAAGTTGTGTTGAATCGTTTGACTCAAATCATACGTTGCTCGGAGTATGGTGGTTGAATTGGGCTAGGATGGAACGGAGAGGATGGGGGTAAGTGCGGTAGTTCGGATGATCTTGGTGGCCGAATTTGTGGGTGGTTCAATTATGGTGGTGTCAATTTTATCAAAGTATAATTATGATAAAGATGAGTATTACTATGATGATGATTTTGCGGATGATCATCATTATGGTAATGATGGAGAGATGATACAAATGGTAAATGGTAATCTAGTTCCATGGGAAGTGAAAGGAGGTGTGGGGGAAAATCAAGAAATTAAATTAGAGAAAATTTTAAGAAATTATTGTAATCTAGTTCTATAGCAATGGAGGGAGGATGATCTGATGAAGATAATATAACAGGATTGATAAAGATGATATGATTTGATGATGGTGACATTTTAAGAAAGCAATGACCTGCTTATTAAGTACCCGGTCATTTTGTCTAATTTGAGAATAAGGTTGTCAAAGTTCAGTTTATTGTGAGTTAAAATATAGTATGGATTACTGTAGGAAGATGCTTCATAGTTAGGATTATTTATATAAATTAGCTCTAATTTTATTGTTACCTAGTTTACAGTAGATTGTATATTATATGTTAGTTATACTGTTACCTCATTATTAGGATTATATTCCTTATTTTGTGAATATGATGTATCTGTATGATTCTTGTAATCTCTGTAAACGCTATATATTGAATGCAATACCAACCACCCAATTCAGGGGATTGCAGTAACTTACACTCAAATACTATCATCTACTCCGTCCTTCTAGTTTGTTTCTTTATCTTCGATTAAAATAATCCTCACAATGAATATAGAATAAACAAATAAATGGACGATACGGAGAGAGTATTATTTATTTTATGATGTGAGTTGGAATGAACTTAGAACAATGTGTTTAATGATAAACAAGTACTGAAATGGAGGAGAAAAGGTAACGAAACAGATGTGATTGAATTGCTGTATTTTGTGAAAGAAAAGGTAACCAAGGATAGTATGCTAAGTGAGATAGACCTATACCTCAACTAAGCGGTTGTTAATTCAAACACTCGATTGAAGAAGCGAGATTAGAATGCGTCGAACTCTAAGACTTGTTATTGTACACGACAATGAACAAAATGAAAGCAAAGCTTACTGTTTTGTTTGATGATAGTTGAATGCTTTATTCATCAAATGCTTGGCTATTTATAGCCTACAAGCTCGACCCAAACATGAGGCCAACCAGCAAAGTCAAGCCTCATAAAGTGGGTGACAATTACAAAGAAGGAGAAAAGAACTAGGAAAGAAAAGCTAAGAACTAGGCAGCTAGATACAATGAACAAAATGGACCAACATCAGCCAACTACGATGCCCCAAATCAGATATAATGCTCCTTGTTTGCTCGAGTAAGTTGGTGAGTTTGAACTTAGTTAATGTATCTTCTAGTCTTTGAAAGCAATTACTCCAATTGCCGATTATTTGAACTTGGAAAATCAGAAGAGAACAATGCATCTACTCTTGTTCTTTTATTCTGGCCATGTTGGTGTTCGCACGAGCTAATTTAATGCTTGTAGAAGGCACACAACCAAGCTAGCAGTAGGGGTTAAAGAGATTGATTTAGACTCACTTGGTTTTAATGTGAGTTCATCGAATGAGGCATCTGTATACGGATCATTTTATATGCACGGGTATCATTAATCTAGTATCTCAGACTACCTCCGATTTTTGTTTCTCTTCCCTGTTTCCTTATTGGGCTGAAATAACTTTTCTTTCCTATTTCTATTTTGGGCCATCAACATGTGGTCTAAAATTATCCTTACATTTCTCTAGGGGAAGATAAATAAAAATCGGAGGGAGTATATCTTTTAAAAAATATCATACGTATATCAATTTTTTAAAAACAAAGCATGACCCTAAAAACAACGGGTCGGTTCGTTATTTTTTTTCCTGATGACGAGGGAACATGCAGTCGCTAACTTTTGGTGCGTTCCGGGTAAACCCTCAGGTGAACCACGCACACCAAGTAAAATATCCTTAGGGCGGCAGCCTCAACGTCCTCAATTCATACAACTCTCATAAGATCGCTCTTGCAGGGGCTTGAACCTGAGACCCTTTTGTGGTGGTGACCACAAGTTTTAATCACTAGACTCCACCTTTGCGGGCAAATGTGCAAAATACGTGCAAACGTGCGGTGTCAAATTATCCAAATGACGATCGTTGCGGTCAATAATTATAGGGTCGTGCTTTTTTCTAACGAACTTTTACTCAATTCTAACGGTATTTTACCAATTTGACCCTATCATTTCCTCCCCATTGTAAAAAAGTGATACTTTGATTTTTCTCTTTACAAAATGTAACATCAACCTTTTCTTAATTTTCAAAGTTACATTCGACATTCATGAGTGCAATAATACAGGGCTTGCTTAAAACACTTTAATTGATTGATCACTCAATCAATCTTATAGCAAAAACTAGATCCGTAAACCCTAAAAAAATCCCTAAAAATCAATCATTGAGAGAAACCCTAATTGATGAATTTTACGATAAATTGATTGAAAAAACTAAAGTTAACCCTGATTGATGAACATTAATTTATCATTAATTGGAGAACTATAATCCATAATTGAATTTAAAAGAGACTGATTGATTGACTGAAATTGTTTTGGTAGAGATTAAAGCTAATTAGAAGAATTAATCCCTAAAAATCAATCACCGAGAGAAACCGTAATTGATGAACTTGACAATAATAAATTGTTTACAAAACCTAAAGTTAAAACTTACTAAAAAGCAATATTATTTCACCATTACTTGAAATTAGGATCAATAGTTGAATTCACAAGAGTTCGATTGATTGATCGTTTTTTTTTGTAGAGATTAAAGGTAATTATTATGAATAATTGGAGAGTTGTATAGAGGGTATAAGTGGAAAATTTAAAGAAAATTCGTTAGAATTGAGTAAAGCTCCGTTAGGAAAAAATAATTTCGTAATTTTTTTTTTGGTACTCAAGAGGGGCGAAGCCCCGATTACAAACGAACTAAGAAAGGCCTAAACGAGGAAACGCAACTCCTAATATGTCTTCTCGAAGTATCGATCGATGATCATCAGGAGGAGAGTCAATAATTGTAGTAGACGTAGAAGATTGTACCCCGAGATTAGCTAGCCAATCAGCCGCGCGATTGCCTTCCCTGAAGATATGCTCGATTTTGACCGTCCATCCCGGTAAATTCATCAGATCCTTGCATCAAATCACTAATGGACGAAGAGTACTTCTCATTAATTGATCTTCAGGAATTAGATTTACGCAAGTCAAATTATCCATATTAACTATTACTCTGGATAGGCCGAGGGCTCTAGCTCGTTCCAATCCCGTCACAACGGCCCTCAATTCCGCCCGCATAGAAGTACTAATACCACACGAGAAGGTGAAGGCGGAAACAAAATTACTCGAGTCATCCCGGAATAGTCCACCGCAACCCGTCAAGCCTGGATTCCCTTGCGAGGCCCCGTCGGTATTAAGCATCATCCAACCGAATGGAGGGGGAGTCCATCTAATATACCGTTCAATTCTAGAAGTTCCTAAAGTTGGAATAAAGAGTAAAAAAGGATCAAAGGCTAGAAGAGAAGTTTCAAACTGATGATGTAAAAACCTAACCGGATCAATAGGATTTTCCTCAGTTCTACCGAAGACAACATTATTCCTCCAACGTCATAGCCACCACATGTTACAGCGAATTTCATAGACCAATTTGAGGAAGAGGAAGACGACCCATTGCTAGCATTTTTTGAGATCCAGTGGTGGAATTCGTCTGTTAAAAAAATCGTCCGACGAGGCATAATCTCCGAGTTGCAACCATATATCTCTGGAAACGGGACAATAACGAAGTAAATGGTCAGCCGTCTCGTCTTTATCCTTGCATCGAGGGCATATTGGATCGTCAGAAAGATTACGACGGACCCGTTTATAGTTAGTCATAAGTCGATCATGGGCCGAAAGCCAAATGAACATACGGATGCGCTGTTGAACCAGAAGTTTCCATATAAGATGCCACGCAGTTGGGTTAGTCACCTGGAGATCCTCGTATGACTTAATAATGGCTAGGGCCGATTTGATAGTGAACCTACCATGAGTCGTACCATTCCAATGTAAAGTGTCTTCTAAATACGGGTCGGGAGATAAAGAATACGCAACGATTTTTTCGCAGATCTTCTTGAGGTAAATAGTTAGAGAACACGTCCCACTTCCATCCTGAACCTTCGTCCCACATTTCGCTGACCGTTGCACCAAGAATGTTATCGGGAATGGGTTGTATAGCTTTGTCAGACAAACACCCTTTATCTACCCAAGAATGGTCCCAAAATAACGTTCTCCTTCCATTACCAACAGCTACAGAAGTACCATAATTAATAGTTTTTGATTGAGAAGAAATACCAGCCCAAACATTAGACATATTATTTTTAGGGAGGAACATATCGACGTGACCATTACAATATTTGGCCCTTAGGACGCGTGCCCAAAGACTCGAGGGCTCCGATAGAATGCGGAACCCCAGCTTCGTAAGAAAAGCAACATTAGATTGACGGGACGATCGGAGACCGAGGCCTCCCACGGACTTTGGTTTTTGAATATTCTCCCACGAGATTAAATGTACTGTTTTCTTCTCCTCATTACCTCCCCTTAAAAATCTCCTGGTTTTCCTATCAAGGGAGTCACAAATCGACCTCGGAAACTTTGCCATCTTCATACTATAATTAGCCAAAGTAGATAAGGTAGATTGGACTAACGTGTTTCTCCCTGCTAGAGAAAGATGCTTCGTTTGCAACCCCGCTAATCTCTTACTGAACTTCTCTTCTAAGTGAGCAAAAGTAGCCTTCGTAACCCGACCATTAATTGTCGGCATACCTAAATAAATACCCAGATCCGGTGTAGACTCGAAGCCAAGAATTTCCTAAATAGCTGTCTTTTCTGTCGATATAGTATTAGCGGAAAAGAATATTTTGGACTTTGTGATACTCACTTTCTCCCCTGATGCTTTACAAAAATTATCAAGAATATACTTGATAACATGGGCTTGGTCTGCTCTAGCTTCCGCAAAAAGGACCATATCATCAGCAAAAAAGAGGTTCGAAATTTTAGGACCATCCTTACACACCGGTATAGGCATCCAGCCCGAGTTCCGTACCCTCTCGTCAATAGCTTGTTGAAGCTTTTCAAGACACATGACAAATAAATAAGAGGAAAGAGGATCCCCTTGTCGGACTCCTCATGAAGGAATGAACTTCTCGGTGGGTTGCGCGTTCCTCAAAATTTGCATTGTGGTGGTCGTAACGCATTCCATAATCGTATTAATCATGAGAATTGGGAAATGCATGTCTCGAAGAGTAGCCTCGATAAAATCCCAACGTAATCTATCATAAGCTTTCTCCAAGTCTATTTTTATTGCCATATAGCCTTTTTTACTCTTCTTCTTACGCATGGTGTGAATGACCTCTTGAAAAACAACAACGTTATCGGAAATTTGTCGGCCCTGGACGAACCCACTTTGGGTTTCCGAAATTAGTCAGGGGAGTACTTTCTTGATCCTATTAGCAATGACTTTACTCACGATTTTATACGCAACGTTACACAAACTGATAGGCCGGAACTGGGAAATATGTTCGGGTCCAGGGACTTTTGGAATCAAGACGAGATTAGTATCATTCAAACCCGTCGGAAAACCTTTTCCCTCCAATGCGTGCATAGCCATAGCACACACATCCGTTTTGACAATAGACCAATATTTTTGATAGAAGAGAGCTTGAAGCCCATCGGGACCCGGAGCTTTAAGGGATCCCATATCGAAAATAACCCTTTCAATTTGCGCTAAAGAATAATATTTTGTGAGCCACTCCCAATGCTCATTGCTAAACTCTTGAAATAAATCATAGGGTATGTCGGCCTCCTCATCATTATATGTCTCTGAAATATATAAATTCTTATAATAATTGACAATCAGTTGCTTCACCTCACTTTCATCCTCAACCAACACATCTTCATCATTCTCAACGCAGTTGCTTCACCTCACTTTCATCCTCAACCCACACATCTTCATCATTCTTGAGAGAATTAATTTTATTTTTCCATCTACGAACCAAAGTGCTAACATGAAAATATGACGTGTTCCGGTCTCCGTCTCAAATAAATTCCACTCGAGATTTTTGGTACCATAAAATTTCCTCCCGTTCTAGGACCTCATCTAATTCTTTCCTCAACCTAGCTTCTAATTTAATAAGGTTACTTGCTCTTTGGACAGATAATTTCTTTTGGCAGCCTTCAATACGAGCTAAAAGTTCTCGTTTTTGTCGAAAAATATTTCCAAAAACATTCTTGTTCCAATCTTGCAAGGAATTAGACAAATGGTTCAATTGAGAAACTAAATTATTACCACCAGTCTAGCTATCAACAACAAACTCCGAAAACTTCTCGTGCGTCAACCAAGCTGCTTGAAATCGGAACGGTTTATGGATCGATTGGAGAGGAGCGAAACCGTTTGGTGATATAAAGAGGGGGCAATGATCCGACTGATACGCCGGAGATGTTTAACACTAGCATCACCAAATAAACTACTCCATTCGCTGTTATTACAGAGGGCGCGATCAAGACGCGCACTTTGTCTAGTTTCCAACGAGTTTCCTCTTGCCCAAGTGTGAGAAGGACCCGAGAATTCCAGTTCAATTAGTTCGCAATTTTCAATCCAATTATTGAAAAGATCACACCGACGAGACATATTCTGATCTCCTCCGTTACGTTCAGCAAGGGACCTGGTCTCGTTAAAGTCTCCCGCAAGTAGTCAGGGTTGATTATTAGATTGTGCAAAACGTTCCAAGTCAGACCATAATTCGTGACAATTATGGGGATTAGGGCTGGCGTATACTGCAGAAAAGAACCATGGGAATTCACCTCGTCGGGCAACTTCTATCGTAATAAATTGGGTATGCTTCGCAACAGTGGTAGCAGATACCAAGTCAGGGTGCCAATATAACCAAATACCGCCACTAAATCCGATAGCATCTACTCGAGTTTGTCCATTATAGCCCAATATTCTACTGATATTTTCAGCATGACTCCCTTCTTTATGAGTCTCAAGAAGAGCAAGAATAGTTGGCTTGTAAGTTCGGACTACTTCATTAAGGGCATTAATTTTATTCTTATTACCGGTCCCCTGTATATTCCAGACCATACAAGTGATAGGGGACGAATTTGAAGACAAATTTGGAATTCTATCTGACATAAGAACGGGTACGTAGGGTAAAGAAGATAGATAAGCTCGACTTACTAGCGAGAGAACTTGATTAACATTCCATGGTATCGACACCTCCACTTGGAGACTCGATGGGTCCTCTTGGTTTGATTGGAATATTATGTCCATGATCGGACTCTTCTGTATCATCACCCCCATAAAGGGAGCGGGCATCTCCGTCAATAATGTCGTCGTGTAAGTTCGAGAAGGAGGTATCATCTTGATTAAAGGAGGTTCCGGGAGGTAACGGAGCTGAGGGTATGGAGGGTGGAAAAACGATATGTGCGGATTCTTTAGTGGTAGCATCGTTTTAAATAGTACCGTCAACAGTTGTAGCATTAGAGGGTTGAATAACAGAGGACTGTACGGTAGAACTAATATTTGGCTCAGTGATATTAGTGTAGAATTACTTTTCCTAATGCAACTTTACTCAATCCTAACGTATTTTTCTTAATATTTCCAAATTTACCCTTCTCATAATTCACAGTTCTCCCAACCAAGAACAATTTTTCTCTCATTTGCATATAACTATTCAAATCACAATTACAAATCGATTATAAGTACTAATCCAATTAGTGATGAAGTAATCATCGTTTTTCCTAAATTACTTGTTTGGTACGGTAATTACTTTTTCTAATTAATCTTTAATTGAAATTGAAGAATTAAATTAGGATTTTGTTATTTTTTTTCTTCTAATTATCGTTTAATTGAAATTGGTGGAGTAAATTAGGGGATCGATCATTAGCCCTAATTCAATTAATGATAAACTAATTGTCATTTTCCCTAAATCAATTATATGGTTACATTAATTATTTTCTCTAATCAAAATTTAATTGAAATTGAAGATTAAATTAGGGTTTAGTTACATTTTTTTTAGTTATTGTTTAATTGTAATTGGTGAAGTAAATTAGAGTTTAGGGAACGAATTAGAGGGTGGTGGTGGTGGTGGTCACGGTGGTGGTGGTGGTGGTGGTGATGGCCGGCGGGTTGGGTGGTCGGATTCGATTAGGTCAAATTTGGGATTTTTTGAGAGAAAATGAACATCACTTTTGAGAGCGTTGGGAAATGGTGGGGGGCAAATAGGTAAAATGTCGTTAGGATTGAGTAAACGCTCGTTAGGAAAAAGCACGACCCTATTAGTGATATCTTCTAAAATAGTAATAGGATCTTGAATGGGACTATTAGAGGTAGAATGTTTTTTGAAATATTTGATTGATTTATTGATGGAATGATTAACGGGAATCGAGCCAGTAGCCATATTTTCCTTATTACTGGACTCAAAGTTGTCCCTATTTTTAGTAATTTCGGATTGATATTTTTTGGAGGGAAGGATACTATGATTCCGTGATAGAGTAATCGGAGTGATATTAGGTAAATGATTCAAATTAGTGGACCTATCATTGCTAGGAATTTGCTCATTCAAAAGGGAGTACCTCGAGCCCGAGATCTTATTATTATCCTTTCCAAATTTGTGTGCATTGATGGTTGCGCTCGAAGGGGAGTGACTCTGGTTCATATTGAGTGTACTTCAAGTCGTCTTCCTTCGAGGTGGTTTCTTAACTAGCATCCAATCTCCGAAAGTAGGTTCATATTCCTTAGACCTGGGTTCAGTCTCCGTCGAGTTTAGGACTCCATCGACCATAGAATTCTCTGCATGAGAGCCCTTTGTATTTGCTTCAAAATTCTCTTTATTCAGTTTGTTTAACGAGCAGTCCTCCAAGAGTTGACCTAGTTTACCGCACTTAAAGCAAATCATACACAAGCCCTCGTATTGAATATGATAAACCTTTTTATTTAGTTGAAACTTAGATAACAAGGGACGATTGATATTGATCTCTATGCTCATACGGGTGAATTGGCCTCTTTTCGCCATTTCAGTATTCTTATCGATTCGAATGACAGTACCGATCTTGTCCCCTATTTTTGAGAGAAACGCTTTGTTGAAATATTCCACTGGCAAATTTGGGATACGAACCCAAGCCGTAAGGACTATTCTTGTCCTCTGTAGGTATGAAATTCGGTATCCATTTCCTGATCGTAAGATAGTGATCGCTAATCATCCACGGACCCTGAGTCAGAACGTGCTCATGGTCCTATTTAGATGAGAAGCGTGCAACATAATAAGAACACCCTAGGTCCGTTAGTGTAAGCTTTCCCCGGATGGACCATTTCGCTTGGAGTTTCCTCATTAATGTGAGATATCCAATCTGTTTATCAAACATCTTGATAATTAAGGCATGTCTCCATGGTTTTCTTAAGGTAGATTTGTCAGACTTTGAGTGTCGGATTTTAGGGCAAAGTTCATCTTCCTCCTCAGATTCCGATGGAATGTCATTGTCGGAGTCAATGCTCAGGTCTTCCAATGAGTTAATATCATCGTCTCTCTGAATCGGAGTAAATCCTTGGACCATGTCTTTGTATGATAAACTCGCATTGGTCGTCATAGGTAAAGGATTGTTGGCCGGAGTTTGCTTATCAATGCTGGTCGATTCATCGACATTAATGTTCGACGAGCCATTGGCGAAGAACTCACTAATATGCATCTTTTTTCTTTTTGATGAGTGGTAATGTGGAGTGGATGACGGGGGCATAATAGTGGAGAATTCAAATGGTGAATCAGACACATCATTCATCCTGGCCTCCGGCGGGAGACCGTTGATTGGACTTTGCATTCGAAAGAATAATTTAGAGAGAGACTGGAATTTCAAAAAGCGTACGATTTAGTAATTTCATAATTATAAAGGTATTATGGTCGATTTAGCAACATCATTGATGGATACGTGCATCGCATGAGCATCACAATTAGTTATTACTGGTGACAAGTAAAATAATATAGATTGGTAATAAGTAAAATACTGATTGGTCGGTCTATCACCGTAACAGGATGGAAGAAAAAAGGGACTCTAAAGTTCTGCAATACTGTAAGGGGCGTTTGTTTCGTGCATAGGTATGGGTTTGAATTGTGGAATCATACTAGGGTGGTACGGGGTTGGAAATCGATTCCTCATACCTTATGTTTGTTTCAATTCTAGGTGATATCGAGTTAATAATGTTAATAATCTTCAAAAAAAAGATATTTAATATATTTATTTTTAATAAATTAATTAATTTCATACATACTATGCTTTAATCAGATATATTTTATTTACAACATTTTATATAGGTAGCTATTTTTTGTTACTCATTTGATACCATGGGTATCAATCTCATACCCAAGGAGAGCATTGGATATGGGAAACTCATATCTCGTGGGTTTTATGTAAGGATATGAAAACAATTTTTTGTGCAAACACATGGTATGGAGTTAAGTCATTCCAAACCCATGGATAGTACTTTTTTGTAATTGAACTTTACTCGATCATACTTCAGAATTACTACTCTATCCTTCTCATTTCTTCCTCCCACCCCTCACCACCTAATTAAGTTAGAGAGAGAAAATTCCACAACTCAAATTGCATCAATTAGGTTTCTTTGAAAAAGTCTTAATTTGCGAGATTCAATACAAATTAAGGTTGAAAATTTCAAATTCAATTGCACTAACTAGAGTTCTTCGAAAATGTTTTCATTTGCGATGATACGAGTAGAAACTAAGCTTAGGACATTCATATCAATTGCACCAATTAAGGTTCTTTGAAAAATCCTAATTTGCGATGATTTTAAAATCAATTGCACCAATTAGGATTCTTCAAAAAAGTCCTAACTTGCGATGAATTTGAAATCAATTGCAACAATTACGGTTCTTCCAAAAAATAATAATTTGCGATGAATTTCAAATCAATTGCACCAATTAGGATTTTTTTTCTTCGAAAAAGTCAATATTTGTGATTATACAAGAACCCTAAATAATTAATTTACACTAATTAACTCTAATTTTCAATCAATTAACCCTAATTTTCAATTAAAATTCCTATATGATAAAATATGATCCATACTGAATTCGCAAGTAAGATTGATCGATTTATAGGATGAATGAGGTTTAAATTGGTTTAGAGAATGACAAAAAAAATAGAAGTTTTCTAGAACAAAGAAAGGATAATTTTGGAAAATTTAAGAATAATTGGGTAACATTGAAGTATGAAAAAGTAATTCCAAAACTCATACCTTATACCCAATATTGATCAACCAAACACTTTCTAAGTACTCCCTCTCATCCATTTAATCCTTTCACAACTTTTAAGAAAAATTGTAAAACTAAGGGTATTATTGGTAAATTAAATAGTTTTATGGGTTCACCAAACTTAAAGTAAGGAAAAAAATAGTGGCATTTTGTGTAAATAATGTAAGAATATGTTTTGCCAAAAAGGGAAGGTAAAGAATTGTTTCAATTGTCCATTTATAATAAGTGTAAAGAATTGAATGAATTGAGAGGGAGTACTTTCCAGGATTTTGCGATCGAAGCAATATTTTTTTAAAAAAAAAATAAAGGTATTTTGCAGCGAAGCAATTTATTTTTTAAAGATAGCACACTAAAGTTACTCTGTTTTATTGATTTCTTCCACCTTAAAAGCGACACATTTCTTAATAAAATAATAAAATATGTAAAAAAAAGGAGATAAATTAAATGGACCACTAGGTAAGAGAAGTTTGGTAGGAAAAATAAATGGAAGAAATCAAAGAAATTATTGGAAAAAAATATGAAGATATCAATGAAAGAGGAGTATTTATTTAGCTAAAAAGCTGGCACGACACATTCACAAGAAAATCCATATTTCAAGGAGGCATTTGGAATGGATAAGAAATGGAGAGAACCTTTCCCCGATGCCAAGATGTTTGTTACAATGTACCACCGCCACTCCAGAACCATATAACAACACATACAGTACAAAGCTCTGAATACATCCAGAAGTAAGCCAGCCAAGGCAGCCATAATAGCTCTCAAAAAGGAATGAGAATATGCCCAGGGACTTTGCCAATTACAAGAATCAAAGAATTACAGAATATCACAACTCTCATATTTGGGAGGCACACGAAAAAGCTCCGTCACTAGTTAACTCTTCATTTGGCCCACGTAATCGCGTCAATCTCAGACTGGGCAGTCCTATACAACTCCAATCTCTTTCCCAGGTTTATACGTCTTTGCATAATTGCTGGATCCTCATCCAACAACTTACCCAGCAACTTTGCCTACAGTGAAATCAGCACATCAAATTTACAGCCAAGGGTGAAAACATTGAAATAGTGTGTGCCCTGCAGTTCCACTGATCCTTGCAATTCATACATTTTCCATTCTCAACAATTGCAAAATTTCAAGACACGGGGACACGGCAAACAAAGACAATATGTATATCGAAATAAAGGGAATTTTAAGCTCTTTATAACGAACATTCAAATTTTAGTCACTAATAAGGCCACAAAGAAAGAAGTAATGAACTAATACATCACTATCGATTGTCGGAGAGGAGGACCGGTCAGGGTCGCCATCGGCATCGGAGTTGGGGTCGGCGTCGGAGTCGGCGTTGACATTGGGTTCAGATGAAAAGGGTTGTTGAAACTTGAAAGGATGTAATAAGGGGATGGTTGGTGGCGGGTGCGTTTGAAAAGAGGAGTTTTGTTTTTTTTTTGTCCTGAACCGTGTCCTAAATGTGCCGGTCCGTGTCCAATACGTGTCCATTTTTATTTTAAAAAAACCCAGACATGGTTTTTGGTGTATCCGACACGGATACGCCACAAATGAGGCGTGTCCGTGCAACCTAGATGGGACGCCTTAAGTGACGAGATAAGGGGGTTGGATACAAGCATCCTCAACCCCAAGAAGCTATTTTGGTATGACTCGATAAATCTGCGGGAGAAGTTATTTCAGAATTTAGACCAGAATGATAGATAACTTTAACTGATGCAGACTGCTCACCTCTTTCCCACCTAACTCTGTAAAGAAGTGATCAAGTATGCTTCGTTTGGCTTCTCGTACTTGACAATAAACAATGGATTTGGGGATAGAATGTCTTAGAGTCGCACACACCAGATTCACGTATGATAACACAGTTGTTCCTGTATAATGTGAACAGCAATCAAAAGACGGTAACACAGTAGTGTAACATCAGAAAATAGGATTCTAAACTCAATTATCACTAAAAATGAAAAATCAATGAATTTTTGGGTTAGTGTTCAATTTTTTTATATTTGTTTTTTTGGTGCATCAAAGTGGGAGTGTTCGATTTTATGTTTATATAGAAACAACAGCCATACATATAACTTGGTCTTACACTAGGAATTCACAGAAGACTCAGGGAAGTACATAAACGGCTTACCAATTCGACGGAGGTACGAGTCATTGTAACGATCAAATATTGAATGTGTTGGGTTTCCACCCTTCTCGACATCCTGAGGAAGCTTCCTGAAAAACTCCACAGTCAGGTAACCACACTCCATATCAACAAGCTGCAAAGTCGCTTTCTTGCTTTCATCACGCATTCTCTCTAATGACTCTGTCACAGCATTAGAAACTTCTACACGCAAGGTAGGATATTGTCTTAGTTCCTGCAAACCAGAAAAATAACAAAAAGAATAAAGACCGACGTCTCACTGAAGACAATCAGTAAGGAGATGTCAACGTAATTTTATAATAAAAAAAATTAGCAGTGACACTCAAGAGTCAAGACCATGAAATATTGAACAAAAATAAGTTAAATCATGCATTTACCGACGTCTCACTGATAGACTTGTGTACCATCTCCTTCAATACTGCATGAACCTAAAGTTATGGAGAAAACTTCGTCAAAAAGCAACTTTGGGACAGCAAGCAAACAAAAGAATACCCTTTAAGCAGACTCAAAAAAGATGAGTGGCTTAAAATGTAGGGAAAAAGAAAAGTCTAATCACTTTTGACAATAGCTGTTACAAAACCACGACCAACATGTTCAAGGCCATATGAGCTAATTGGTTGTCTGAGTGATCACGTCACTCACATAGTCACATAGCAAACAAAAACTTCTGGAAGCATAAAAGTATTGAGTCAAGTTGACAGCACTATTATAAGGAGTACAACAAAAACAAAATTTTACTTGTGGTGGGAGAGGGGCTGCATGCAATTAAAGACGAAATTGAGAGTGTCAGTGAGCACAAGGTCATAACCTAGCTACTGACAAGTGACCTTGTTAGTTTCCTGAACATACCGCATCCACTGCAGCCTCAGCAGGACCTCTAATTGAACTCAAACAAGATTCAATCAGGCGCCTATAACCTTGTTCAGGTGCAATAAGATGAGGTTGGTACCCATCAGCTTCAGTAATTAGTTTCCGCACGTTCTCCATCGAAAGATGTTTGTCAAATTGCAACCTTTTCAGAGCAGCTGGAAGCTGATTGTCAAACACACCGTATATTTTGTCCCCACCTGGCCGGCTGAGAGGCAGAATTATCGACATAAAGATGAAGCAATTTCAGAAGCCCCCCCTTCAGCAAGAGGGAAACAATTAAGCAATGTTATGATATAAATAAGACATCAACATACATGCCATCGAGATGCTCCTTGAAGATTTGGTCAAATCCACGGCAAATTTCCATGATCATGTACAACTTTCCCTACATTAATGCAGCAATGGAAGAGAAATCAGAATCATCGATTAATTGTCGCATGTAAAGGAACAGTTATGTGGACTCATGACTATCTTGGGGCATAACCATCTCTAACCTAATCGGACAAAACATTGGATAAGTATCACCAAACCCTGAGAACAGACAGTCGTGTAGGTATTAGAAATCTATTTAACTTCCAAAAATCTGTCACATTTTCATAACATTCATTAAGAATGTTCTTAAAACCCAATAACGAAAAGATCGCCAAAAAGCTATCACTCCCAAGACTATAGATCATCAAAAAACACATCCGTCCCCAATAACGAAAAGATCCAACAGACTTCGAAATACTTGCTACCCAGTAGAATGTAAAAATAAGAAAAGAAAATAGAGATCATATTCATGAGGCACAAATATACTTACTCCTGCATCTGTAGCTACAGGCCTTCCAAGACGGCTCAACTCAGTTTCTATATCAATAACAGTTTTGCTAATGAGAGATTGAAGGCCAGGAATCCGAGATTTGATGACGCTTTCTAGATGCTGAAATATTTGGCAGACCAGATGTAATAGATGATTTTCTATTAAACGTTGAAAGCCTTCAAAATTACAATAGTTATATACTCCGTATAATGTAAAACGAAGGATACCTTCGACATCATTTTGGCTAAGAATTCCGAGCCCATTCTATTAGCCATATGCTTATACTCTGGGCTAGTATTCCAGAACTCTCGCTCTTTGCGTCGAGCAGCCATCATATCAACGCTTTTATTAATATCTGCTTGAGAGCGATTCACTACACCAACCCAAGGAAACTGCAGCTTATATGATCGACCTTCCAAAATCTAGTAAAGGAAAGAGTGATAACAAGTTAGAAATGATTGTTTCATGGTGAAGGGGGCTGAGTGGATGTTGCTTGAAATACAAACACGGAATACTGCAAAACAATCAACGCCTTCTAACGAGCTACTTACATCAACTGCATCAGTTCCCTTGTCCATGAGATCAACCTTTGTCAAAACTCCGAAGGTCCTCTCCCCTAACATATGTGAACCAAAGGTGCAACCAGATCAATGCATTAGTAATTAATATTCCCTTGATCCCCTAAAGTATATTACATCAGCCCAGTGCCTCAAGGGCTCTCAAAAATAGCAGGGTAGGAAATAAATTATATGCACATAAGAAAAAGTTGTTAATAGTATCCTTTCAAAGGATCGTGATAATTTCCAAAAGAAATAAGACAATAATTTGTAGGTAATAGGTTTACTATTTCAGTAAGAGCTCATTGAGCTACCTGCGACCAGAAGAAACAAAACTGAAAACCAGCAGGATATATTTCTTACAAGCCAATACAATTAAAGCACGTGGATTATGCAGAGAACTTAACAAAGTGCTTCGAAGAAAGTGCAGATAAAAAAGGGATATAGAGATGCATGTATAAGTAAAATTATATAATGACAAGAGAGAAAACAGGAAAGTTTTAACTACCTTTTGGGTCCACTTCACGAGAAATTTTAATGGCATCAGAAGTCGCAAGATCTTGATTGGCAGGAGAAATAGCCAAAATGATACAGTTGGGCTGCAAGCAGATTAAATATAAGTTGCGTCATAGATGTAAAAGTCGAGCTTTAAACCCCATGACAAGTGAGTAAATCAATTATACCGAAATACAGGAATAAGATTAGCATTGAAAGCATGTGCTTAGATGATGGGCCATAATTCAAATTAACTCTCTTAAGCTACATAAAAAAATTGTGAAAAAAAGTCTTTATGATATTTTTATTCAAATTAACTCTCTTAAGCTACATAAAAAGTCCTTGAATAATCCCCATATTCCTTTTTGGGTATTTTTTTTTTTTTGGGTTAACCCCATTTCTCAATAAGGCAAAGTTTTTATAATTTTGTGACCATATTACCCTTAGCAACTTTTTTATATTATCTTTATCTACCTTTATCTACCCTCATTTAAAGACCCCAAATACCCTCACCTTTTCTTCTTTTCTTAATCTTTGTGCCCAATCCCTATGGGGCTTATTCAAGAAAAATGAGAGAATACAAGTTAGGCTAATCTTCTAGTAAAGCAACGTAATTGATTCAATAAAAACTACTTCTACCTTTTTGATTTACCCCATTTTATTTTAAGGGACTTTCTTTTAGCTAGCCTCATTTCTTAATAAGGTCAACGATCTTTTCTTATTAAGTGACCATAATACCCTTATCAATTTTTTGTATATTACCCTCCTCGCCATATTTAAGGAAAGAGAGTGTGGTGCCCTACAAGAACAAGTGACCATAATACCCTTTTCCTTACGGTGCTAAATCAAAAAGGAGGAAGCATGTATCCCCTTAGTAACAATGACGAGTTTCTGATATTCTAATTTGCCCAGTCTAGCAAATTATGAACTCAAACATTTTAGATCCCTAGGACTACTACCTAATTTACTTCCTCCGAGAAACTTCATACTGCCGCCATCATCCCTAAATTTCACCAATAGAGGTGAACTCCCTTTGCTTGATCGTTTTTGAAATCAACTCCTTCATTGAAATTTCCTTCGTCAGTTTGGCCCGCCCTTCACCCCCCCCCCCCCTCCCCCTCCCCCTCCTCTCTCCTCCGTAATCTTAATGCCCAATCCTAATCTATTTGACCCCCAATGTGGAAGCAACTGTATTACTCAAACTCGTGGACACGAATACGTGTCGGCGTGTCAGACACGTAATTTTTGAAATTTTAGGATACGTGGACACAGTCAACGGAGTGTCTTGACCAAGTTAGCAGACACGACACGGTCACAGCACTATTAAAATGATTTAATTTTATACATTAAAATGTAATATTTATTACAAATTTAAGTTCTATTTTTTTAAAAGGGAAAACGAAAGTGTGAAATTTGAAGGTTTTTCAAATGTCTTGGGAACATAAGTGAAATAAAAGGGGTATTTTTTTTTACCATTGGACTGAGACAGTTAAAACTTTTTACAGTTGTCCAAACACCCCACCTACCCATTATTTTAACTTTTAAAACTTCACCTACTTACCTACCCCAGTAAACCCTTCCCCACCTAACCAAAATTGGGAAAATCAATCAGCCAATTATGGTGGCTCACGGAGTATAGTTCTTCAGCCACCACAATGAGCATGCACCAGCCGCCGCCACCACCAGCGTACATCACCACCAAACATCCAACGTCGTCGTTCTATGACAAGGTTTTTACACTTAATCTTCACTTTGTCTCTCTCTGTCCTTATTCTCCATTCTCGACCATTGTGTGTCCGTGTCGCGTCGGCGGCCGCCGTGTCCGGCATGTGTCCCGTGTCGTGTCGACACGCAACACGCCGGAGGACTGACGTGTCGGAGTAACACATGGAAGCAAGAATCAGGTGGGAACAGAAATAGGGTTTAGACAACACGATAACAACAGCAACAACAAGATTTGGGGTCGGCTAACATGAATCATTATCACAAACTGTCAAGTCATCTCCATTTAAAAAAAAGTTCTAGAGCCTAGTCCCAAAAAGATTTGGGGTTGGCTAACATGAATCATTAATTAAAATTGTCAAGTCATCTCCATTAAAAAAAATAAACATGGTTTTATATTGTCTCTTCCAAGGAGGTGACCCAAAATGAGAAGAATTGGAGGGTGCAATTTACATTGTTCAATTTCATTAAGACGATCACAAGGAGCCTAACTTTTATAATTGGTCCGTGAATGATATTCAATATATAAAACAATTTTTAAGAGCGATCTCAAAACGCCGACTCTTGAATAAACTGATGATAACTTAAAAGCATCATTATCCATGGAGATTTTTCTCCGTGGAAAGAATGAAGAAAAAAAGAAAAACTTAATAGGGTCATTTTATCCATAAAGTTTTTGGAGAAGGGAAAATTATTCATGCGCATGGAGAAGACAATAGAGAAAAATCGAAGTGAAAAGCTACTCAAATGATTCATAAAGTAGGAGGGCCCCTTCTTTTTTTTGTTTTCATTTTTGTTGATTTCATTATCCATGGATAGGTTTTTTTTTGTTGAAATTCATAAGATGGAAAAAATGAGTTGGATGTTTATGGATCCCACCGATGGAGAATTTTTTTATTCATTGATATGGACGCTCTAACAAATCCCCACAAGCCTATCATGATCTGTTTACTTAACAAAAAATATAACACTAATGGAGCATGGTCGATGATGTAAGCTCTGTTCATTTAGATTCAAAGCACTAGTTCTATTACCTTTTCAATGAATGAGCGAACCATATTTTCAATATCATTAACAATGCTATCTGGTTGACCCTCTGCAACAACAAATAAAAATGCTTTCAATAACTGAATAGATCGAGCACAAATAAATAACGAGATGAACCTCAATGACCATATCTACGGTAAGAGAAATTTACCAACAGCTACTTTCGTGAGCCCAGGAAGATCAACAAGCGTCAAATTAACAACTGTCAAAGCCCAAATTTGTATTAGTTCATACTAACTTTAGTGAGTAGCCGTTAATAAAAAAAGTAAGTGAATGAATGAATAGAAAAGCCTATTCAATACTCCCTCTGTTTCTTTGATATCTTCCACATTTCCTTTTTCAACCATTTCTTTGATTTCTTTCACTTTCCTTTTTTTCTATCACACTTCTCTCTTACCTAGGTGGCCCACTTACTTTACTCCCTCTCTACTTTTACTTATTTTATTGTTTTTCTTAAGAAATGTGCCACTTTTAAGGTGGAAGAAATCATAGAAATGAAGGGAGTATATGACTTATGAGGACTAAGTTAATGAACTCCTGCTCATTGTTATACATGATATGAGTTACATCACCTAAGAGGCTAAGAGCATGTCATGGTGTTTCAATAGCTAAGTAGTTCCTACCAAAAAGAAAGATAAAAAGAGAGATAAAATAATAGATTGTTGATAGGTTCATAGTCCCAAACAAGAAACATACTGAACTAAGTGGAGGAAAACTAAAGGAGATACACACTAAACAAGTCACTATCTTACCATTGGGAGAATAAATGCTCAAGTGAATAGGAACACTGGAGATTCCTCTACCGCTCCCTGTTTCTCTATCAGTCTCATCTGCGATCTCTTTCCTCACAGCAGCTGGAATGATGAGAATTCAGGTTTAAGCTCAATGACGGGTTTGTGAAGGGTTAAAAAAATCAACAGCAAACTCCAATGTAAAAGTCAATTTATAAAACCTTGGTATAAATGACCCCTCAATTAGCACTAAAGTACTAAACTCCAAAATTATTGAACCTTTCTTAGGAAGGTGCATACCAAAATCAGTGAACCGTTTCCTAGGAAGGTGCATAAATTCCCCCCACTCTCTATTTTCCTCAACCCTGTGTAGTTGTAAAACAAGAGGACGCCTAGTCACAATACCTGCATGCATATATAAGCAGTAACTAAGTACACAAACAGTCGACAAATGAGTCAACAAATCATAAGTAAGACGCAAAGTGAAAGGGTATTCATTAAAATAAAAATGTATCAGAAACAACTCTAACCAGATCCACGAGGCAAAAAGTCCTTGCCAACAATGCTTTCCAAAACTGAGGACTTACCAGAACTCTACAAACCGTCAAAAGAACTAACATGTTAGAAGAGTATCAGTGGAGAATGAGGAGAAAAGGATATAAGAAAACATTAAAAAAAAAAAAAAATATTGCATCTTCCGAAACATGGTGCATCAACCATTCCAGTAGATCATCTCTCATATACACTCTTAAGAACCACAAATACTATCAATATAAAAGGATAAGAATAACAGACCACCAGAGAAAATAAAGCAAAAATCCAAGGTCGCAAACACCTTTTCAAGAAAAATTACATATTCCCTTAATGCTTTATATGGTGTTTACTTATAATGGAGTAAGAAGAAACAAACGGTCATGTTTTACGCATTGCTCTTGCTGAAACACATGAAAATGTTGCTTCCTAAGTGACCCATGATGAAAATTATGTCAAGAACCTTATCCAAGTTTACAATAGAATAAACACACATGACTTGGCAAATAATTTTGCTTCAAACCATTACATTTCCAAGGCATATTGGCTCATTTGGCTCCATTTCGGAACTGTTTTATCTCCAAATGTTCCAATTCCCTCAATCCTAGCACAATATTCTACAGGCACTTGAACGTCTATCATCCTAATCTTTTCCCTAATTAAACTTCATCAACTCTTCCCTCCATTAATCAAGGACTCAACTAGTACAACTTCACCACAATACCTACATTTGTTACCGGAACTTGACAGTGGAAATCACCTATTTTGTGACATTACATTTGTTAATAGTGCTCCTTGTTCTATCAATATACCTATACATCTATACTATGACATTGAAGTCATATCGCCATCCAAATTCACTCACTAATAACTAAAACATGAACAACACGATTCTTGATACATTATCACCAAAAAAATCAAACAAGTAAAAGACTAGCATAAAAATAAATTATCTGATTATCTTCGGAAATTGGCAAAAAAATCATAAATGAAGAACTAAAACAAGCAAATAAATTAATACGAGCTTCAATCAACCTCAAATCAATTTGCACATCGAATTCTCTAAATAAATAAAAAATGAAGATGAAGCCAAAATGAAATACTGAAGATAACATATAACCACTTAACAAACGCGGCGAAAATTAAACAGGCAACGATCTGACAGAAGAAACAAACTGATTATTCCTCAAAATTCAACAAGTAAACATCTAAATTCTAAAACAAGCAAACAAACTAACCGGAGCTTGGATCAAAACACAAATCGATAGAAAATAAAAAATGGAGCAACAAGAAGCATGGAGAATAAAAAACTTGGTAGAATGTACATTTCATATAATCAAACATCATGGCTACAAATATCAAACAAGCAACAAACTAGTATTTCAAAAACGTAATCATCGGATCATTTTTGAACAAACTAAACAAGTTAATGAGCAAGGATCATGTGATGGTTCCAGTAGCTAAAAAAGAAGTAGATGTGAGGAATAACCTGACCACCAACGACGGCAATGGAAGGAAGAGCGTCCCAAAGAGTGGGAAGAGCGTTGGCGTTCTCGTCGCCATGATCGCCGAGAGCTGTGCATGCTCTTTGAATCTTGTTCACCAGCGATATCAAATTCTCCATTTTCGATGACGATTGAGATCCCTGTGATCAGATTATTTCAGATCTGGGCTGAGGGGGTTTACCGAAGAAAGGTAATGAACACTGTGGGGATGATTAGATTAGGAAACGGGGTTTTCCGTGTCCGTGTGTTTTGTTTTAGGAAATGGTATGGAGGAGGAGGAAACGGATCTTTATACGGAATGGAATCAAGTTAATGTCATATGGACCCACATAGCAAACGGCTAGCTGCTGAGTGGTCACCACTTCACCATGACATGGGCCATTGTATAATTTTTTTTTTTGTTTTTTGTTTTTTTTGCAAACACGTAAATTTGAATTTTTGAATTAGTGGGAAATTAAGTAGAGGTGTCTCACTTTTTCTAAATAAAAATTCATAATTGCGACGAGTATATTATGTTAGATTTAATCCAACTAAAGGTTCAAACTTCATTCTAAATTAATCGGTATATATCAAAAAACGGAAGCGTATCTGACTCTATTGGAGAAGGGAGGTGGAACGAGAATCACCGTATAAGAGATTAGGTTAAAAGTATGCTGTCAGTGACCATAATCGTGACTATATATAGGGAGGGAGGTTAAATCCCGATAACCTATACTCCCTCCCATCTATTCATTCCTTTTCCTGGGCGATTTCACAATTTATTGATAAATCAAATGGTTTATGGGTCCACCAAACTTAAAGAAAGGAAAAAAGTAATGATATTTTGTGTAAATAGAGTAAGGACAGGAAGATTATAAGATAAGGTGTTTTGCCAAAAAAGGAATGTAAATAATTGACTGGATTGTTCATTTATAGTAAGTGTAAATAATTGAATAGATGAGAGAGTGTTAGTCGCCGGTAGATACTTCAATGTATCGCATAAAGCCCTAATAGGTCTTTACACTATTATAATGTCTAACACATACTTTATAAGACGTAAATAAGCCCGTATTATTTGTATTACGACGGATCACGTATTTTGGCTCAACTTTAATGATAGCTAATAAATACAATAGGTCCAAATAATGTTGTCCACATATATTGTATTAAACCCATAATTCTTACATATTCGTCACAAACTTGTTACGGGTTAAATAATACTCCCTCCGATTCATTGGAATCGCAACATTTACTATTCACAAAAAAAATAAGGAAAGTGAATTGGTGGACCACAATAGTGATGTCATGTAAGATTAAGTAATATAATAATATTAGATTGAATATTTTGGAATATAGTAATGAAAAGTTAAGGGTAGGTTAGTCATTTCATAAGAAAAATATGGCCCAAAATGAAAATGTTGCAAAGCTGATGAATTTGCCAAAAACGGAATACGTTGCGAATCCAATGAATCGGAGGGAGTACTCCTTAGTTGTTTATATCAATAGGGTGGAGTTTGTGAGTAAATGAAAGAATAAAGAATCGAAGGAAGAATAAAAAATTGATTAAAGTACAACAAAAAATGGAAAGATGAAAGATAATCGAACTAGTGTCAAAAAGGAAAGAGGGAAGATAAAAAAAACCTAAGAGTGAGTATATCACTTGAATAGATAAGACAAACAATTTCCTACTGCTTAGGTTTGTTTTATCCAACCATGTGGTGTTATTTGAGTCGTCACCGAATTGTGACGGATAATATCTGTCACAATGAAGACTCTCTCTCTTCTAATAAACTAGTGGCGAGACCAGATTGCGCGCGGTGTTGTGTGCGCTTCTGATAAGGGTATTCGAACGAGCAGCATTTGATTGAATGTGTATGAGTTTTTCGAGGTGGTGTTATTACATGTCTAAACACAAGCAGTGACATTTGTGAAAATGATGACCTGATTGAGTTCCAGGCTTATGAACATTCTGATACACTAACAAAATCACTCGGGCCGTAGCATTGTGCACATTGAGAAAGGCAAATGATTCACTAAAATAACCACAGAAAAACAAGTTTACAGTAGAAAATTCATACCACGCACTATGCATCAACTGTAGGGTTACAACCCTTAAACCCAAGGACCTGTTACGAGTATTAACCGAAAAGACAAAAGTAGAGGGATAACAATTATACCTTATTTGCAGCGGAACAGCGTATTAATAAGAAGTATAATAAACCCAGAAATATATATAATCATCACGGACGGAATAAATAATCTTCACGGACAGAATAAATAATTCCCACGGACAGAATAAAGCACCCCAAACGTGATGCCTCCTTTGGTATCCACACGGGTACAGAACTGCGACGTATATGCTAGTATAAAGGTACGTGAGACCGTCTCACAACTTCTCTCTATATCTCTCCTATAACTCTTTATAAGACGAATATATTATGAGTCATTACTCTTTATTCCATATCTTGGTTCATCATACGAACCTCCTTATATAGAAGATGAGAAGGTAGAACTAGGTTATCTCCATAACTCTAATTACCATAATTAGATTATTAGTGTAGACACCCGCATTTTGACTGCCAGGTGTCTATGGTAGTCTCCAAAAAACACCCGATGATGATCGGACGCAAACGTGACTTGGTATACTCGGATTTGGGCTCAGACTCAATAATATCCGACATGGATTTTTAGCGGAGTAAGAATCTCACAAAACAGACCTCAAATTCAGGCCCAGTGGGTCGTCCCGAGCAAAATGAGACTAATTTGGGCCAAAACCGACACCAAAAATAAATCCCGTCTTTTGGCGACCGGGTCAAAACCCGGTCAAAGACGAAACCGTCTCACAAATCAGCCATATTCATTCTCGAAAACTGGCGCACAAAATCAAATTCAAAAAAATCAATCAAAATAACAAAATCAATCCTTTCCTATTTTGACTCGATTTGCTTGACCCACTCGATCGAGTGGATTGACCCACTCGGTCGAGTGGAGCGTCTTGAAACGGGTTTGGCCCGTTTTGAAGGGCACTCGATCGAGTGCACTAGGGCCACTCGATCGAGTGACCCTAGGTCGTGGGATAACACCTATAAATACCCTATGACCCCCATTCATTTCACAAGTTTTGATCAAGGGTTTTAACCTACATTTTACCTACATTTCAGCCATAACTCACCTACAAATCAAGCCTTAGTAACCCTAAGCAATACACACAAAACCCGAGCCTTTCGTCCCTCGAAAAACCGACGACACACACACACACATACACACCATAACTCGCGTACATCCTCGATACTCCAGCGTCCCGTCGCTATTTACGAGTCCATTTCCGAGGCCTATACCTAGCATGTATGTTGAGGGTGTCCTAAACCCCATCTTGATCTCTACTATCTCGTCTCATTTCTATTTACTTTGTCATATTTTGTATTGTAATCATAGTCAAAGTAGTAACGCTAACACTAACGTTATTATACTTTCCTATCTTCATCTTTTTTTTTATCATCTTTTTGTTACTAACAATATTCTATCGCGTATAAATAAACTAGTATCAAAATTCGGGTTCAAAAACGTTTGACTATGATGATTGCTTAAGGTCCGTCTAATCCCTTTACGAGCAACGACGGAGGTGGAGCCCTTTCGAGGAGCCCCGCCCCAATGTACTCAAGGGCGTGACGTGATCGCAATCTGTCATAGTTGAACGCATTTGATCCCATTTCGATAATTAGTGCGGAACCCGTTGACACGAAAACCGACATCACATAACCCGAAAGGGTTAGTTCCGATGTCGTGACGTAGAGGGAAGCATTTCGTCACTAATTCAAATTTTCTAATCTAACGAAAACGTTTTCATAAATCTCCGATAACGGTATTATAATTTTACATACACGATTATAATACCGGAGGTTAAGTTGAATACAAATCGTGCGATATTTGTATTTAATTTGACCAACCATCGATTTTAAATCATAAAACGAAACGAGTTATCACTCGTACAGGGGCTACTCGACCGAGTACACATGCTACTCGATCGAGTAGCACCCAAAAAAATGGGCAGTAGCTACGTAAAAGACGTACTCGACCGAGTCAGATCACGACTCGATCGAGTGGGTCCTGTAACCCAGAAAACCGAGGGCTTTGACACACATTTCAAGCCTCGTCTTTTTACGGCTTTAGTCATCACGTGTAAAGACCATCACGTGATCCTCCTATTTTCAAAACCTATGCACGTCACGACACGTAGAACGACTTTGACCGATCTTCTTCGAAGTGATAAGTCGGGACAAGACTACGGGACATGGGATCGGGTTAGCAATACGCCACAGTCCCATGTTTCCGTCCTTCGTTTGATGTACAGCATAATGTACATTTAATCGGGGTTAGTCCATCTACACATTACGCGGTCTAGTTTACATACGAGTCCGTTTCTATCATTATTTTGCCTTTTATTATTTCGTTTATTTTTTTTATGTATCGTTGTATTGTGAATTCCGAGTTGTATTTCCGCCCGTGTAACTTGTACGTTATTTATTTCCTTTCGAGCTTTATTTATTTACTTGCTTATCGCTTTATAAATGAACCTCGCATGCTAAATCATTTCGACCATAATTAAGATGCATTAAATGACGTAGTTCACATATTATTCACATGCTTAGCCCGAAAACGCTGTTTGCATATCATTTAATTATTTTACTAGCGCGCGTACACGAACACGAACGATGTCTTAGTAGAGGCCGCCATGTGCGGGCGGGGTTGGGTGTCCTTAGTGGGCTTCCCAACACGTACCCTCACCCCTTACTCAGAACCTTTGGTTTCCGGATGTCCGAAACCCTTGGCGCACGAGAGTCATTTTATATACGAAAGCCGGTGTAAACGGTATCGATATAACAATGCAAAGGGACGAGCCCCATAAACTCTGAAATCGAAGTGGGCTTACTTTGTGTGTAGCCCATGACGACATAGAGTGGGCTCGTATGGTTCCGAATAACCACAAAATTCGGTGGCGACTCCATTTTAACTTAAATTTCGAACCCGAGAACAATCTTACCATGAGATTCATTCGCCTACCCAAACCCGCGCGTGGCCGCGTCGGGGTGGACCTACGTCATGTCCACAATTAGTATAACTCTAATTACCATAACTTGACAACGTAGCTGGGTCCGTATTACTACTGACCCGATATATTTAATATATCGATATATATTAATAATATCCCGTACACATTGTGTGTGACCCAATGGGTCCACTTAAGACTACCGGACACGAAACCTAATTACATGTCAACCCGACATCGACCTCTAGCAAGGCATATCGGATATATAGACTTAAGCGGGTTAATCCGTATAAGACAGTGGACTTAACTCCTTCAGTCTCCCACTTGTACATGTACTCCCGAGAACGGCGTTAAGTCTCTTTGCTACTATTGTCTCCAATTGAGAATGAGGTAAGAAGAAGTGTCATCCTCGCATGTCTCAATCTTTTACTTGAATCTCTGAGTTGACATGTGTAGACACCCGCATTTTGACCGCCAGGTGTCTATAGTAGGTCCCGCCAAACACTCGATGATGATAGGACGCGAACATGCTTTAATGGACTCGGATATGGGCTCGAAATCATGGACATTTGGTTTAGGCTTATTACGGAGTACAAATCTTACAAAACCAACCTCAAATCCAGGCCCAGTGGGTCGTTTCGAGTCAAATGAGACTAATTTGGGTCGATTCCGGCACCAGGGGTAAAACCGTCTTTTTACGACCGAGTCAAAACCCGGTCGAAAAATATTCTTGAGACGCACGAATCAGCCGTGACACCTCACACGGCTGATCCGGTCCCAAATACTACAAAAATCATCTTCAAAAAATATTAAACAAATCCGTTTAAGGATAGAATTCGATCTCAAGTAGGAATTCTATCCGAAAACCGAAACAAATCGCCAACCAAGCTCAAACACTCGGCCAAACAGCCGAGACACTCCCCAACCAGCCAAGTTACTTGGCTTCTCCACCAAGAAACGAGACTTTCGTTCCCTTTCGAACTCTCGTGTTTCCTATCCAAACCGGTGTTTCTTGTCACACAAGCAAGACTACCTCGACTCCTATAAATAGGACCTCATATTCAACACAAAAAACACGATTTTCACACAACAATTTCAGCAACCAAAATACACATCAATTATTCATAAACTTATCTAGTAAAATAGTACAAAACAAATCCCGACATAATCCCGAAGAAGTCTCGAAGTACCGACGAAACCGCCCCATCCGGCCGAACCCGACACCTCACACACATAAAATCGCACCATCCTAAACTCACCCACATCATCTCGACGCTCCCGCGCCTAATCCACCGTCCGACGAGCCTTATACCGAGAAAACGAAGCATGTAGGTTGAGGGTGTAAATCAAACCCGATTTTTCTCCTTTCTCTCTCTCTCTCTCTCGTCTTTTTTTTTTTTCCTTTTTTTCGTCCGTCACTTTTTTTACGGGTCGTCGGTCGTTTCGTATTGTTAATATGGGTCGTTCGTCGCATATATTTTTCTAATAATCGATACTAAAAAAAACTATTTTTTATAACGTTCTTAAAATACGATACCGATTCTCTAATCAAATATCGTATCTACAAGAACTAAATTAATTAATTCTCGTTGATGCTAATAAAATCATCACCTTTTTTTAAACAAAATTCGATGATTTTAAACGCGGAGAGAATTAACATCTTTTTTGTTCAAATCTTTTTTTTTCACTTTTCGTACAAAACAAACTTTTTTCAAAACCTTTTCTAAAATCATTCCGACTATTCGATATCAATTTCATAATCGAATATCGAATACGATGAATATCGAAAATATAAATCGAGTATAAATTAATCCATATTTGTACGCGATTCATAAAAATTAATGATTTTTCGACAAATAAAAAAAAACCGGCAGGCCAGCACGCGGGTCGCGTGCCTGTCAGGCGACCCGCGTGGCAGCCTGATCCGCCGGGCTCTTTTTCTTCGTTTCTTCGCTTTCTATTTTTAATTCTTTTCGAACCTTACATTAAAATGCGACTTTCGCGACATATTTCGATAAAATACTTTTTTCGAGTCGTGCATATTATTTATTCATGTCTTTATTCGATTTATTCAAACGTTACTAACTCGTTTCTCGTGTTTGTAGCAATTTTATTTTATTTTGTTTTTTATCGTTTTATTAGACTAAAACGACTTCACATGCTAAAATAACTTTGACGTTATTAGTTTAACATGCATTAAACGACTTAGCAACCCATTTTATTTTTCTCACATGCTTAGGAAAATAATGTTTGCATATCATTCAACCGTCGAACTAACCCGTGTACACCAAAAACGAACGATATCTTAGTAAAGGCCGCTAAGTGCGGGCGGGGTTGGGTGTTCTTAGTGAACTTCCCAACACGTACCCTCACCTCTTACTCAGAACCATGGTTTCCGGATGTCCGAATCCATTGGCAACGAGAGTCATTCAATACACGGTATCCGATAATGTCGGTATCGGTATCGTAATGCAAAGGGACGAGCCCAAAAAACTCTGACATCGGAAATGGGCCGTATTTTGTATACGGCCCACTACGACATCTCGAATGGTTCCGAATAACCACAAAATTCGGTGGCGACTCCTACTTCGATTTAAATTTCAATTTGACCATCTCATATGGAGATTCATTCGCCTCCCCAAACCCGCGCGTGGCCGCGTCGGGGTGGACCTATGTCATGTCCACAATTTGGCGACTCCGCTGGGGATCAACTGATGAGTCACTTACCATCGGCATCCCTAGGGTGAGACTCGAAAAGAAATCGTTCGAATAGTAATGTACACGTTTTAGTTCAATGGTTCATGCATAACCCAATTTTTCCCGGGCCGGTTACTTGTGACCGACGTCCCACTATACCACGGTGCGTTCCTACTTGGACCCACTAAAGACTTCGATGGCGGAACTCGCATGGGTTTTACGGCAGGTTCTAAGACCAACTCGGCTTAGGAAGACCGTCCTGATTTGCGAGAAAGCTATCGTCGTTGGTATAGACCCTATTAGACCGACCGAGACTTAGACTAAGAGCATACATGGTGTCATTATACTGTTTCCGTGACTACATGCTACCTGGTCCGTGTCTCATCTTTTCAAAAACCGTAATTTTCAAAAACTTGCATCTTTTTCGAAAATTATCCATTTTTCAAAACCCGAAAAGCTACCGAATTTAGGACTTATGATTTTGACTCAAAATAGCCTATTTTCTAGCCGGTATGCCGTCCAAACCTTTTCATAAGTTGTTAGAGTCCATAGCGTCGAAACTCCGTCGATCTTACATCACGAGTTTCTACCCCATCCCAAGTCCGCCTTATTTATCAAGGCACGGCCCACCTACGTAGGACAAACCCCTACAAAGGGAAGCCCATTTACACTTTAGGGTCCAAAGTCTTGGGAATAGCTCACACGTAGGTCTTTCTTCACACGGGACTAGGCCCACTTTGCCAAATCCTAAGGAAGACCCACCTTTCACAAGTCACCCGTCTAGGTGTCTTTTCCGAGTCAACCTTTTACAAGGCATAGCCTTATAACAAAAGGTTCGTGATCCTTACATCTAAGGGTCACTTGTCCAGCACTCGAGTCTTAACAAAGTCTTCAGTCTCACTCGGGGGCTACCCTTTCAGCAGAGCGATCAACCACGTTTGCTCTAAGGGTCATGTCTTACACGTGTCTCACGTACCCCACTTTTGAGTCACTTAGATGTCGCACCGTCTTAGTCCTACCAGGGGGCTACCCTCCAACCGAGCAGTCGACCACGTTCATCATACACTGGCGTCCTTATGATGCCTTCTTCGAGTCGTACCTATGCTACGAATACTCGAGTCACCTAGGGTTAGGTCACCACGGTTGGTGCGAGCACGCGGCGCGGTCAAATACGGCCGCCCCATGTTCGGACTCACCCTTCTGCAACTTAAGTCTAATTCGCGGTCGTGACTTGGTCTAGGTCAACGTCCGGGTTTCCCGATCCGAGGATTTTAGTCATTTCTGTCACCCCAGGTCATGTCTAGTTTGACTCCCTCTCTTTCATTTGCACAAAACCGAGTTTGGGCGAGTCGTGGCACCCGTCGAAGACCTTACCAAAAAAAAGAAACAACCAACCGAGCGTCCGAAAGTCCGGATCTGATTCGAGTCTAAGTCTGAGTCCGAGTCTAGGATACCCTACATCCTCATTTCCAAATCAGAGTCAGAGTCTTTTTCATTCTGTCCTCTTTTTCAAAATTCAATAAAATCAGCTTTTCTATTCCTCATATATACTTTCCTTATGTGTTTCCGAGAACATGATGAACACCATCATACACTGTGAGCACATGCACGTGACTATTACAGGCACATCTATAATGACTGCAGGAAACTGAGACCCGTGTTTTCTTTTAACCTGTTCCATGTCTGACATAGAAAGCCACATAACTACCTTTAGCAGGAGCGGTATCAAATCCTATGACAAATCTAGGTAGTCTCCTAGTTTGGGTTCAAGACGGGAGGCAAGCCCATTTCCCACCATAAACACCCATCCAATAAGACTAACCAATCCCTACCTTATGTGTTTAGTCTGACCGACAAAAAAAAGTTGGACAAAAAAAAATCAAAAGTCCAAGGAAAAAGCAAAAGGCCAAAACAAAAAAGCTGGCCATGATAAAAAAAGAATTATCAACATCCCTCGACCAAACACGGTCAACTCAAATGAAGAATCCCATGACCGGGGCTAAAAGGTCAACCAACAAAAAAATTCAAAAAACCCATGATCGTGGTCAACGGTCAACTCGAGTGAAAGCCCCTTGACCGGTACGGTCAATTCAAAAATTATCAAAACCCATACCATCAAATAGGGGAGAAACAGTCAAGCTGGTCAGCTAGCACCACATCTAGCCTTCCCACATTACAACCCTCAAGACCTTCCCGAGACCTAGGCTAGAGACAGCTCGGATTTTTGAGGATTCAAGCTCCATAGGACACCCTAACCTTTAGGGCCAGACATGGAAACCAGATCCCGCATTATCAACCTGCCCAATCGAAGTCCGAGTCATTTTTACTCGACTTCCCCCTTTCCTACCACGTTGTAATACCTTACCCTCGAAGCCTTAGCTCCACAAAATCGAGCTCTAGATTTCGAATCATCAAAGCCACTTACTTCCTAGCACCACATTTCCAAAAAACATCTAAACCAGTTACCAACCCCAAACACGGGAATTCAACTTGCAGTCGGCATAAAACATGCCCAAATAGTTCACACCACCTCTGGGGGCTACCCCGGAGAATGCTCACAGTCACAGGATCAACATCCTAACCATTCTAGCCCTTTGATCAAAACATCATTGGGAATGCACCTAGCCTACACCATTGCTATGGCTAGTTACACACAAAGCCCTAATAAACTAGGCACCATAATACATTTTTCAACACTGAACTACGACTTGGTTTGATTTCACCACACGTGAATACGTAGGCAGCCTTTCAACAGAGGCACAACCACCCACACTGACACAAATTCAAAAAGCATCATCATTCCGGTCACGACACTGTCATGTTCTCAACAGTTAGCTTTGTCATTCTGGGGGCTTCTCTTAGGCAGAAGTTTTCCTTCCACTCACAAAAATCCAAATACTTTTCAAACACTAGCTTCCTTTCTGTAGTGTGTCCTAGTACTCGGCTCAGTCGAAGACAAGAATCTGTCAGGACTCGAGGCAATACCCACTTCGGGAACATACCCCGAAACCAAAAAAAAAATTCAAAAGAACACCAGTCTACGGCATTGCTACCACAAAGCCCTGTCGTACGGAAACAATCTCACTCTGAGGATTCGACCATGTTGCCACTCGCCTAGGCTACGGAATAGTGCAACTTAAGAGTCTTGTCATCTTAGGTGGCCCATCCCCTACCGAGTCACGGTCCAACCCTTAGAGAGTCCAGTCGTGTCTGCCAACTCGTCCTGTCACGTCCAGAGTCGAGTCTGTCGGCATGTCTCTCTCCAAATTCTTATTTTAAAATTTGCAAAACTTAGCCATTTGAGAAAATCCCTTTCCTAGTCACCACGGGCATAGGAATTTTTATCACACTTCATCTAGGCATACAGGCCTAACCTGAAGATTTTAGAAGTCCGTGTCAGAATCTGATCGGGAATCAAGTCATCCCAAGCATTCTAATTTCCAAAAAAATTCAAAAATTTTCAGCGTTTCCAAAAATTTTCAGCATTTTCTTTCCAAAAATCAATCAAAAAAATCATTTTCTTCCCCAGCACGAGTCGATGTTTTATCTGAATGTTGCATGCAAAACAGACAGGTATCCCAAGACTCCCAAAGAATTCTCAAAGTCTCAGTGAAAATTAAAGCAACATTTTTACTGAAGAATCGGATGTATCAGTAAGCGGTGCATCCGCATCTTCCAATGGAGGCTCCCGCGCAATTCAAAGATGGGACGTATTTGTAAACAGGTACACCCATAGCCTCCAATAAAGGCACCCGCATAATTCAAAGATGGGACGCGTCTGTAAACAGTCGCACCCATAGCCTCCAAGGCAAGCTCCCGCGCAATTTCAAGATGGGGACTGTCTGTAAACAGACATACCCAAGATTTTTTTAAGAAAAGTCCCCACGACATTATTGACATCTACCCAGGTATGATTTCTATCTTATGGCTGGCGAGCCCCACCAACGCAAGTCTAATGGACTCTAAACGACCCGATCGGAAGTCTGCCAGGTCTTAATCCTCGATTGGCCTGGTAGCTACTCTGACTTTCGCCTTGTCCAAGCCTCAGTCAGAGTGGGGGCTCTGTAGACACCCGCATTTTGACCGCCAGGTGTCTATAGTAGGTCCCGCCAAACACCCGATGATGATAGGACGCGAACATGCTTTAATGGACTCGGATATGGGCTCGAAATCATGGACATTTGGTTTACGCTTATTACGGAGTACAAATCTTTCAAAACCAACCTCAGATCCAGGCCCAGTGGGTCGTTTCGAGTCAAATGAGACTAATTTGGGTCGATTCCGGCACCAGGGGTAAAACCGTCTTTTTACGACCGAGTCAAAACCCGGTCGAAAAATATTCTCGAGACGCACGAGTCAGCCGTGACACCTCACACGGCTGATCCGGTCCCAAATACTACAAAAATCATCTTCAAAAAATATTAAACAAATCCGTTTAAGGATAGAATTCGATCTCAAGTAGGAATTCTATCCGAAAACCGAAACAAATCGCCAACCAAGCTCAAACACTCGGCCAAACAGCCGAGACACTCCCCAACCAGCCGAGTTACTTGGCTTCTCCACCAAGAAACGAGACTTTTGTTCCCTTTCGAACTCTCGTGTTTCCTATCCAAACCGGTATTTCTTGTCACACAAGCAAGACTACCTCGACTCCTATAAATAGGACCTCATATTCAACACAAAAAACACGATTTTCACACAACAATTTCAGCAACCAAAATACACATCAATTATTCATAAACTTATCTAGTAAAATAGTACAAAACAAATCCCGACATAATCCCGAAGAAGTCTCGAAGTACCGACGAAACCGCCCCATCCGGCCGAACCCGACACCTCACACACATAAAATCGCACCATCCTAAACTCACCCACATCATCTCGACGCTCCCGCACCTAAGCCACCGTCCGACGAGCCTTATACCGAGAAAACGAAGCATGTAGGTTGAGGGTGTAAATCAAACCCGATTCTTCTCCTTTCTCTCTCTCTCTCACGTCTTTTTTTTTTCCCTTTTTTTCGTCCGTCACTTTTTTTACGGGTCGTCGGTCGTTTCGTATTGTTAATATGGGTCGTTCGTCGCATATATTTTTCTAATAATCGATACTAAAAAAAAACTATTTTTTATAACGTTCTTAAAATACGATACCGATTCTCTAATCGAATATCGTATCTACAAGAACTAAATTAATTAATTCTCGTTGATGCTAATAAAATCATCACCTTTTTTTAAACAAAATTCGATGATTTTAAACGCGGAGAGAATTAACATCTTTTTTTTTTTTTCACTTTTCGTACAAAACAAACTTTTTTCAAAACCTTTTCTAAAATCATTCCGACTATTCGATATCGATTTCATAATCGAATATCGAATACGACGAATATCGAAAATATAAATCGAGTATAAATTAATCCATATTTGTACGCGATTCATAAAAATTAATGATTTTTCGACAAATAAAAAAAACCGGCAGGCCAGCACGCGGGTCGCGTGCCTGTCAGGCGACCCGCGTGGCAGCCTGATCCGCCGGGCTCTTTTTCTTCATTTCTTCGCTTTCTATTTTTAATTCTTTTCGAACCTTACATTAAAATGCGACTTTCGCGACATATTTCGATAAAATACTTTTTTCGAGTCGTGCATATTATTTATTCATGTCTTTATTCAATTTATTCAAACGTTACTAACTCGTTTCTCGTGTTTGTAGCAATTTTATTTTATTTTGTTTTTTATCGTTTTATTAGACTAAAACGACTTCACATGCTAAAATAACTTTGACGTTATTAGTTTAACATGCATTAAACGACTTAGCAACCCATTTTATTTTTCTCACATGCTTAGGAAAATAATGTTTGCATATCATTCAACCGTCGAACTAACCCGTGTACACCAAAAACGAACGATATCTTAGTAAAGGCCGCTAAGTGCGGGCGGGGTTGGGTGTTCTTAGTGAACTTCCCAACACGTACCCTCACCCCTTACTCAGAACCATGGTTTCCGGATGTCCGAATCCATTGGCAACGAGAGTCATTCAATACACGGTATCCGATAATGTCGGTATCGGTATCGTAATGCAAAGGGACGAGCCCAATAAACTCTGACATCGGAAATGGGCCATATTTTGTATACGGCCCACTACGACATAGAGTGGGCTCGAATGGTTCCGAATAACCACAAAATTCGGTGGCGACTCCTACTTCGATTTAAATTTCAATTTGACCATCTCATATGGAGATTCATTCGCCTCCCCAAACCCGCGCGTGGCCGCGTCGGGGTGGACCTATGTCATGTCCACAACTTGTTAAAAGAGCAGATAGATGACAATCATCCTATCTGAGCGCGGCCACGCATTTGCACAAGTCACACTCTTCGAGTGGCCAAGAAATAATAAATTCCCCTTCAATAAAGGAAGAGCAAATCCCCTCTTGTCTAACCACATCCTATCACATGATCCATGCATGCCCAATAACCATCCATAGCCCCCTTTCACAGCTAACGAGGAATAGTATCAAAGCATACACATCACATGTACAGAATAGTCAAAGACTCAGGTCTAAAGACCGTACAAGTTCATAACTTGCAAAGAACTTTACTGAACACTAAGCGAAATCTTAGTAAAATCCTTTTCGGCGGGTCTGTCTAATGCATGTTCTTAACATACACCCGTGTGCCTGGTTTAGTATCTCAATACCTATGACTCAAGGAACTTAGTCATCAACCAACTCACACACCGGTCATTTGAGGGTATTCAAATGTCCCAACATAATACCCTGACTAGAGACAAAATAATTACATCATCCAAATAGAGTTCCAAGACTAAGTCACGTACTTAGTGATTTATTTCATTAATGTAAATTATTTAGGGACGAAATTCGGTTACATTAACCAAATGACAATATGTCATACATATATCAATTATCGAAATAACTCCCACTAAACCAAACACCTCTAAAAGTACTAAGACCACTCGCCCATGCGTCTTATACCGATCATAATCAATATGATCTTTATGTAGAGGAGGTTTCCGAACATACAACATTTGTATCGGTTATTTACACGCATATGACCAATCTACCTTCTCTCAATTAAGGCAAACTGTTAGTTTCATAAGCAACAATTGCTTCATAAACTTTAAAGTTGAGTGTGTGTTTGATTCGTAATCAAACGTCTATTTGCTTCAAAAGCAATAGAACACTAACTTTAGTTATAATACTAGTCACAAAGTTGTCCTTTGGAACTGTTCCAACACACAACTTCTCATCCAAAACAAAATTCACTGAGATTACAATCTCATGTCATCTTTGTCTATTTGGAAATATGAATCTGTAGACACCCGCATTTTGACTGCCAGGTGTCTATGGCAGTTTCCAAAAAAAAACACCCGATGATGATCGGACGCTAACGTGTTTCTACGCGCTCGGATACGGGCTCAAAACCATTAGTTGCTGGCTAATGCACTTACGGAGTACAAATCTCACAAAGCTGACCTCAAATTCAGGCCCAGTGGGTCGTTTCCAGTCAAACAAGACTAATTTGGGTCAAAACCGACACCGGAAATAAAACCGACTTTTAGCGATTGGGTCAACCCCGGTCAAAGTTGTCTCCGAAACATACAAAACAGCCACATAAGCATCAAAAGTCAAAGTCAAAGTCAAAACCCACAAAATATCCAACTCAGGGTCCAAAACAATGGACTCCCGCGACCCATTTGAGCCACTCGATCAAGTGTTCAACCCACTCGATCGAGTGGACCCTTAAACAGGCCCGACTGCAGGCACACTGGGCCACTCGACCGAGTCAGCCGGTTACTCGGTCGAGTAACCCTAGCCGGGGGTACATGGCCATGCCTATATAAACACCCCATGCAAGACACATTGACACAACTTTTGATCATCTAAAAAAACCCTAATTCTACCCTACTCACATACATTCAAACCCTAACCCTAGTACTAGGAATCAAAACCCTAAACCACCACAACTTAGCCTACATACTCGAAACTCCCGTGCAAGCCGCCACTACGAGTCCCGTCCGAGCATAAGAAACATGTAGGTTGAGGGTGCTAATAACCCCGTCTTTTCTCTCTTTTCCTTCCCTCTCGCGTCGTGCGTCGTCTTTATTGTCATCATTGTCTCGTTTTTTTATTTTATTCGCGTCCTAATACCATTAATATCGCTAGTATTAAGGCATTAAAATACTTGTGAATTTGTGTCGAGTGTGAGGGATGTCGGAATAAGGAAATCCGAATATACAAGTGTACTACACACAGCGTTGCCGGTCGCTTATCCCGACACCCCGATCACTTGATTATTGAAACAAGTCAACTTAAATAATAATTCGTTTTATTTTCGTTTTCATCATCATTAATCGCATACTTCATCGATTTCCTATCAACTATTTTCAAAACGAGTATTTTATTTAATAAGGGTATACAAAAGTGGAAACTTTTAACATACCTAGAAAAACCCTACTGAGAGAGAAGTGAAGGCGATTGGCCGGAAGACTGCGACACGATGGTCCGGTCGTCTTCGCCGAGATCGCCGGCACTCAATAACATCACTACACGAAAGAAAAAAAGCGCTCGTTGGTTCGTGAACAGTCGGATGATAATGAAGAAAGGAGGAATCCTGCCATGGATGAACCACTACGTGAGAAATCCATGCAGGATATTATGGGAATTCCACCTTATGACATTCAGGATGATTTTATTGATGATGATGTGGTTGGTTTGACGGATGATACTGTGATACCCTTGACGAATGAAGGACAAGATGCTGTCTATACAGAAAGTCGCCAAGCGATACAGGAGGATGATGATGAAGGGCCTTGGCTCATTAAGCAAGGGCATAAGGCTGTTCAAGTCCAGAATGAAGATGAAATTATGCAATTGACTGTCGAGGACGTCCAGCCTGAAATTGAATATTGGAAATCCTCGATCTATGGATTTGTAGTGGGGGCGAACCCTCCTTGGCAGGTGCTCGAAGGATACTTGAAGAGGATATGGAAACTCCATAACATAGACAAGATATCCTTTTTCCCGAATGGAGTTTTTCTAGTGCGATTCCCGACAGAAGCTATCAAGAATATAGTTTTACAGGCGGGTTACCATCTCTTTGATAACAAGCCTGTAATCATCAAGGAATGGCGCCCTGATATCGACTTGGGAAAAGAGGAAGTTAAGGTGTTACCCACCTGGATTAGACTTCAGAAATTGCCTTTAAAATTTTGGGGAACTAGTCTTAACAAAATTGCGGGGCTCATTGGCCCGATGATTAAGCGGGATGAGGCTACTGCACAGAAGACAAGACTTGGTTTTGCGCGTGTGCTTATTGAAGTCACTTTGGGACAATTTCTCCCGGATGTTGTGCAATTCAAGGATGAAATGGGTAATCTGCTTAAGATTAAGGTTGATTATGACTGGAAACCCACACTCTGTGAGAGTTGCAAGAAAATGGGTCATGAGAAAAAAGAATGTAAATCGAAGGGGGTTATTCCAGTTGCGAGGAAACATATGGCTTGGAAAAGGGTAGATAAAAGGGCTGAAATTCCAGTAACTCAGTTGCAGAAGAATCATAATGACAATATTGAGCCAGCTGCAACAGTTATTAATTACCCAGATTTACCTAAGAAGGGGATTGTGCAGGCGAAGGAACAAGTTACGGCTGATCCTAACAAAAAGGAGAGTGGGACGGAGGAGAATGGCCTTGAACAGAGCAATTCTGTGAAGGCTGATGCTGCGGATAATCAAGAGATTACTAGTCCATCTTATATACAGATACTCACAAGGAAGCAGGGCTCTTATGGAGGTAATAAGGTAACCCCTAAAACTACCAATAATCCATGAATTTTGGCTTTTGGAATGTGAGGGGGATGAATAGGATGGAGAAGCAGTGTGATATAAATAAATTTTTAGATTCGAATAAAGTTGGCTTGTTTGGTTTACTCGAGACCAAGATTAAGCCTCAGAATGTGCATAAGGTGATGAGTAATAGCTTCAATAAGTGGAGTATCTCCACAAACAGTCATATGAATCAGAGAGGTCGTATTTGGGTTCTGTGGGATCACCAGCAATGTGTGATTCAATTTCTCAAATATACTGATCAATTGATACATTGTTCAGTTCGGGACATTGTTGGGAATATAAACTTTTGTGTCACATTTGTCTATGCTTTCAATGTTCTTGCGGATAGGGACGATTTATGGAGTGATCTGATTCAGATTGGTAGTGCTACTCATGGAGCTTGGGTCGTGATGGGAGACTTTAACTGTGTCCTTTCTCCGGAGGAACGATTGGGTGGGAGTTTTAATCCCAACGAAGCTTACCCATTTCAGAATTGCATTACTCAGTGTGAGTTAATAGATTGTCCGGCGACCGGTGCGTACTATACTTGGAACAACAAACAACCACCGGAAGATAGAGTCTATAGTAGGTTGGATAGGGTGCTTATTAACCATGATTGGACTACTGTGTTCGAGGAGTATAGGGCTCATTATTTGCCGGAAGGTTTATATGATCATAGCCCATGTGTAATTAGGAGAGTTGGAGGAAATACGAGACATCGTAGAGCGTTCAAGTATTATAACATGTGGAGCCAATCTCCTGATTTTATACCCATTGTGACGTCGTCTTGGAATCAGGAGGTAGATGGGACGAAGATGTTCAAAGTTGTCTCAAAACTCAAAAGACTTAAGCAGCCATTGAAACTGGCGCAGGTCAAATTACTCGACATTCAACGTGCTTTATGTACAGATGTGCATAACCATGATTTAATCAAGGCGGAAATAGAGGCAGCTGAGAATTTCAGGCGCTTGGACAAGGCGAGATTGTGTTTCCTTCGCCAAAAGGCCAAATTGCATTGGCTCAATGAAGAGGATGCTAACACAGCTGCGTTTCATGGGTCACTTAAGGCTAGAAGGGCGAGGAACTTGGTGAATCAGATAGAGGACAGCCAGGGTATCTTACATTCAAATGCGGATTCTATCCAAGAGGCCTTTTTATCATATTATAAAGGTCTTTTGGGTGATCGGAAGAATACCACAAAGGTTGTAGGGCATGTTATGAATTTGGGGCCTAAATGTCATGCTGCTCACTGGGACATTCTTAACTCGCCGGTCACCAGTGACGAGATACGTGACACGATGTTTAGTATTCCGAATGATAAGGCTCCGGGACCTGACGGGTATTCAAGCAAATTTTTCAAGGATGCTTGGGATGTCGTGGGAGAGGAGGTTTGCACTGCTATTTTGGACTTCTTCGCGTCTGGGCGAATGTTGAAGTAGCTTAACACCACGACTATTACTCTTATCCCCAAATTTGAGAGACCGGTTTCGGTTCTCCAATTTCGTCCGATAGCGTGTTGCAACACTGTTTACAAATGCATCTCGAAGATACTCTGTTCCAGACTTGCGAAAGCTTTGCCCGACATCATCTCGCCTGTGCAAGGTGGGTTTGTTCGAGGACGAAGCATAGTAGAGAATATCCTCATATGCCAAGATCTTGTCCGATTATATTCGAGGAAAGCTATGTCTCCGAGATGTATGATTAAAATGGATATGCAGAAAGCGTATGATACGGTTGAATGGGATTTTTTAGATCAAATGCTACGGCTCCTGAATATTCCTCAATCGATTCGATTCCTTCTGATGCAATGTGTCTCCACGGCTTCGTTCTCGCTTAGCCTGAATGGAGATACATTTGGGTTCTTCCAGGGTAAACGAGGTTTGAGGCAGGGGGACCCTTTATCCCCATTGTTGTTCACTATTTGTATGGAATACCTGACGAGACTGCTCAAATATACCACGGATACCATGGATTTCAGGTACCACCCGCAATGTCAGCAACTGAAGCTCGCTAATCTCATGTTTGCTGATGATCTCTTATTATTTAGTAAAGGGGATGTAGCGTCTATGATGGTGCTCCTGCGAACATTTGCTACGTTCTCCCAGGCCTCCGGACTCCAACTCAGAAAAGGGAAATGGAATATCTATTTTAATGAAGTGAAGAAGGAGGTTCAGCAGGATATACTGGCTGTTTCGGGCTGTACTGCTGGGAAGCTTCCTTTCAAATACTTGGGAGTTCCCATCAAAGCTTCGAGACTTACGATCCAGGATTGTCAGCCGTTGGTACACAATATTACTGAACGGATAAGAAGGCCGGGGGCTATAAAATTGTCTTATGCGGGTAGACTAGTCTGGATTAAGGCTGTTTTATCCACGCTTCATAATTATTGGGCGAGCATTTTCCTTCTTCCCACTGGTATCATTAAACAGATTGAAGGGCTATGCCGGACTTGCCTTTGGGAAGGAGGAACAACGTATACTAGGTCCCCTCTGGTTGCTTGGAAGAAAGTGTGTTTGCCATACAAAGAGGGCGGGCTGAATCTGAACCAATGTTCCAACTGGAATAAAGCAGCAATAGGGAAACTGTTTTGGTGGGTTGCGAATGATCCGACCAGGCTATGGGTATCGTGGGTACATTCGGTCTACCTGAAAGGACAAACATGGATACAGTACGAGCCTCCGACGGACGTTGGATGGGGATAGAGACGGATATGCAAGGTGAAAGAAAAATTCAAAAGTGGCTTCGAGGGAGGAGAATGGAACGAACATAAGCGATATACGATTGCCCAAGGTTATAATTGGATCAGAGATAGGGAGAATGAAGTGGATTGGTATAGGCTAGTGTGGAATAAGTGGACTATACCGAAGCATCGTTTTATGGCGTGGATGTATCAGCACGATGCTATGAACGTGAAGGTCAAATTATTCGGCCTCAATTTGATCTCTGACGACCTGTGTTGTATTTGCCGCGAGAAATCGGAAGATAAGAGCCATCTGTTTTGGGATTGTGAATATAGTCGTAAAATCTTGAAAAGCGTAGGGGATTGGCTGAACCACGATTTTAGCAAGACTCTCACCAACGTACAGCGTGATGGGATGAAGGGAAGTCGTCTACAACGTGCTGTGATTAACAGTGTGATGAATGCATCCATCTATTATATTTGGGAGCAAAGAAACAAATGTAGGATCGATGATTGTCTACTTAGACCGTTGATTGTTAGTATGAACATTATTAAAGAACTGCAAATGTTTTTTAATAATGTCCAGAAAGGGAATCTCACCATTAGAGATGATAGCTTCATTTCTAGATTGACGAACTCATAATGTATATTTGATTGATTTTTTTGATTAATATACTTCTTACACTTACCCAAAATAAAATAAAATAATAAGGGTCGAAACCCGTTGACGCGGATCCGACATCACATAATCTCTAGGGATTCATTACGATGTCGGAAAAGCCGAGGGAATCAAGTCTTTCAATTCAAGTAAAGCATCGATCTTTTAGATTCGATACCAATTCCATAATCGGATGTCGAATCTAACGATCTAGTCAAATAAATTATCTAATGCGATTTTTTCGTTGATGCTAAAATAATTGTCACACAATTCGTTAGAATTACGACATTATTAAACGCGGAGGAAATCTACTCATATCGCGATAGTTAACTTAAAACGACTTAAAGCAATTTTCTTTTATTTTCACTCTAGTATTCCATATCGATTCAATAATCGAATATGGGATATGACGAGTATCGAAGTTAAGTTTCGAGTATAAATTTCACAATATTTACGCCCGACTCAACAAACTCATCGAATTATCAAAAATCAAAAGCAATTTCGAAACCGATACAAAATTGCGAGCGAACCCCAGTTCGTACAGGGGGCACTCGACCGAGTTCCAAGCCCACTCGGTCGAGTGGCACCCCAAAAACCGAAATAGAATGTATTTTCGACCTCCACTCGGTCGAGTCTCATAGTGACTCGGTCAAGTGGCAACGTACTCGGTCGAGTTGGTCAATAACTCAATCGAGTAGGGTCAAAAACATGGGACAGAATCGTTTTCAGAGGTCCACTCGGTCGAGTCCTCCAATGACTCGATCAAGTGGCCCTTTATCACGTCAAAACCGTGAGTCCTATATTGTCTTCTAGTTTCGATAATATTTTATGACTTAGGTCAACACGTGTCAAAGCAATCACGTGTACTACCGTCTTTTTCAAAAACCATGCATAACGTTTACATCATTCAATATCACTCAATGATTTGCAAACCGTTATTATTCGTTATATTGTTATTAACCGTTTGTTCTCTTGTCGATTTTGGTTGTTTATTTTATTGTACTAAAATGAACCCGCATGCTAAAATACAACTTTGACGTTAATTTTAGTTGCATTAAATTGACATAGAAACCCATTCAATTCCTCACATGCTTAGGGAAAACAATGTTTGCATAATCATTTTCATCGTTCAACTAACGCGCGTATTCAAAAATCATTCGATATCTTAGTAGAGGCCGCTAATGTGCGGTCGGGGTTGAGTGTCCTTAGTGGGCTTCCCAACACGTACCCTCACCCCTTACTCAGAACCTCGGTTTCCGGATGCCCGAAACCGTTGGCGCACGAGAGTCATTCAATACACGATAACCGGTAGTGACGGTATCGGTATCGCAATGCAAAGGGACGAGCCCAATAAAATATGACATCGGAAATGGGCCGTATTTTGTATACGGCCCACTAAGACATAAAGTGGGTTCGAATGGGCCCGAACTCCCACAAAGTTTGGTGGCGACTCCACTTCGATATAAATTTCAATTCGATCCATTCTCATATGGAGATTCATTCGCCTCCCCAAACCCGCGCGTGGCCGCGTCGGGGTGGACCTATGTCATGTCCACAATTTGGCGACTCCGCTGGGGATTAACTGATGCGTGACTTACCATCGACATCCTCAGGGTGAGACTCGAATAGAAATCGTTTGACTAGTACAATACGCTCTTTAGTTCTACGGTTCATGCATAACTCATATTTTCCCGGGCCGGTACTCGCAACCGACGTCCCACTATACCGTGATGTACTCCAATATGGATATGTCAAAGGTGTCCATAGTCGATTCGAGTGGGTTTCGCGGCATGTTCTAAGATCAACTCGACTTAGGAAGTCCGTCCCGATCAACGTCTAGACTATGTGCATTGGTATAGACCCTCTATAGACCGACCGAGACTTAGTGTAAAGCATATATGGCGTCGTTATAACGCTTGCCTGACTACATGCTACTTGGTTTCCGAGTCGTTTAAAAAAACCATCTTTTTTCAAAAGATTGCATCTTTTTTTTTAAACTATCCAATTTCAAACCCGGGACGTATGCCGAATTTAGGACTTATGATTTTACTCAAAATAGCCTATTTCTAGCCGGCATTCTGCCCATTTCAAAAGTCGGAAATATTTTCGAACTTTCAAACTTGCGGCCCGATACACTTTCCGTTTTTTCGAAAAGTTGGGCCTTCCACCGAGTTTCTTGGATTTTTCAAAAAAAAAATCCATTTACAAAACTTTCTCTTCTTAGGACTTCCCGTATTTAGCAGTGCCGGGTTGTGTCTTAAGTCGTCGAAGTCTTTAGCGTCGAAACTCTGTCGATCTTACATCATGAGTTTCTTCCCTATCCCAGTCCGCTTTATTAGACTAAGGCAGGGTCCACCTACGTAGGACATACTCCTACAAGGGAGGGCCCGTCTACACAATCGAGTCCAAAGTCTGAGAAATATCTCACGTGGACTTTCCTTCGAACAGGACTCGGCCCACATAGCCGAATCCTAAGGAAGGCCCACCTTTCACAAGTCACCCGTCTAGATGTCTTTTCCGAGTCAACCTTTTACAAGGCATAGCCCTATAACAAAAGGTTCGTGGTCCTTACGTCTAAGGGTCATTCGTCCAACACTCGAGTATTAACAAAATTTTCAATCCCACTCGGGGGCTACCCTTTAGCAGGGCGATCAATCACGGTTGCCCTAAGGGTCATGTCTTACACGTGTCTCACGTACCCCACTTTCGAGTCACTTAAGATACCACACCATCTGAGTCCTTAGTCTCACTTGGGGGCTATTCTCCGACGGAGTGATTAATCACAGTCGCTCCGAGAATCGTACCCTACACATTTATCTTAGAGAGTCTAACCCGAGTCAAACCGGAGTCGTCTCTCCTCCCGCGCTATTTCCTATGCCTTGGTGTACTTGAGTTCCGAAGCAACTTTTCTGATTACGCGGTGTTCTTACAGAGAGGCCACCGCAAACCAGACACCAGAAAATGCAAGGAACTTTGGACGAACCGAAGGCCGCGCTGGCCAAGATCGAGGCCCAATTAACGGCCATCAGGGCCGACCAAACAACCCTTGCCACCCGCCTAAGTGCCATGGAGAAAGGGACCCCGGTTGCTGGATCTGAGCCCACTGGGCCCATAGCTGAACTAACCAGCGTTGTTCGGAAGCTCGAAGAACAGGTCCACTTGTCAACAAGCAACTCGATCCATACGGAGAATGCTCGTTCCTACTCGCCTCTGAATGACGAGCTACCTGCTAACCTCAACCTTACGGGCATACCGATGTTTGAGGGTACTGAAGACCCGGTTCATCACATTCGGGCTTTCAAAGAATTCATGGCTATCAAGGGGGTGAAATCCACCATGTTCAGGCACTTGTTCGCTTCCTCCCTTGAAAAGCATCCAAAAGCCTGGTACTACAGGCTCGATTCCAAGAAATACAAGACTTGGGATGATGTGGCGACTGAATTTGCTCGGAATTACGCCGATAATACCGAGATCCAGACTACAATGCGTACTCTGGAAGTGATGGCCCAAGAGCCCAAAGAAGGGTTCACCAAATATCTCCAAAGATGGCGGGCCGAAAGTGTGAAGTTTGTAGACAAGCCCAACGAGAAGACTCTAGTGGAGGCGTTCATCAACAACCTCTTACCTTCCTACCGCGTCCATCTTAGGTATGCCGACATTTCAAACTTTTTAGTGCTTACCGAAATGGGCATTAGGATTGAAGACGATCTTCGACATAATGAAGATCTAGGTGAAGCTTCTACTGAAGGCTATACTGGACATCAACTCGAGTCCTTAGAAGCCGACGACTAATGACAACATCATCCGAGAGTCCGAATTTGGTTTAACTCTAAGTCCGAGCCCGAGTCTAGGATACCCTACATCCTCATTTCCAGGTCAGAGTCGGAGTCAATTGTATTCTGTCATCTTTTTCAAAATTCAATAAAATCAGCTTTCAATATACTTTCTCATATATACTTTCCTTATGTGTTTCCGAGAACATGATGAACACCGTCATACACTGTGAGCACACGCACGTGACTATTATAGGCACATCTATAATGACTACAGGAAACCGAGCCCGTGTTTTCCTTTTACCTATTCCTTGTCTGGTATAGAAAAGCTACATAACTACCCGTAGCAGGAGCGGTGTCGAATCTTATGACAAATCTAGGTAGTCTCCCAGTTTGGGTTAAGGACGGGAGGCAAGCCCATTTCCCACAGTAAAACACCCCTCCAATGAGACTGACCAATCCCTACCTTAAGTGTTAGTCTGACCAACAAAAATTCAAAAAACCCATGACCGGGGCTAAGAGGTCAACCAACATTCTAAAAACCCATGACCGGGGCTAAGAGGTCAACCCAAATTCAAAAAACCCATGACCGGGGCTAAGAGGTCAACCAACATTCAAAAAACCCATGACCGGGGCTAAGAGGTCAACCAACAAATATTCAAGAACCCATGACCGTGGTGAAAACGGTCAAATTCAAAGTTATCAATACTCGTACCATCCAATAGGGGAGTGACAATTAAGCTGGTTAGCTAACACCACACTCAGCCTTCCCACATTACAACCCTCAAGACCTCCTCGAGACCTAGGCTAGAGACAACCCGTAATTTTGAGCATTCAAGCTCCATAGGATACCCCTAACCATTAGGGCCAGACATGGAAACTAGATCCCACATTATCAAACCAGCCCAATCGAAGTTCGAGCCATTTTTACTCGACTTCCCCCTTTCCTACCACATTACAATACCTTACCCTCGAAGCCTTAGCTCCACAAAATCAAGCTCCAGATGTCAAAACATCAAAGCCACTTGTGACCTAGCACCACATTTCCAAAAACATCCAATCCAGTCACCAACCCCAAGCACGAGAACTCAACTTGTGGTCGGCATAGAACATGCCCGAATAGTTCACACCACCTCTGGGGGATACCCGGAGAACGCCCACAGTCACAGGATCAAGGTCCTAACCATTCTAGCCCTTTGATCAAGACATCATCGAGAATGCACCTAGCCTACACCGTCAATATGGCTAGTTACACACAAAGTCCTATACTAGGCACCATAATATATCTTCCGACATTGAACTACGGCTTGGTTTGATTTCACCACACGTGAATACGTAGGCAGCCTTCCAACAGAGGCACAACCACCCACATTGACACACATTCAAAAAGCATTATCATTCCGGTCACGACACCATCATGTTCTCAACAGCTAGCTTTGTCATCCTAGAGGCCTCACCTAGGCAGAGGTTCTCCATCCACTCACATAATCCAAATACTTTCAAAATCTAGCCTCCTTTCTACAGTGTGTCCGAGTACTCGGCTCAGTCAAAGACGAGAATCTGTCAGGACTCGGAACAATACCCATTTTGCACTGTACCCTAAAATCAGAAATCTAGAAGAGCACCAGACTAAAACAGTCTCATTACAGACTACTGAAGTCCCCCTATGACAGATCGTTCCCATGTTGCCTGATAAGTGTAGTTTGTAGTGCTATTTTCCTTGTGTTTGGTCCCGGTTTCTCTTATGAAATCGCTCTTTGGAGCGGTTTCGAGGCTACATATGCTTCTTCTAGTTTGTTTTAGGTTCCTAAGATCAATCATGGAGATTTGGAATCATTCCGACTCGTTTCTTACGCATTTGGAGCCAACTAGGAGAAGCGACGATCACTCGGTAGCTTAGACTCGATCCCGAGCCCTTGGGACCCATTCCCGAGCCCCTTAGACTCGATCCCGAGCACCGAGAATCGATGAGAAGCCCATGAGAAGCAAGTAGGGACCTTTGAGATCATATTTGAGGCCTACAAGACCCATCCCGGCCGAGATAAGGGCCATCTCGGCCGAGATGAAGAGTACAAGCGAAGCACGGCCACTGACCTCCCATCTCGGGCGAGAGCAAATCATCTCGGCCGAGATGAGTCCCATCTCGGACGATACCATCTCATCTCGGCCGAGACTGAGCACCTGCAGCTCCGCTTCACTTCTTTTCTTCTCCTTATTCATTGTAACCCTATGTATACCCCCCTCTTGTAATCTTATGTTATGTTCTTCATTACCCACTAAACCCTAGACTACTTTAGGTTAGATTAGCTTAGATTAGTGTAGATTAGTCCTTAATTAGTCCTTAATCTTAGTTTAACTCTTGTATTATGGGAATTCTTGAAGATCTCCACCAAGATTGACAACCTTGGTTGATGTATTTGGGTTTTCTTCTATATATGCAAGATTTCATCTTTTCATCTTCTCTTGTTTGGTATAATCTCTCTTTTCCCTTCTATTAATCTTGTTTTATCATTAAAGTTTCATTCTTTGTTCATTGTTCATTGTTATTGTTTGTTTTTCATCCTTATTTGTTCTTCATAATGAATGGGGTTGTTCTTGTGTTTGTTCTTTTGTTATTGTTAGTTTTAGTATGAATATGTGTGAGTAGATTCTCTTGATAGGGTTAGTAGGGGGATTGGATGTTAATTAGGGATGATTAGGGTGAGATGGGTGGTATTAGATGTTGTTTTTGTTGTTTCCCATTTACCTTGCACTCCACATGTTTGATGAAATGCTTGTGAGACTAGAGACGATCAATCCTTGTTTTTCTTGCCTCTTCTCTTGTATGTGTGTGTTTGGTTGGTTGGTTTGGTTCCCTCACTAGTAGCGAGAGCGTGGTGAGGATGACCCCTAGGCCGTTTAAGTAGCGAGAGCCCGATCGGAACCTAGGCTACGAAAGCATGCTAGTAACCCCGTTTCCTTCTTTTTATCTCCTTGACACCCATGAACCCGACCTAGCCCTAGCTTCTTCTTATTGATTTATTTGTTTCCTTTTGTCATTAGCTACTTGTTTAGCCTTGTTAGTTCGTGTTTTAGACCTTAGCTTAGTCATTAGTCTATCCCCTAGATTAGCTTGTCTCGAACCTAGTCCTGGACCGTAGCACACCTTAGTCCGACACCCCGTCCCTGTGGATCGACTCGACTTACCCTAGCTACCAAGCTTAGGTTCGTTGGTTATTATTCGACCGGTAGGATAGACGACAAACACTACCGTCAAATTGGCGCCGTTGTCGGGGACGGCATAGTTTAGACTTTTGTGTGCTTAGTTGTAGACTTTGTTCTAGATTTCTGTGTTTTCTTCTCCTTGTGTATCTCCGTTCTACTTCTTGTGTGCTTATCTCTCTTCCTAGTGCCTCAAAAGCACTAGGCTACTAACGTTTGCTCAAGTGCTTCTAGTTCATTCAATGCATCAAGGCAACGTTATGGAAATGGCACGTCCTAGCTTCCATCAATCGTCATTGGACAATCATGGGGCAAGTTACCAAAACCCACAACTTTACCAACCATACCAATCTCATAAACAATCTTATGAACCCCCTCCATATGGTTATCATGAAAGTTGTCAAGGATCCAAGATCCTAACAACTACCAAATACCCTCACACAACCCAAAACCAAAAATCCCTGACTTTGAGCTTTGTCAAATGATGATTCAAATGCAAAAGAGTCAACATGAGATGATGATTCAATTGCACAAGAGTCAATAAGAGGTGATGATCAAAATGCAAAGGGATAAAGAGAAGTTCAAGGCCCAAATAGAGGTGCAAGATGCTCGAATCAATGCACTCATGGCTCATTTTACGATGTTGGCTACTCGAGATCCACAACTTGTTGAGGAAGGTTCATTTGAGCAAGAAAGTCGGTTGTCTCCACAAGAAAGTCAACCCGATCATGAAGCCACGAATAAAGAAGAGAGGGTCAATCAAGAGATCATTGTTGAGTGTTGCTTGGATGGTGAATATATGAGAAGAATGGAGGAAGTTGAAGCTTCAAGGGTCGACAATGAGGAGGGAATTGAGCATGATTCTCAAGGTAACTCTTGGGAAGCCAATGTATTGACTATCAAATTGGATTTGTATGATTTTCTTCGTGATGAACTGGATCTTGACAATCCAAAGCCAAGTGAAGACAAGACTCCTCTAGGCCAACTAGACAAGGTGAGTGAAAAGGAACGTAATTCTTGGGAGAAAGAGGTAGATGCCTTAGAACTTGCCTTGAATGGGAAATTGGAGGAGCCAATTGCCTCCAATGAAGAAAACTTGATGCCTTCACCTCCTTTATCGCACTTGATTTCGAGTCCCTTGTCTTGTGAGACGGTTGATGAAGAGGGTCCTTGTCGGACAGTTGAAAAGAGTGCTACTCTTGACCCCGTAGAAGAAGCAACACCCTTAGGGTGTGATCTCCCAAATCACAACACCAAGCATGACTTTAGACCACAATACCTACCGGATGGTCATAAGAGTTGTTGCTATCATGGTTCGGAAGACCCGGAAGATCATAAGAATCCCGAGCGTAATGGATTAGATGATTGCTTCTCGACTCCACCTTGGAAACTCTTGTTGATGGCTAGGATAGGCCACATGAGCGTTAATGAAGATGTTGCTAGGGCATTTGACTTACTCCTTCGAGCTCTTGATGGCTATGGAGGCGTAGATGGTGAGAGTATCTTAGTGTAAATATCTTTTTCCTTTTCTTTTGAGCTTGTGCTTTTGTATATGTTTGTTTGGATAGTTTGGCTTCTAGGATTATAAGTTTTTGTGAATTCTTGTAATTTGGAATTTTCTTGAGTGATGTGAGGGAGGGAATTTGATGGTATTTATTGAGCTTACTTGATAGATTTGTAGTGAAGATGAAGTTTTGAGAGAAGTAGTTGATGATAGAACCTTGGATTTTGGGCAAGGAAGTAGGTTTTTGAAGCTTTTGACAAGCTTTTGGGGACGAGATTTTAGATCTCGATGTATTGGATGACTTGTGGGTGATGCTATCAAGAGAATAAAGGGCTAGAAGACTCCCCCTTTTGCCTCTTCTTCGACATTTGAGCCCACCCAACCACATTGTACCCCCTCCCAACCTCCCTACCTACCCTTGCAACTATCTATGACCCATATACTTCATATATACACCTTCACCTCATCTTCTCTTCACTACACACCGAGTTTCACATCAAATCCTACCCTCATTATACCATTGCGAGCCTAGTACTTCAACCATGCGACCATATTAAGAATGAAGAGGAATAACAATGATGAAGACAAGTAATGTGCCGATATCAAACATTGAGACGATGGAGTGAGTGAGTTGCTAACCGATTGGTATGGCAACTATCCTTTCTTTTCCGTCTTTTATTGCTTGTCTCCCTTTGTTTGTTCCCTTCCACTTTTTTGTGTCATGGTGGCCCTCGGGGCCTTGGTGGTCATTGCTCCCGACTCTCGATGACGTGACTACATCGAGAGTCATATCAAAAATCCAAATTTGCAAATTTTTCACTTTTTCTTTATTTTTCACTTTTTGGTAGGATTTAGTCGGATTTAGGCGGAATCCGGGCTAGGTGACTTGATTACACCTAGTCCTCCCCTCCCATTTCCTTTTATTTCCTTCTTTTTATTTCTTCCCCCATCCATATCTTTTCTTGTCTCGGTCCTTGGTGACTTGATTACACCCCGGTCGGACACATTCTACCCTTTCTTCACTTTCATTTTTGTTTTTTAGCTTTATTTTCCATTTTTCTCTTCTTTTTAGTGTCTCCACACATTACCGATCGAGCATGAGGACATTGCTTGGTTTAAGTGTGGGGGAGCGATATCTCAGGTTATTTTAACTTCATTTTCGTAGTTTTTTCGAAAAAAAACTTAAAAATTCCTAAAAATTTGAAAAATTTCATAAAAAACCAAAAAGATTTTCTTTTGTGTCTTTTTCTTTTGAGTCTTTGTGTCGTATATTTGTTGTGTTGTGTGTGTTTTTGTGGACATGACGTAGGTCCACCCCGACGCGGCCACGCGCGGGTTTGGGTAGGCGAATGCACCTCCATATGAGAATGGATCGAATTGAAATTTAAGTCGAAATGGAGTCGCCACCGAATTTTATGGTTATTCGGAACCGTTCGAGCCCACTCAATATCACTATGGACCATACACAAAGTATGACCCATTTCGGTTTTAGAGTTTATTGGGCTCGTCCCTTTGCATTGCGATACCGATACCATCTATACCGGTAATCGTGTAAATAATGACTCTCGTGCGCCAACGGTTTCGGGCATCCGGAAACCGAGGTTCTGAGTAAGGGTGAGGGTACGTGTTGGGAAGCCCACTAAGGACACCCAACCCCGCCCGCACTTAGCGGCCTCTACTAAGACATCGTTTGACTTTCTAATATGCGTGCTAGTGATTCGGTGAAATGATATGCAAACAGCGTTTTTTGCTAAGCATGCGAATTAAATGTGAGCTACGTCATTTTAATGCATCTAATTTATTGTCGAAGTGATTTAGCATGCGAGGGTTCATTTATAAATGGTAAAACGTAAATAAATAAAGCAAAAGCAATAATAAATCGATTACAAGTTACACGGGCGGAATACAACCCGGAATTCACAATACAACGAGCAATAAAGTAGAATAATTGAAATACATATATAGCCGAAATGATAAGCAATAGTTAGAAACGGACCCGTGTATAAACTAGACCGTGAATCGTGTAAATGGACTAACTTCAATTAAATACATATCATTTTATGTACTAATCGAAGGACGGGGATATAGGACCTAGGCGTGGTGCTAGCGCGATCCCAAATCCCGATGCCTTGTCCCTATTTATCATGTCGATAAATTGGAGTCTAGATTATCTATGCGTCGGATATGACTACGGAGTCGTCAACGCAAAATTAATAGTGAGACCGTCGATCAAAATTGTTTATGTGTCGTGATATGTGTGAGTTTTGAAGAAAGGAGAGTCACGTGATTCTCTTTACACGTGATGACTAGAGTCATAAAAAGACGAGGCTCGAAATGTGTGTCGAGGCTCTCGGTTTTATGGGTTACAGGACCCACTCGACCGAGTCGTGGGCTGACTCGGTCGAGTGCGTCCTGGAAGACGCTACTGCCCAGTTTTGTGGGTGCTACTCGATCGAGTAGCCTATGTACTCGGTCGAGTAGCCCCTGTACGAGTCGTGACTCGTTTATTTTTGGATTTAAAATCGATGATTGACCAAATCAAATACAAATATCGCACAATTTGTATTTAACTTGGTTTCCGGTACTATAATCGTGTATGCATACGATTATAATACCGTTATCGGAATTTTATAAAAACGTTGTTGTTAGATTGAAATTTTGATTGATGACGGAATTGTGTCCTTCTACGTCACGACATCAATATTAATCCTTACGGATTGCGTGATGTCGATTTTCGTGTCAACGGGTTCCGCACCAATCTTAAAAATGGAATTAAGCCCGTTCAACTACGTACTATCACGATCACGTTATACCCTTGAGTGCGTAGGGCGGTGCTCCTCGAAAGGGCGCCACCACTATTGCGTCTCGTAAAGAGATTAAACGGACTTTGGGCAATAGTCGTAGTTAAACGAGTTAAATCCGAATTTTGATAATACGTAAATATATATATATATATATGCGCGGTAGTGATATTATGACGAAATGTAAATAACGAAAATTAAATGTTAGATTGTTAGATGCGATAAATAAATGTTAGATGTTAGTAGTCATGTCGTTATTATCGACTAATTATAATACATAGACATAAACGTAAATGTACATAAAAGAACGAAAAGAAAGGGAAGAAGGAGAAGTCGGTGTTGAATTGTTACACCCTCAACCTACATGCTCTTGCTTCTCGGGATACGGTTTGTCAAATGGCGGCAATGGCGCGGGAATCGTCGAGATACGTAGGAGGAGTTGATGGTGTGTGTGTATGAGGTTTTGTATGGAGACGGATTTTAACGAGTTTTGCTCTCGAAGTGTGTATAAGCGTGACGATGCATGAGGGTTGGATTATGGCTGAAAATGAGAGGGTTTGGATGTGTAAAGTTGGCTGAAATTATGATTGAAAAAGTTGTGTAAAGGTAAAAGTTTTGTAAAGGAAAAAGTTGTGTAATGCTTAGGATTGACGGGGTATTTATAGGGAACCCACGACACAGGGGCACTCGATCGAGTGGCCCTAGTGCACTCGGTCGAGTGCCCTGGCAAATGAACCTGGACCGTTTTTTTGAGGCTCCACTCGATCGAGTGGGTCAATCCACTCGACCGAGTGGATCAATTAGGATGAGCTATTTTAGGAATGATTGACCTTGATTGCTCTTTGATTATTTTGATTGATTTTTGAATTTGGCGCAAGTTTCGAGAATGTATCAGGTCGTTTTTTGTGTCGAGTTCGTCTTGACCAGGTTTTGACCCGATCGCTAAAAGACGGGAATTATTTTTGGTGTCGGTTTTGACCCAAATTAGTCTTATTTTGCTCGGAAAGACCCACTGGGCCTGAATTTGAGGTTGGTTTTGTGAGGTTTGTATCCCGTTAAAAGCCCATGCCGGACATTATTAATTTCGAGCCCGTATCCGAGCGCGTTAGAGCACGTTAGCGTCCGATCATCATCGGGTGTTTTTTTGGAAACTGCTATAGACACCTGGCTGTCAAAATGCGGGTGTCTACAGAGCCCCCACTCTGACTGAGGCTTGGACAAGGCGAAAGTCAGAGTAGCTACCAAGTCAATTAAGACCTGGTAGACTTCCGGTCGGGTCATTTATAGTCCATTAGACTTGCGTGAAAGGGCTCGCCAGCCATAGGATAGAAATCATACCTGGGTTGATGATAATAACTCCGTGGGGAATCGGACTTGTCGCATAAGTCCTGGGTGCGCCTATATGGGGGCCCATCCCGTACCATTCCGGGGAAAATGCCGCCTCGGGCTTTCCGCTGGGGAGTTGTGTGAGCTGCGCGGTCTCGAATTGTACCTGTATAAGTTACATAAAATTTTGCATGCAACACGTAGGTGAAACAAGTAAGACTCGCGCTGGGAAAAATGTTTTTTGAATTTTTGAAAGTTTTGAAATTTTTGAACTTTGAAATCGAAATCCTGAAAGCAACTCCCATGCTAGGTTTTCAAAAGGGGTAGAAAGGAAATTTGCAGTTTAAATAGGCCGAAATTTGACCTTGTCGAAAAGGATTTTCTCAAATGGCTAAGTTTTGCAAATTTTAAAATGGGAATTTGAAGAGAGAGGTATACTGACAGACTCGACTCTGGACGTGACCGGACGAGTTGACAGACACGACTGAACTCTCGAGGGGTTGGACCGTGACTCGGTAGGGGGGTGGGCCACCTAACAAGACTCTTAGGTTGCGCTATTCCGTAGCCTAGGCGAGTGGCAACATGGTCGAATCCTCGGAATGGGAAGGATGCGTTATCGGGGAATTGCAGTAGTCTGTAATGAGAGTGCAACTGCACAACAGGGCTTAGCAATGTTGTTGTCTAGTGCTCTTGAATTCTTGGTTTCGAGGTATAGGCCCGAATTGGGCGTTGTCTCAAGTCTTGACAGATTCTTGTCTACGACTGAGCCGAGTACTAGGACACACTAAAAGAAAGGAGGCTAGTTTGAAGTCTTTTGGATTATGTGAGTGGATGGAGAACTTCTGTCTAAGAGAAGCCCCCAGGACGACAAAGCTAGCTGTTGAGAACATGATAGTGTCGTGACCGGAATAATGGCACTTTTTGAATGTGTGTCAATGTGGGGTTGTGCCTTTGTTGAAAGGCTGCCTACGTATTCACGTGTAGTGAAATCAAACCAAGCTGTAGTTCAGTGAATTGAAAGATATATTATGGTGCCTAAGCTAATAGGACTTTGTGTGTAACTAGCCATAACGATGGTGTAGGCTAGGTGCATTCCCAATGATGTCTTGATCAAAGGGCTAGAATGGTTAGGATCTTGATCCTGTGACTGTGAGCGTTCTCCGGGGTAGCCCCCAGAGGTGGTGTGAACTATTTGGGCATGTTCTATGCCGACCGCAGGTTGAGCTCCCGTGTTCGGGGTTGGCAACTGGTTATTTGGATAAGAAGAATTGGGATGGGATTTGATGAGTTCTGCTCTCGGGGATTTGATGAGTTTTGCTCTCGGGGATTTGATGAGTTTTGCTCTCAGGGAATTTGATGAGTTGTGACCTCGGGTCTTTGGTGAGTTTTGATCTCGGGTCTTTGATGAGTTTTGATCTCGGGTCTTTGATGAGCTTTGATCTCGGGTCTTTGGTGAGTTTTGATCTCGGGGATTTGACGAGTTTTGCTCTCGGGATTTTAACGAGCTTTGTTCTCGGGATTTTAGCGAGTTTTGTTCTCGGGATTTTAGCGAGTTTTGTTCTCGGGTTTGCGTATGGTGATTGTGAATTCTGTTTATGTAAAGGGGAAGTCGAGTAAAATGGCTCGAACTTTGATTGGGATAGGTTTTGATAATGCGGGATCTGGTTTTCATGTCTGGCCCTAATGGTTAGGGGTATCCTATGGAGATTGAATCCTCAAAATTCCGGGCTGTCTCCGGCCTGGGTCTCTGGAAGGTCTTGAGGGTTGTAATGTGGGAAGGCTGAGTGTGGTGTTAGCTGACCAGCTTGGTTGATTCTCCCCTATTTGATGGTATGGGCATTGATAATTTTTGAATTGACCGTACCCCGGTCAAAGGACTTTCACTTGAGCTGACCGTTGACCACGGTCATGGGTATTTGAAATTTTTTTAGTTGGTTGACTCCTTAGCCCCTGGTCATAGGATTCTTCATTTGGATTGACCGCTTTAACCTCGGTGATGGGTGCCTCTTTTTTTTTGACAATGGCCTTTTTTTTGTTTTGGCCTTTTGCTTCTTTCCTGGACTTTTGATTTTTTTTTTATTTTTTTTCCGGCTATCCCTTGATGGTGTTGTGGGTGGATATGGGGGTGGCCCCATCGGTTGGATTAGGCTTGTGGAGCTAAACCTTTGTAAGGTGTAAGCCTAGTTGGTGTTTATGTGAGTGCAACTCGCGATGGAGTACTCTACGATAAGCATGGTGATTTGGATCTCGGTATTGTTATCATAATTCCGAACAGGCTTGGTGGGAGTATCGTCCCGAGTTGGGTATTTTTGGCATCAAGTCTATAGAGTCACGATGCTTCTTTTTTTGCTTCTGGTCAGACTAAACGCCTATGGTAGGGATTGGTTAGTCTTATTGGAGGGGTGTTTATTGTGGGGAGATGGGCTTGCCTCCCGTCTTGAACCCAAACTAGGAGACTACCTAGATTTGTCATAGGATTCGATACCGCTCCTGCTAAGGGAAGTTATGTGGCTGTCTATGCCAGACATGGAACAGGTAAAGGAAAACACGGGTCTCAGTTCCTGTAGTCATTATAGATGTGCCTATAATAGTCACGTGCATGTGCTCACAGTGTATGGTGGTGTTCATCATGTTCTCGGAAACACATAAGGAAGCATATATGAGAGATAGAATATTAAAAGCTGATTTTATTGAATTTTGAAAAGAGGACAGAATGCAAATGACTCTGACTCTGACTTTGAAATAAATAGTATATCCTAGACTCGGACTTAAATCAAATCCGGACTCTAGGATAAGGTTGCCAGTAGTCTTCGGCTTCTAAGGACTCAAGTGGATGTCCAGTATAGCCTTCGGTAGAAGCTTCACCCAGATCTTCATCACGTCGAAGATCGTCTTCAATCCTAGTGCCCATTTCGGTAAGCACTGCAAAGTTTGAAATGTCGGCATACCTAAGATGGACGCGGTAGGAGGGTAGGAGGTTGTTGATGAACGCCTCCACTAGTGTCTTCACATGGGCTTGTCTACCAGCTTAACACTCTTGGCCCGCCAACGTTGAAGGTATTTGGTGAAACCCTCTGTTGGATCTTGGGCCATGACTTCTAAAGTCCGCATGGTAGTCTGAAGTTCAGTGTTATCAGAATAGTTTTTAGCGAACTCGGTAGCCACATCTTCCCAAGTGGGAAATCTTTTTATATTAAGCCTATAGAACCAGGCTTTTGGATATTTTCCGAGAGATGTGCCGAACAGATTGATGAACATGTTGGCTATGACCCCCTTGATTGCCATGAATGGTTTGAAAGCTCGGAGGTGTAGTAATGGATCTTCCGTCCCTTCGAATATGGGTAACCCCTCTAAGTTGAGATCTGTTGGTAGTTTCTCACTGATGGGTGTATAGTCTCGGGAGTTCTCAATATGAATGTTATTCCCTTGAAGAGCGTGGAACTGTTGTTCGAGCTTGATAAGTGTAGTTTGTACTGCCTATTTTACTATGTCTTGGTCCCATTTTCCTTGTGGAATCGCTCCTTGGGAGCAATTTATGGGCTTCTTATGCTTCCTTTAGTCCGTTTCAGGTTCCGAGACCGATTTGGAAGAGTTGGAGTGATTCCGACTCAATACATACACATTTTGGAGCCAACGAGATAAAGGAACGATGACTCGAGGCCTTGGAATCGACCCCGAGACCTTGGGACCCAATCCCGAGCCTCCGAGACCCGATCCCGAGTCCCGAGAATCGACGGGAAGCCCATGAGATACAAGGAGGGACCCTAGAGCTCTTATTGGAGGCATACAAGACCCTTCCCGGTCGGGATAGTGGCCTTCCCGATCGGGAAGGGGTGCACGATTAGGAGTGCCACTGTGGGTCCGTCCCGGTCGGGTTGAACCCTTCCCGATCGGGATGATAGAACCCTTCCCGATCGGGATGATCCGTCCCGATCGGGATGGGCTACAGCTCACCCGCATTGTTTCTTTTCTTCTCCTTCATTCTTGTACCCATATATATACTCCCTTCTTGTAATGTTAAGAGGAGGGTTCTTACCCTAGACTAGTTTAAGCCTCCATTAACATTCAAAATCCTAGATTAGTGCTACTCTCATTAGTTTTAATCTCTCTTTAATTCTTAGTTAATCATTGTAATTAGTTCTTGGATTAAGGAGATTCTTGAAGATTGTTCCAAGATTGACAACCTTGGGATTGTATTTGGGTTTCTCATTAATACAAGTTTTCATCTTTTCTTCATCCTATTGTTGGTATAACCTTTCTTACTCTTGTTCTTAGTTATTTAATCTTGTTTCCATCTTTTTATGTTGTTATTGTTATTGTTCTTGTTATTCATAATGAATGTTTGGATTGTGAGTTTGTTTTCTCTTATGATTGTTAGTTTGACCATGATAATGAGTGAGTAGTGATCTTGTGGGGTTAGTAGGGAGATTAGGGGTAGATTATGGATGATTAGGGTTGATTATGGGAAAAGGGTGAATCTTTGTTGTTAGTCACATTGTGGGCACTCCATGTGTTTGTTGATATGCTTGTGTGAGTTGTAGTGGCCATGCTTCCCATACTTGTGTTCATCTTCTCATTGTTTGTCTATTGTGTGGAAATGTCGAGAATAGTTTAGTTGCGAGAGCCCGGACCCACCTTGGCATCGGTCTAAGTTGCGAGAGCCCGGACCGACCCTAGCAATTAGGAGACACCTATACCCTTGATCACCCCAATTACCCTTCTACTCCTATGAACCCGACTTACCCCACTTTTTTCCATATTTGAGTTCATCGTCTTAGTTAGTCATCGTCTCATTAGTTTCATTGTTTAGTTTATATCTAGTTAATTGTTAGTCTAGTTCTTATCTCTTCTCCATCATAGTTTTCCATTCATTGTTTCTTTGTGTTTGTTTGGTAATCTAGTCTCGTTGTAGGCCGACCTAGTCTAAACCTTGATATACCGTCCTCGTGGATACGATCCCGACTTGCCCTAGCTACCCACTAGGTTAGTCGGTGTTTTATTGATCGGCAAGGGACGTGACAAATCCCTACCATCAGAGCTCACGCACCGTGCGGATTAGTTTGACAAATGGTCCAGTATTTACCGACCCAGAATCGAGGTCTTGCCGTTCAATGACAGTTAAACGAGCATTCATGGCCTCTTGGTTGGTTTTCAGGAACCCTATATGGGTTTCGGTTATGGCCTGCCTACTAACCATTGTCTCCAGCAAAGCCTTCATTTCATTGATGGTGTTTTCCATGTCCCTATTCCCGGTTGTGGGTGCCATACTCTGCGAGAATACCCACGTAATCAGAAATGTTGCTTCGGAACTTGACTACACCAAGGCATAGGAAATAGCGCGGGAGGAGAGACAACTCTGGTTTGACTCGGGTTAGACTCTCCTAAGACAAATACGTAGGGTGCGATTCTTGGAGTGACTGTGATTAATCTCCCCGTCGGAGAATAGCCCCCAAGTGAGACTAAGGACTCAGATGGTGTGGCATCTAAGTGACTCAAAGGTGGGTTATGTGAGACACGTGTAAGACATGACCCTTAGAGCAACCGTGATTGATCGCCCTGCTAAGGGGTAGCCCCCAAGCGGGATCGATAATTTTGTTAAGACTCGAGTGTGGGACGAGTGACCCTTAGACGTAAGGACCGTGAACCTTTTGTTATAGAGCTATGCCTTGTAAAAGGTTGACTCGGAAAAGACACCTAGACGGATGACTTGTGAAAGGTGGGCCTTCCTTAGGATTCGGCTATGTGGGCCGAATCCTGTCCGAAGGAAGGTCCACGTGAGACATCCCCAGACTTTTAGACTCGAGTGTGTAGACGGGCCTTCCTTTGTAGGAGTATGTCCTACGTAGGTGGGCCTTGCCTTAGTCAAATAAGGCGGACGGGGATAGGGAGGAAACCTGTGATGTAAGATCAACGGAGTTTCGACGCTAAAGACCTTTGACGACTTATGACAAGACCTGACACTGCTAAATATGGGAAGTCCTAAGAAGAGTAAGGTTTTGAAAATGAATTTTTTGGAAAATCCGAGAGAACTCGGGGAAGGGCCCGATTTTTTCAAAAAAAATCGAAAAGTGCACCGGGCCCCAAATTTGAAAGTTCGAAAATATTTTCAAGTTTTGAAATGGGCAGAATACCGACTAGAAATAGGCTATTTTGAGTAAAATCATAAGTCCTAAATTCGGTATGTGTCCCGGGTTTTGAAAATTGGATATCTTGAAATTTGAAAATTTGAATGTTGGAAAAAAAAAAATTCCGACGATTTGAAAATTGAAGATGAGATCCCGAAGATTTGAAAATCGAAAACGACATCTCGAAGATTTGAAAGTTGAAAATGGCATCACGAGGATTTGAAAATCGAAATTGAATTTTGAAAATTCGAAAATCGAATGGTGGATCGGAAGTTCGAATTTTGAAATGGGCGGCATGCCGGCTAGAAAATAGGCTTGTTTTGAGTCAAATCTTAAGTCTAAATTTCGACAGCTTTCCGAGTTTTTTGAAAATTGGATATTTTTTGAAAAGATGCACTTTTTGAAATGACGTTTTTTGAAAACGACACGGAAACCAAGTAGCACATAGTCACGTAAGCATTATGATGACACCATGTATGCTTTACACTAAGTCTCGGTCGGTCTGAATGGGGTCTATACCAGTGCTCATAGTCTAGACGAGAAACGGGACGGACTTCCTAAGTCAAGTTGAGCTTAGAACATGCCGCAAAGTCCATACGAATCGACTATGAACACCTTTAACGTATCCAAGGCGGAATACGTCGTGGTATAGTGGGTCGTCGGTCACCAGTACCAGCCCGGGAAAATAGGGGTTATGCATGAACCGTAAAACTAAAACGCATATTGTATTTATCAAACGATTTCTATTCGAGTCTCACCCTGAGGATGCCGATGGTTAGACACTCATCGGTTAATCCCCAGCGGAGTTTCCAAATTGTGGACATAACGTAGGTCCACCCCGACGCGGCCACGCGCGGGTTTGGGTAGGCGAATGCACCTCCATATGAGAATGGATCGAATTGAAATTTAAGTCGAAATGGAGTCGCCACCGAATTTTATGGTTATTCGGAACCGTTCGAGCCCACTCTATATCGCTATGGACCATACACAAAGTATGGCCCATTTCGGTTTTAGAGTTTATTGGGCTCGTCCCTTTGCATTGCGATACCGATACCATCTATACCGGTAATCGTGTAAAGAATGACTCTCGTGCGCCAACGGTTTCGGGCATCTGGAAACCGAGGTTCTGAGTAAGGGGTGAGGGTACGTGTTGGGAAGCCCACTAAGGACACCCAACCCCGCCCGCACTTAGCGGCCTCTACTAAGACATCGTTTGACTTTCTAATATGCGTGCTAGTGATTCGGTGAAATGATATGCAAACAACGTTTTTTGCTAAGCATGCAAATTAAATGTGAGCTACGTCATTTTAATGCATCTAATTTATTGTCGAAGTGATTTAGCATGCGAGGGTTCATTTATAAACGGTAAAACGTAAATAAATAAAGCAAAAGCAATAATAAATCGATTACAAGTTACACGGACGGAATACAACCCGGAATTCACAATACAACGAGCAATAAAGTAGAATAATCGAAATATATATATATATATATATATATATATATATAGCCGAAATGATAAGCAATAGTTAGAAACGGACCCGTGTATAAACTAGACCGTGAATCGTGTAAATAGACTAACTTCAATTAAATACATATCATTTTATGTACTAATCGAAGGACGGGGATATAGGACCTAGGCAGAGGCGGCCCAGAGGAGGTTCAGGGCGAGCAGGGGAACTGGGCCTCCTATTTTGCTGGGCCTCATAATCCTCTTTCTGAGTAGTTACTCTATATATAAAATTATGAGGTAATATTTACACATGTAGCTTCTAGTGTGATGGTTTGGGTCTATTCCCTCTACATGAAAGGTCATGGGTTCAAACCTTATTGGATGTTATTCTATTTTTTTAATTTTTTAATATTACATCCATACAAGGGCCTCAAACTCGAGACTCGAACTGGGCCTCCAAATCTGTTAAGACGCCCCTGGACCTAGGCGTGGTGCTAGCCCGATCCCAAATCCCGATGCCTTGTCCCAATTTATCATGTCGATAAATTGGAGTCTAGATTAATTATGCGTCGGATACGACTACGGAGTCGTCAACACAAAATTAATAGTGAGACCGTCGATCAAAATTGTTTATGTGTCGTGATATGTGTGAGTTTTGAAGAAAGGAGAGTCACGTGATTCTCTTTACACGTGATGACTAGAGTCATAAAAAGACGAGGCTCGAAATGTGTGTCGAGGCTCTCGGTTTTCTGGGTTACAGGACCCACTCGACCGAGTCGTGGGCTGACTCGGTCGAGTGCGTCCTGGAAGACGCTACTGCCCAGTTTTGTGGGTGCTACTTGATCGAGTAGCCTATGTACTCGGTCGAGTAACCCCTGTACGAGTCGTGACTCGTTTATTTTTGGATTTAAAATCGATGATTGGCCAAATCAAATACAAATATCGCACGATTTGTATTTAACTTGGTTTCCGGTACTATAATCGTGTATGCATACGATTATAATACCGTTATCGGAATTTTATAAAAACGTTGTTGGTAGATTGAAATTTTGATTGATGACGGACTTGTGTCCCTCTACGTCACGACATCAATATTAATCCTTACGGATTGCGTGATGTCGATTTTCGTGTCAACGGGTTCCGCACCAATCTTAAAAATGTAATTAAGCCCGTTCAACTACGTACTATCACGATCACGTTATACCCTTGAGTGCGTAGGGCGGTGCTCCTCGAAAGGGCGCCACCACTATTGCGTCTCGTAAAGGGATTAAACGGACTTTGGGCAATAGTCGTAGTTAAACGAGTTAAATCCGAATTTTGATAATACGTAAATATATATATATATATACGTGGTAGTGATATTATGACGAAATGTAAATAACGAAAATTAAATGTTAGATTGTTAGATGCGATAAATAAATGTTAGATGTTAGTAGTCATGTCGTTATTATCGACTAATTATAATACATAGACATAAACGTAAATGTACATAAAAGAACGAAAAGAAAGGGAAGAAGGAGAAGTCGGTGTTGAATTGTTACACCCTCAACCTACATGCTCTTGCTTCTCGGGATACGGTTCGTCAAATGGCGGCAATGGCGCGGGAATCGTCGAGATACGTAGGAGGAGTAGATGGTGTGTGTGTATGAGGTTTTGTATGGAGACGGATTTTAACGAGTTTTGCTCTCGAAGTGTGTATAAGCGTGACGATGCATGAGGGTTGGATTATGGCTGAAAATGAGAGGGTTTGGATGTGTAAAGTTGGCTGAAATTATGATTGAAAAAGTTGTGTAAAGGTAAAAGTTTTGTGAAGGAAAAAGTTGTGTAATGCTTAGGATTGACGGGGTATTTATAGGGAACCCACGACACAGGGGCACTCGATCGAGTGGCCCTAGTGCACTCGGTCGAGTGCCCTGGCAAATGAACCTGGACCGTTTTTTTGAGGCTCCACTCGATCGAGTGGGTCAATCCACTCGACCGAGTGGATCAATTAGGATGAGCTATTTTAGGAATGATTGACCTTGATTGCTCTTTGATTATTTTGATTGATTTTTGAATTTGGCGCAAGTTTCGAGAATGTATCAGGTCGTTTTTTGTGTCGAGTTCGTCTTGACCGGGTTTTGACCCGGTCGCTAAAAGACGGGAATTATTTTTGGTGTCGGTTTTGACCCAAATTAGTCTTATTTTGCTCGGAACGACGCACTGGGCCTGAATTTGAGGTTGGTTTTGTGAGGTTTGTATCCCGTTAAAAGCCCATGCCGGACATTATTAATTTCGAGCCCGTATCCGAGCGCGTTAGAGCACGTTAGCGTCCGATCATCATCGGGTGTTTTTTGGAAACTGCTATAGACACCTGGCGGTCAAAATGCGGGTGTCTACAGTTTTGCTCCCCTGATTTTCCTTGTAGGTTGCGTGATCATCGATAAGTTTTGGGAAGCTCAAGACATCCGGTAATATCCCTTCATTTCTTTCTCCTTTTCCCTTTTTGTGGAGTTTGGAGGACGTTTTGTGATGGTGTATGCTCGGGTGGAGCTTTTTGAAATTTGTGGTTGATTGGTGGCTTGTTTGGATGTTTCGGGGTGGTGTTTGTTTATTTTGTGTATTTGCTTGTTTGTTTGTCTTGTTTTGCTTATTTTGTTTGTCTCTTTTTTTTTTCGTTTTTGTTGCGTATGTGTTTTTGTCTTGTTTAAATTGTGTCTTGTGTAATAAAAGGTTTTCGAAAAACCGGTTTTGAGGCTAGTGCGCAAGTGTTTACTTTCCCTTTCTAGTAATATGAGTCAAGTCTTGGACTTTAGTCTAGTAGAATGACTTTAAATCAATGATTTCGTTGGTTTCTTACCTTGAGTCCACCTAGTCTACTATGAATATACTACGGGATTTGCATTTTGACCATTATGACCACCCACGGTGTGAAAAGGCCTTGGTTGCCGAGTCTCGTTCCTTAGGTGACCGTGTTCGAAATTGTTTGATTAGTCCAAGTTTTCCACCCTTTTGTGGGTTTGAAGGGAAGACGTCGTCCCGACTCACCCATTTCCCTACCTCATACACATTTTTCCACAAATAAGTTGCAAATTGTTGAAATTCTCACTTGGTTGCAAGAAATGCATACAATACAAGAATTATCCAAAAGGCAAGCCAAGTCGAAAGAAAGAAAAAAAAGAAGAAAAAGAAAAAGGCACAACAAATGAAAAACAAAATACAAAAGAAGAAAAAGAAATAGCATAGAAACTCAAAAGCCAAATGCAAAAGAAAAATGCCAACGAAAATCATCTCACAAAAAGAATTCTCATCCCTCAAAATAAGCCTTTTGTCGACTATTATCGTGAAGAGCCTACCAAAGGACTGAGTCCCTAGGAAGGATGATAGCGGTAAATAGTCGGTCTTCCCTCATTTTGCAATCATATCCACCTTTTTACTTGGACTAGTTAGGCGATTTTGAGCATGGGACGACCCTCTTGGCTCATTGCTAAAGGGGGCGGGGTCTCACTTACCTACAGTGTCGACTAACACCGTGGTTCATCCTTTTTCCGTCCCGCCAATCGTCCTGTAGTACGTTCTTAGAAGGTTAGATGGAACCTAGGTAAGTTACCAACGTTTTTATTGCTTTGTTGTCATACTATTAGGGTTTAGTTCATATCGGTTTGTGTTATTAGCTTGGGAACGTTGTCACTTGCCTTGAGTCCATAAGCGGTGCTTCTTTCACCGCTTTGTTGAGGGAAGCGGTATTTGTTTCTTTTTGGGTGCAACCGATTGTTTGTTTGTATGTTTGTTTGTTTGTGTGTTTTCGTGTCCGGTTGCATCCACAGTTTTGTCGCAAGACCTTACTTGCCTTGCGGAGTGCACTTTTCCTCTAAGTGTTCTCGCGTGATTTGAAAGGGCGTAGGGTGCGCTAATACCCGCTCGGCTAGTATTGGTTTAGTTGTTAGTTTGTGCTTACTCGAGGGCGAGTAAGGGTTAAGTGTGGGGGAGTTGATAAGTGTAGTTTGTAGTGCTATTTTCCTTGTGTTTGGTCCCGGTTTCTCTTATGAAATCGCTCTTTGGAGCGGTTTCGAGGCTACTTATGCTTCTTCTAGTTTGTTTTAGGTTCCTAAGATCAATCATGGAGATTTGGAACGATCCCGACTCGTTTCTTACGCATTTGGAGCCAACTAGGAGAAGCGACGATCACTCGGTAGCTTAGACTCGATCCCGAGCCCTTGGGACCCATTCCCGAGCCCCTTAGACTCGATCCTGAGCACCGAGAATCGATGAGAAGCCCATGAGAAGCAAGTAGGGACCTTTGAGATCATATTTGAGGCCTACAAAACCCATCCCGGCCGAGATAAGGGCCATCTCGGCCGAGATGAAGAGTACAAGCGAAGCACGGCCATTGACCTCCCATCTCGGGCGAGACCAAATCATCTTGGCCGAGATGAGTCCCATCTCGGGCGAGGCCATCTCATCTCGGCCGAGACTGAGCACCTGCAGCTCCGCTTCACTTCTTTTCTTCTCCTTATTCATTGTAACCCTATGTATACCCCCCTCTTGTAATCTTATGTTATGTTCTTCATTACCCACTAAACCCTAGACTACTTTAGGTTAGATTAGCTTAGATTAGTGCAGATTAGTCCTTAATTAGTCCTTAATCTTAGTTTACTCTTGTATTATGGGAATTCTTGAAGATCTCCACCAAGATTGACAACCTTGGTTGATGTATTTGGGTTTTCTTCTATATATGCAAGATTTCTTCTTTTCATCTTCTCTTGTTTGGTATAATCTCTCTTTTCCCTTCTCTTAATCTTGTTTTATCATTAAAGTTTCATTCTTTGTTCATTGTTATTGTTTGTTTTTCATCCTTATTTGTTCTTCATAATGAATGGGGTTGTTCTTGTGTTTGTTCTTTTGTTATTGTTAGTTTTAGTATGAATATGTGTGAGTAGATTCTCTTGCTAGGGTTAGTAGGGGGATTGGATGTTAAATAGGGATGATTAGGGTGAGATGGGTGGTATTAGATGTTGTTTTTGTTGTTTCCCATTTACCTTGCACTCCACATGTTTGATGAAATGCTTGTGAGACTAGAGACGATCAATCCTTGTTTTTCTTGCCTCTTCTCTTGTATGTGTGTGTTTGGTTGGTTGGTTTGGTTCTCTCACTAGTAGCGAGAGCGTGGTGAGGATGACCCCTAGGCCGTTTAAGTAGCGAGAGCCCGATCGGAACCTAGGCTACGAAAGCATGCTAGTAACCCCGTTTCCTTCTTTTTATCTCCTTGACATCCATGAACCCGACCTAGCCCTAGCTTCTTCTTATTGATTTAGTTGTTTCCTTTTGTCATTAGCTACTTGTTTAGCCTTGTTAGTTCGTGTTTTAGACCTTAGCTTAGTCATTAGTCTATCCCCTAGATTAGCTTGTCTCGAACCTAGTCCTAGACCGTAGCACACCTTAGTCCGACACCCCGTCCCTGTGGATCGACTCGACTTATCCTAGCTACCCAGTTTAGGTTCGTTGGTTATTATTCGACCGGTAGGATAGACGACAAACACTACCGTCATTGCCACTCGCCTAGGCTACGGAATAGCGCAACTTAAGAGTCTTGTTAGGTGGCCCACCCCCCTACCGAGTCACGGTCCAACCCCTCGAGAGTTCAGTCGTGTCTGTCCACTCGTCCGGTCACGTCCAGAGTTGAGTCTGTCGGTAGGCCTCTCTCTTCAAATTCCACTTTGAAATTTGTAAAATTTAGCCATTTGAAAAAAGATCCTTTTCGACAAGGTCAGATTTCAGTCTATTTAACTGCAAATTTCTTTTCTACCCCTTTCCATTTTGAAAGCCTAGCTCGTGAGTGCTTTCAGGATTTCAATTTCGAAAATTTCAAAAATTCAAAAATCATTTTACCTTGCGCGAGTCATTTTGCTACCTACGTGTTGCATGCAAATTTTATGTGACTTATACAGGTACGACTCAAGCAGGGACATGCAACCCACCGTATCTCTCCAACGGAAAGCCCCAGGCGGCATTTTCCCGGAATAGCACGGGATGGGCCCACATATAGGCACACCCAGGACTTATGCGACAAGTCCGATTCCCCAAGGAGGTATTATCATCAGCTCAGGTATGACATTCAAACCCTAACCCTAGTACTAGGAATCAAAACCCTAAACCACCACAACTTAGCCTACATACTCGAAACTCCCGTGCAAGCCGCCACTACGAGTCCCGTCCGAGCATAAGAAACATGTAGGTTGAGGGTGCTAAAACCCCGTCTTTTCTCTCTTTTCCTTCCCTTTCGCGTCGTGCGTCGTCTTTATTGTCATCATTGTCTCCTTTTTTTATTTTATTCGCGTCCTAATACCATTAATATCGCTAGTATTAAGGCATTAAAATACTTGTGAATTTGTGTCGAGTGTGAGGGATGTCGGAATAAGGAAACCCGAATATACAAGTGTACTGCACACAGCGTTGCCGGTCGCTTATCCCAACACCCCGATCACTTGATTATTGAAACAAGTCAACTTAAATAGTAATTCGTTTTATTTTCGTTTTCATCATCATTAATCGCATACTTCATCGATTTCCTATAAACTATTTTCAAAACGAGTATTTTATTTAATAAGGGTCGAGACCCGTTGACGCGGATCCGACATCACATAATCTCTAGGGATTCATTACGATGTCGGAAAAGCCGAGGGAATCAAGTCTTTCAATTCAAGTAAAGCGTCGATCTTTTAGATTCGATACCAGTTCCATAATTGGATGTCGAATCTAACGATCTAGTCAAATAAATTATCTAATGCGATTTTTTCGTTGATGCTAAAATAATTGTTACACAATTCGTTAGAATTACGACATTATTAAACGCGGAGGAAATCTACTCATATCGCGATAGTTAACTTAAAACGACTTAAAGCAATTTTTTTTTATTTTCACTCTAGTATTCCATATCGATTCAATAATCGAATATGGGATATGACGAGTATCGAAGTTAAGTTTCGAGTATAAATTTCACAATATTTATGCCCGACTCAACAAACTCATCGAATTATCAAAAATCAAAAGCAATTTCGAAACCGATACAAAATTGCGAGCGAACCCCAGTTCATACAGGGGGCACTCGACCGAGTGCCAAGCCCACTCGGTCGAGTGGCACCCCAAAAACCGAAACAGAATGTATTTTCGACCTCCACTCGGTCGAGTCTCATAGTGACTCGGTCGAGTGGCAACGTACTCGGTCGAGTTGGTCAATAACTCGATCGAGTAGGGTCTAAAACATGGGACATAATCGTTTTCAGAGGTCCACTCGGTTGAGTCCTCCAATGACTCGATCAAGTGGCCCTTTATCACGTCAAAACCGTGAGTCCTATATTGTCTTCTAGTTTCGATAATATTTTATGACTTAGGTCAACACGTGTCAAAGCAATCACGTGTACTACCATCTTTTTTAAAAACCATGCATCACGTTTACATCATTCAATATCACTCAATAATTTGCAAACCGTTATTATTCGTTATATCGTTACTAACCGTTTGTTCTCTTGTCGATTTTGGTTGTTTATTTTATTGTACTAAAATGAACCCGCATGCTAAAATACAACTTTGACGTTAAATTTAGTTGCATTAAATTGACATAGAAACCCATTCAATTCCTCACATGCTTAGGGAAAACAATGTTTGCATAAGCATTTTCATCGTTCAACTAACGCGCGTATTCAAAAATCATTCGATATCTTAGTAGAGGCCGCTAATGTGCGGGCGGGCTTGGGTGTCCTTAGTGGGCTTCCCAACACGTACCCTCACCCCTTACTCAGAACCTCGGTTTTCGGATGCCCGAAACCGTTGGCACACGAGAGTCATTCAATACACGATAACCGGTAGTGACGGTATCGGTATCGCAATGCAAAGGGACGAGCCCAATAAACTCTGACATCGGAAATGGGCCGAATTTTGTATACGGTCCACTACGACATAGAGTGGGTTCGAATGGGCCTGAACTCCCACAAAGTTCGGTGGCCACTCCACTTCGATTTAAATTTCAATTCGATCCATTCTCATATGGAGATTCATTCGCCTACCCAAACCATCGCGTGACCGCGTCAGGGTGGACCTATGTCATGTCCAAAGAATCGTTGTAACTTGTTTACAACAATTCGCTTATCACATCATGCGCATCTCATAAATAATTCCCCTTTTTGTTTCTTAAGCGCAAAGGAACAATTCTTAGATAGCATTCTAGTGACACTCACCAGATTAGCATCTACTCGTCACACGAGCACATAATAAACAACTTTCTTGCCAAGTCTCATAGACTAAAGCGACCAAATGTCGTTTAGTTAGAGAAATATGTCCATTACATACCAAATCATAACGATAATGCACTCCCACTAGCATCTTGTACACACTTTGTCTCTCTTCATCTCAATGGAAAACAAACATATTTGAATTACAACATTGAGAACGAAGATACTTGCTCCATGCTCCAATCAAATTAGAATACTCACATTTGCCTAGCAATTTTAATAATATGAAATTCATACGATGTGTCGCACACACATCATATTGCATCCCTTTCAAGAAATGTATTTCACATATATATGTCCAAAACTCATCATAATGAGTGATGAGATTCAAAATGCTAAATCAATCTTAATAGATTTAAGCATAATGTTGTAAAATGGGTTTTTCCATAGTCATTACTATGAGATCAATCATTAACTACCAACTATGCTTTATAGATACTCTTATATCAATCTACATCGTCTTTATAATGAAGACTGTTCTTCACTATAAGACTCATTTAACCAAACTCTATACTTGGTAATTATGGTATACAGAATCTATTAAATTTTATGTGAATTTTGGAGTCTTTGCCCATTATTCTTTCATCATAGGTCAAACCTATGTACGGTAATATTTTACAGGTAAGATGATCATGACTTTTCATGGACACATCAATATCCTCTTCAACAGTTGTAGAGAATTCATGTTAATCTTGAACAATTAATTCAAGGTCAATTCTACTTCCACTGTTTCTATTAGAAATCACATATTTTTAAAAGAAACGACATACCACTCCATGCAACAAATAATTGTGTTCTTTGGATGGTTTGTAAAATTAACATAATACCCCTAATAAAACACATGTCATAATTGAGTCTATGTTCTAGAAAACACTTTTCTTTAAACTTTAAGACTTGATAATTAAGAAAAGACTTTTTAGAACATTTTCAATCCATATCTCATATGGTGTCTATTCTCTGACTTACATGGACAATCTCATCAACATTGTACAAATACTTTTATAGTGCATAACTTTCTAAAGCGTCAATGAAATCTGCATATGACTCATCATAGACCAAATCATATCAAATATGGTTCGATGTAGTTTGAAACATTTTTCACTACTTCTAAGATGATCACAATATTTTAGTTCAATTCCTCCCTGTTTCAATCATATCGAACGACTTGTACCAACTTTTCAAGTTTTTTTTTGGTGCAAATGTAAGTATATATATTTCATATGTCAAATCCACCAATTACATCTTTCCGGATTGATCAAGCTAGTAATCTGTCTATACTGATATGATATTTACTAGGAATGCTATGCCTGATTATCTTAATTCTAGTACAAATTTCTTTCTTAACTATCTCGACCAGCTTCGCAGGGTGTTCTAGCATCTGATACACGCGGACATGGTTCCGATTCCTCCATACATGATACCAGATTGCTGTAATACTCGCTGCGTAAACATGCTTCATCAACAGAGATTTGCACTACAAGAATCTGGCTAAATACCGTCCGAAAAAAATGGTCGGTAAAGACATAAATCGTTCGGTAAATACAATTACCAACTGAATTTGGGGTTTACCAACCAAAGAAAATCGGTCGGTAATCCTAGTCGGTAATTTTTTTTACCGACCGATTATTTCGATCGGTAAATTACCGACCGAAATAATCAGTCGGCAAACGTGTATATCGGTCGGTAACAACTTATAAGGACAAGCAGAATTATGGTTGGATTATTTTATTATAATTGGTCGGTAATGGTGTGCGATAGTCGGTAATTTTTTTCATATTGCGGTGCAATTTCTGTTTTCCCCCTTCCCAATCCCCATACACAATGTATATCCAAATAAAAAAAAAGGGGATTCCACTATGATTCAAATTAAGGAATTTTTATACTTCAATAAAACACAATATTCACACTATGGTTTGTTAAACTACCACATGAACAACCTACATGAGGTCAACCTACAAAAAATTCATCCTAACAACATTATTCCATAACCAGCTAACTATGTCAAGAGTGTGATATATTTGCCAACTATTGATTCATTTCCTCATACTGTTTCGGATACATCTCTCCCCTCGTCTTACCCGAGTATAACGGATGACATTCACAAAACTAAATTGTTGTGGATTGTTGTGGATTCGAAACTCCATTTTCTTCAAGGTATTGATGTAGATCACCCTATCAAATCAATAAAATAGTCATATGTATAACATTCACAATAGCACAACTCGGTATATATCAGAAGGTAGTTTGCACATTTGATGAATGCTAGTAAGCACGTAGGCAGTTATTAAATTACAATCATGCAAATGAATGTAAAGAAAGATGAATCAAGTAGACAAGGTGATGATTTTCATATGACTCGACTTACCCGAGTATAACGGATGACATTCACAAAAATGACCAACTTCGTGTTCAAGATCTCACCCATCTTAAGTTTAGCACGGAGACCCATATGCGTAACAAAACCTGAGTAAGATGGAGTTTTTATTGCAAAAACCTCACACCGTCTTATAAGTAACATGGTTTTTTACGTTTCATTTGTGTGTATAGTGAAGTAGTAGTGATATACTGAGTAGTATATAATTATATACCAATGGCTTGAGTCCCTTGAGCTGAGGATAGTCAAATGCTGGTTGAAGATGAGAGTGAACACAGTCTAGCACATGATGACCATCAGGACTCTGTTTCATTACATTACATTACAACCAAGAAAAAACAACTCATTATAATCAGTTTCCCAAAGTAATTAAGAAAGAAACCTCGTGTTGTTCAAATAAACATGCCTGAATAGTCTTGACAGCAAGCTTATTGATTTTGTTCAAATAATCTCTTATTCTCTTCATCTTTTGAAGCTCATTTTGCGGTCGAAACGTTTGATTTCGGGGTAGTGTCTAAACAACAAGGAGAGGACAAAGAATGATGAGGAAGAAAACAACATATTCATATAACTTATGTGCTAATTGACTAGTCTTTGAATAATTACAAGATTGATTAATAAAATACCATAGCATGAGGTTTACAAGACATCAGCCAAATAAAAAATCCAATTATCCAACCATAACCTGAACAACTCTAGATTTAAATTAAATTGAAAACTATTAATCAGATACTACTCAGTTTGTGAGTAGGTAACTACAACATAACCAATTTAGACATGGCAGTATGAGTAAAACAATAGCAATAATATGGGATTGGAAGCAGGATGAGTAGAGCAAGCATTTAACATTGAAAAGAATTAGTTGATTTACATTGAAATATAGTAAACATCAATCACTTTATCTAAAAATACAGTAAACATGAAAAAAAAAACGAAACCATCAAACCCTAAACATTGAAAAACCCCAATTCATCAAACCCTAACATAAATAATCTTAATTTTACATTGAATTGACCATAAATAATCAAATACAACTCATATTTGGATGTAAATAACAGTAAAGAAACCAATTTAGACAACAAAAAAAAAACTAAAGTCAAAAGCATACCGTAATCGAATAGCGATTGGAAAAATAGAGTATGAAGAAAAAAAGGAAAGGAGACTACGGCGGGCGACAACGCCGGAGGAAGAGGACAGATGACGGCGTTCCGGTGGGTGGGTGAGACGACGGCCGACTGGTGGAAGGGTCGGGAGAGAAGAAGGTTAGATTTGTAGAGTTAGGATTATGCGTGTAGTTGTTAGAATTAGAAAGGGTTGGGTATTTAGTTGATGGTTAGGATTTGTCGTGGGTCCTAACCAAAAATTAACAACCGGCTAATCCTAGTGGGTAGCTAGGGTAAGTCGGGATCGTATCCACGGAGACGGTATTGCAAAGCCTAGACTAAATTGGCCTAAAATGAGACTATGATACCAAACAAACACAAAGAGAGCGAAAATTGGTAAACTATGGTGGTGGAAGAGGTAAGACTAAGCTAACAATGAACTAGCTAAAACGAGAATGAGAGAAATAACTAGAGGCTAACTAAACTAGCAAACTAGAGAAATGATGACTAGCTAGGAGGATGAACCAAGTATGGAAAGGAGTGGGGTAGGTCGGGTTCTTAAGTGTAGTAGGGTAATAGGGTGATCAAGGGTGTAGGTGTCTCCTAGTTGCTAGAGTCGGTTCGCGCTCTCGCGTCTAAACCTAGGTCAAGGTCGGTCTGGGCTCTCTCTACGTAGACCAAAGTCCGCACTCTCGTGACTAAGACTATACCCTAACACAATCACACACTAGACAAACAATGAGAAGAAGAGAAACAAGTATGAGAAGCATTGGCCACTACTACCCACACAAGCAAATCATCAAACACATGGTGTGCCCAATATGAGACTAGCAACAAAGATGTAACCTTTACCCCTAATCAAGCCCTAATCACCCATAATCTACCCCTAATCCCCCTACTAACCCCACAAGAAGACTACTCACTCATTATCAAACTACCCATAACAATAATAAGAGAAAACAACATCATAAACCAAACATCCATTATGAACAACAAGAACAATAACAATCAAAAAAATATAAAGATTCAAACTTGATTAAATAAACAAGAACAAGAGTAAAGAAGATTATACCAACAACAAGATGAAAGAAAAGATGTAAACTTGCATAAATAAGAACCCAAATCAACTCCAAGGTTGTCAAGCTTGGATGAATCTTCAAGAACCCACTTAATACAAGATTATCTAAACTAGATTAAAGGAAGATTAACTAATTAGAGGAGCACTAAATCTAGGGTTTCAAAGTTGTAGAGAGGCTTAAAAGAGTCTAATGTAATGTATATATCCATAAACAATACAAGAGGGAAGTATTTATATGGGTCCAAGAATGAAGGAGGATGAAAGAAACAAGGCGCAGCTGCAGCACTGTCATCCCGCCCGGGACGGATCGGTCCCGCCCGGGACGAGATGGTCCCGACCGGGACGGGCCACTAGCAGTAGCTTCTCTAAATGTGCACCCCATTCGGGTCGGGATGAGGCCTTCCCGACCGGGATGGGTCTTGTAGGCCTCAAATAAGAACTTTTTGGTCCCTCCTTGCTTCACATGGGCTTCTCACCGATTCTCGGGACTCGGGATCGGGTCTAAGAGGCTCGGGATTGGGTCCCAAGGTCTCGGAGTCGAATCCAAGGCGTCGAGTGATCGTTCCTTTACTTCGTTGGCTCCGAAAAGTGTATGTATTGAGTCGGATTTGCTCCAACTCTTCACAAATGGTCTCGGGAACCTGAAACGAACTAAAGGAAGCATAAGTAGCCCATAAACCGCCCCCAAAGAGCGATTCCACAAGGAAAATGGGACCCAAAACAAAGTAAAATAGGCACTACAAACTACACTTATCAACTCCCCCACACTTAACCCTTACTCGCCCTCGAGTAAGAACAAACTAACTACTAAACTAGCCGAGTGGGTATTAACGCACCCTACGCCCTTTCAACTCATGCGAGTACACTTAGAGGAAAAGTATACTCCACAAGGCAAGTAAGGTCTTGCGACAAAACCGTGGATGCAACCGGACACAACAACACATAAACAACAAACACACATACAAACACATAATCGGTTGCACCCAAAAGGAAACAAATACCGCTTCCCTCAAACAAGCGATGAAAGAAGCACCGGTTTAGGACTCGAGGTAAGTGACAACGTTCCCAAGCTAGCAATACAAACCAAGATGAACTAAACCCTAATAGTATGACGATAAAGCAACAAAAAACGTTGGTAACTTAGCTAGGTCCTCCTAAATTTCTAAGAACGTACTACGGGACGATCGGCGGGATGGAAAAGGCACTACAAGAGATTGGATATTACGCAGCATTTATTTAATAGCATATATTGAAATGCCACCTTAATTTACCTTAATTGACAAATAAATTTGCAAATAAAATAAATGCTGGCTAAACTACATTCAAATAGTGAGCTCAAATTTCTCAATACCAAACATCACCGATTCACCGCTTAAAAGAAATTTAACATAGCGCGCTATACTTTTCAGTCATAACATCACCCGCGCTATACTACTTTTCAGTATAACCCACAGAAACCTAATTCAAGAAAACTAAAAACCTAATTCAAGAAAAGGCGTTCAATCCTTCAACTACTGCTCAATCATGTTGTTGTCAATCCAAGAGAAATTCGATCAATCCTACTGTTGTTCAATCGCGTTTCTACAGGTTTGGGTTTTCTCTTCTTATTGGTTTTTCGTCAATCCAACATAAATCTTATTCATTTTTCGTAAATTTGTTTGTTTATTACTTTATGTTTATGTTCTTCGTCAATTTGTGTGTTTCTCGTCAATTAGTTTATGTTTATGGTTAATTAGTTTATGTTCTTCGTCAATTTGTATGTTTCTCGTCAATTAGTTCTTGTTTTTCGTCAATTAGTTTATGTTTATGTTGAATCAGTTTTTTTTCTTCGTCAATTTGCGTGTTTCTCATCAAGTAGTTCCTGTTTTTCGTGAATAAGCTTATGTTTGTGTTGAATTAGTTTATGTTTTTCCGTCAAGTTGTGTGTTTTTTCGTCAATTGTTCTTATTAATTAGTTTATGTTTGTTGATTCTGGTTCAATCCATCAATTTAGCTAATTCGAAATTGAATTACTACTTTTAATTTAGGGTTTTTGTGTGTGAATACTGATTATTGATTCAATTTCGAACCATAAGTTTAATACTGATTCAATTTCGAAATTGTGTGTTAATACTGTTTGTTTATTCTGGTTCAATTCGTAAGTTAATACTGATTATTGATTATAAGACTTCGAGACTCCCTCCCTCCTTTGCATTACCCCCAACAATGAAGAAAGAAGCTTCATATTCTGTTACTCACATGCATGCTTCTCTCTTTTATACTCTCTACTTTAGTTTTTTTTTGCTTGTTTGCCTAGTGAATACTGAATACTCACACTATTGATTATTTACTGCTCTTGTTGGAACTGCATTTTAAGTCCAAATTCGACATTTACAAACACATTCAATTCGGTCATAAATTGTAATCAAATATGTACGGAGTATAGCTTTCGCTCTGTACATATCAAATAAAAGTAGAGTGTGGAGTGTGGAGTGTGGAGGAGGGAGGAGACATTGCAAAGGGTTTCAAGTAGAGATTAAGCTTAAGCATTGATAAATGATAATGGTATGATCAGGTAGAGCAGCAAAAGAGTCTTGGTCCGCCTCCATGTCTGTTTTGAAATCTCATTCCACTCGCACCACGAGACTGCCATGTTCTTGCCAATGCTTTCGCTGCCAAATCAACAATCATATCTTATTTAGACAACCGTTATTAGACCCACATATATATATATATATATAGAGAGAGAGAGAGAGGGCTCCGGTGAGGCAGAGCAACTCCTTACACCCATAGAGGCAGCATCTGGACCATTAGATTAAGATCTGATCTAACGATCTAGATTAAAAGATTAAAAAACACGCGTTGCTCCTCTCCACCTTCTAAAACCCCATCATTTGAACACTACTACTTTCTCTCTCTACTCTGAAATTCTAAAAAACACGCGCTTCTCCTCTACACTTCAATGGCTAGTAACTCTGCATCTTCAATGGCGACTGATTCTTCATCAAAGCGTCGAAAATTAGATACAAATGAAAAACTTTCAATTTCACCTTCAATTATTTCAGATTTAGGTCAGAAAATTTCTATTTATTTTAAAATTCAATTTCAGATTTTAAGTCTGATTCTTAATTTATTTATGCCGTGATTCGTTTTTTTAGTGCAGTAAATAGTCAAGAAACAACTGCAACATGTTCAATGATGGGCGATTCTAATATATTAGGTAAAATATTTCATTAATTCATCTATTTTTCAATTTTAGTTTATATTACTTCATCAATTTAATTTTTCAAGTTTTCATAGAGACGTATCTTATATTGTTTGGTTCATATTTAAAGCAGTTGCTGCTTTGATGTACACAAGTTAATATCTGTTGTAAATGTTGATAATGTTCATAATTAAAGCAGTTGCTGCTTTGGTGTAGATAACTGAGTATCTGTTGTACATGTTGATAATTGTTCATAATTAAAGCAGTTGCTGCTTTGGTGTAGATAACTGAGTATCTGTTGTACATGTTGATAATTGTTTATAATTAAAGCAGTTGCTGCTTTGGTGTAGATAACTGAGTATCTGTTGTACATGTTGATAATGTTTATAGTTAAAGCAGTTGCTGCTTTGGTGTACATAACTTAATATTTGTTGTACATGTTGAGAATTGTTCATAGTGAAAGCAGTTGCTGCTTTGATGTATATAACTTAATATCTGTTGTACATGTTTAGAATTGTTCATAATTTTGATGTAGAATTTAATATTATGTGTTAAATTTACATAGATACTCCCGAACCTAAGCAAGATTTGAAGATGCCAAGTTGTTCGAAAGACTTGAAACCTTATGTGGGTCGAATTTTTAAGGATTTGGAAGAAGCATTTCAATTTTATTCCAAGTACGCAACTGCTGGTGGCTTCATTCCTAGGAAGAGTACTGGACGCACTAGTCGTGGTATTGTTAAAAAAAAGTACATTGTCTGTAATAAAGAAGGTGATTATGAACATAAGGGACAACAGCAAAGAAGGGAGATAACAAGAATTCTTTGTATGGCCAGAATCATCTTGGACAGAACATCTGATGGGAAATATAAAATCACAGAATTTATTGAAGGACATAACCATCCTTTGAACACACCTTCCACGATGATGCACCTTAAAAAGGCAAGGAAACTCACCATTTTGCACAAAAAGATGATCATTGATAACTCCATGGTGAACCAAGGTGTTGTTAAAACATTCAGAATGTTCAAGCAGTTCGTAAAGGGTTATAAGTATGTAGGTGCATCGAAGGTTGATTTTAAAAATTTTGGTAGAGATATAAAGAAGTTCATTAAGGACTCTGATGGACAGATGTTCATTGAGATCCTTATGAAAAAGAAAGCCCTCTGTGACTCTTTTTTTTTCGACTTTGATGTTGATGATGAACAAAGAATTACTCGTTTATTTTGGGCTGACCCTATAATGATAAAGAACTACATGTTATTTGGTGATATGGTGTCTTTCGACACTACCTATAAAATGAATAAGTACAACATGATCTTTGCTCCCTTCACGGGTATAGATCATCACAAGAAATGTGTCACATTTGCTGCTGGCCTTGTTGAGAGAGAGAATGGTGAGAGCATTTCTTATTGCTATCTTTGTCATTTTTTTTGTTTTGAAGATAATACGTGATGCACATAAGCAATTTTATAATACTCTCTCCTCAATCCACATGCAGGTGACGGCTTTGCTTGGCTGTTTGATAACTTTATGAAGGCAATGGGAGGTACTTTTCCTTCATTTATTATCACCGATCAGGATTTGGGAATCAAAGCTGGGGTGAAGGAGGTTTTTGGAAGTCACACATTTCACAGATTGTGCATGTGGCACATCATGAAGAAAGTAACAGATAAAGTGGGTTCGAAAATATGCACTGAAACGGATTTTCTCAAGGATCTAAATGCTGCTGTTTGGGGTGAGGATGTAAACCCAACTCAGTTTGAACAGATGTGGCAGGATCTTATTACTAAGTACAATCTTGAGGAAAATGAGTGGCTTCAGGATATATTTGATATGCGAGAGAAGTGGATACCAGCTTACCACCGTGACCTGTTTCTTTCAGGGTTGATGAGGACAACTTCAAGGTCTGAGTCTGAGAATAACTTCTTCAACAACTTCACGAATCCTCATCTAACACTTGTTGAGTTTTACATGAGGTTTGACAGTGTCATTGATGCCCAAAGATGGGAGCAGTCCAAGCTGATTGCTGAATCTAAGAGCACTTCTGCTGCTTTGATCAGTCTATTTTCTCTTGAAAAACATGCTTCTGAAATCTACACACGAACTGTCTTCTATGACTTGCAGGAAGAGTTAAAGGCATCCATGTACAATTGTGGTGTTGATGAGATTATAAAAGAGGATGGTGTTGAACATATATCTATACAGGACAACATCAAAAATAGGGTATATGTAGTTGACTATACACCTGCAGAAGAGAAAATTGTTTGTGCCTGCAAGATGTTCGAGCAACGTGGACTATTGTGTCGTCATGCTCTTTGGGTCCTGAAAGAAAGAGGTGCCAAAAGGATACCTAATTCATATCTACTTCCTCGTTGGAACAAGTTTGCAACATCCAAGGAAATGTTTGATGCAAATGGCACACTTCTTTCTGATTATCGGTCATCAGATGGAATAAAAACAAAAATTGCAGAATTATGGACTGAAATTTTTGATTGTGTGACTGTGGTTGAGAACAAGGAAGAGAAGGTGGATGAACTCTTAGAAGTAGTGAGAGCATTCAAGGAGAAGGTTGTGGAAGAAGGAACAAACCGGCGAAATGACAAGAGGTCTGAGATTGAGTTTTTGATGGGTGCCACTATTCCCACTGACATTAAGATCTTGCCTCCAAAACAGTGTAAAACTAAAGGTTCTGGAAGGCGACTTATTTCGTCTAAAGAAAAAGCCATGAAAGAACATAAGAAGCCTCCTCGGAAGTGCAATGCTTGTGGAGAGATGGGATACCATGATTCAAGAAATTGTCCTGGCAAAGTTTAATAATAATGCATTCTCTTAATTTTACTCAGATTTAATATATTCTAAATATAATAAATTGAAAATTGAAAATGATTTATTATATGAACATCTGTTATGACGTACATCTGTTTATACAACAATTCTGTTTGTACCATGGTTTAAATTTATGTTCAGCAATTCTACTTATACAACAGATATAGATGGTTTAAACAATGTCTGAATTGATGTACATAAGTTGATATCTATTGCACATGTTTACAATTAGTACATTGTCAAAGCACCGTCTGTTTTGATGTACATAACCTGATATCTGTTGTACATGTTGATATTTTTAGATAGTAAAAATAGTGTCTGTTTTGATGTACATAACTTGATATCTGTTGTACATGTTGATATTTTTACATAGTAAAAATAGTGTCTGTTTTGATGTACATAAGTTGATATCTGTTGCACATGTTTACAATTTATGCATAGTTATAACAGTATATGTTTTGATGTACATAACTTAGTATCTACTGCACATGTTCAAAATCTGTAAATAGTTAAAGCACCGTCTGTTTTGATGTACATAACCTGATATCTGTTGTACATGTTGATAGTTTTAGATAGTAAAAATAGTGTCTGTTTTGATGTACATAAGTAGATATGAGTTGTACATATTGATATTTTTACATAGTAAAAATAGTGTCTGTTTTGATGTACATAAGTTGATATCTGTTGCACATGTTTACAATTTATGCATAGTTATAACAGTATATGTTTTGATGTACATAACTTGGTATCTATTGCACATGTTCAAAATCTGTAAATAGTTAAAGCACCGTCTGTTTTGATGTACATAACCTGATATCTGTTGTACATGTTGATATTTTTAGATAGTAAAAATAGTGTCTGTTTTGATGTACATAAGTAGATATGAGTTGTACATATTGATATTCTTACATAGTAAAAATAGTGTCTATTTTGATGTACATAAGTTGATATCTGTTGCACATGTTTACAATTTATGGATAGTTATAACAGTATATGTTTTGATGTACATAACTTGGTATCTACTGCACATGTTCAAAATCTGTAAATAGTTAAAGCACCGTCTGTTTTGATGTACATAACTTGATATCTGTTGTACATGTTGATATTTTTACATAGTAAAAATAGTGTCTGTTTTGATGTACATAAGTTGATATCTGTTGCACATGTTTACAATTTATGCATAGTTATAACAGTATATGTTTTGATGTACATAACTTGGTATCTATTGCACATGTTCAAAATATGTAAATAGTTAAAGCACCGTCTGTTTTGATGTACATAACCTGATATCTGTTGTACATGTTGATATTTTTACATAGTAAAAATAGTTTTGATGTACATAAGTAGATATGAGTTGTACATATTGATATTCTTACATAGTAAAAATAGTGTCTATTTTGATGTACATAAGTTGATATCTGTTGCACATGTTTACAATTTATGCATAGTTATAACAGTATATGTTTTGATGTACATAACTTGGTATATACTGCACATGTTCAAAATCTGTAAATAGTTAAAGCACCGTCTGTTTTGATGTACATAACCTGATATCTGTTGTACATGTTGATATTTTTAGATAGTAAAAATAGTGTCTGTTTTGATGTACATAACTTGATATCTGTTGTACATGTTTATATTTTTACATAGTAAAAATAGTGTCTGTTTTGATGTACATAAGTTGATATCTGTTGCACATGTTTACAATTTATGCATAGTTATAACAGTATATGTTTTGATGTACATAACTTGGTATCTACTGCACATGTTCAAAATCTGTAAATAGTTAAAGTACCGTCTGTTTTGATGTACATAACCTGATATCTGTTGTACATGTTGATATTTTAGATAGTAAAAATAGTGTCTGTTTTGATGTACATAAGTAGATATCTGTTGCACATGTTTACAATTTATGCATAGTTATAACAGTATATGTTTTGATGTACATAACTTGATATCTGTTGCACATGTTCAAAATCTGTAAATAGTTAAAGGACCGTCTGTTTTGATGTACATAACCTGATATCTGTTGTACATGTTGATAGTTTTAGATAGTAAAAATAGTGTCTGTTTTGATGTACATAAGTAGATATGAGTTGTACATATTGATATTTTTACATAGTAAAAATAGTGTCTGTTTTGATGTACATAAGTTGATATCTGTTGCACATGTTTACAATTTATGCATAGTTATAACAGTATATGTTTTGATGTACATAACTTGGTATCTATTGCACATGTTCAAAATCTGTAAATAGTTAAAGCACCGTCTGTTTTGATGTACATAACCTGATATCTGTTGTACATGTTGATATTTTTAGATAGTAAAAATAGTGTCTGTTTTGATGTACATAAGTAGATATGAGTTGTACATATTGATATTCTTACATAGTAAAAATAGTGTCTATTTTGATGTACATAAGTTGATATCTGTTGCACATGTTTACAATTTATGGATAGTTATAACAGTATATGTTTTGATGTACATAACTTGGTATCTACTGCACATGTTCAAAATCTGTAAATAGTTAAAGCACCGTCTGTTTTGATGTACATAACTTGATATCTGTTGTACATGTTGATATTTTTACATAGTAAAAATAGTGTCTGTTTTGATGTACATAAGTTGATATCTGTTGCACATGTTTACAATTTATGCATAGTTATAACAGTATATGTTTTGATGTACATAACTTGGTATCTATTGCACATGTTCAAAATATGGAAATAGTTAAAGCACCGTCTGTTTTGATGTACATAACCTGATATCTGTTGTACATGTTGATATTTTTACATAGTAAAAATAGTGTCTGTTTTGATGTACATAAGTAGATATGAGTTGTACATATTGATATTCTTACATAGTAAAAATAGTGTCTATTTTGATGTACATAAGTTGATATCTGTTGCACATGTTTACAATTTATGCATAGTTATAACAGTATATGTTTTGATGTACATAACTTGGTATCTACTGCACATGTTCAAAATCTGTAAATAGTTAAAGCACCGTCTGTTTTGATGTACATAACCTGATATCTGTTGTACATGTTGATATTTTTAGATAGTAAAAATAGTGTCTGTTTTGATGTACATAACTTGATATCTGTTGTACATGTTTATATTTTTACATAGTAAAAATAGTGTCTGTTTTGATGTACATAAGTTGATATCTGTTGCACATGTTTACAATTTATGCATAGTTATAACAGTATATGTTTTGATGTACATAACTTGGTATCTACTGCACATGTTCAAAATCTGTAAATAGTTAAAGTACCGTCTGTTTTGATGTACATAACCTGATATCTGTTGTACATGTTGATATTTTTAGATAGTAAAAATAGTGTCTGTTTTGATGTACATAAGTAGATATCTGTTGCACATGTTTACAATTTATGCATAGTTATAACAGTATATGTTTTGATGTACATAACTTGATATCTGTTGCACATGTTCAAAATCTGTAAATAGTTAAAGGACCGTCTGTTTTGATGTACATAACTTGATATCTGTTGTACATGTTGATATTTTTACATAGTAAAAATAGTGTCTGTTTTGATGTACATAAGTTGATATCAGTTGTACATATTGATATTCTTACATAGTAAAAATAGTGTCTATTTTGATGTACATAAGTTGATATCTGTTGCACATGTTTACAATTTATGCATAGTTATAACAGTATATGTTTTGATGTATATAACTTGGTATCTATTGCACATGTTCAAAATCTGTAAATAGTTAAAGCACCGTCTGATTTGATGTACATAATTTGATATCTGTTGTACATGTTGATATTTTTACATAGTAAAAATAGTGTCTGTTTTGATGTACATAAGTAGATATCAGTTGTACATATTAATATTGATATTCTTATAAGTTGATATCTGTTTCCCACATGTTCAATGTTGTACATGTACAGTGAAGATGCAGTATACAATGTACATGGACAACTTTGTTATTATGGAAAATGATGCTTTTAACGCGTGGAGCATTTAATGACATACCTTCCCCAAAAAGTACCTTCCCCAAAAAGTGCCTTCCCCAGTACAAATAAATTACAGTATAACACGTGGAGCATTTCAAATTAATGACAGTTTTCATATTCACAGTATAAAAACACATCCACAAACACACAAACACCTACACCCACATCCATAATCCTTCTGTCTATGCGTTGAAAAATATTTATTATTTAATTTAATGAGTAATAAAGATGTACATGGAGTTATTTCATCACGCACTATTCAAAGACGGAAAAGGGTTTAGGGTCGGATTAGGCGGACCCGCTTCGCGGCTCCGCCTAATCCAACCCTAAACCCTTTTCCTTATTCAAGGTCACTAAACCCGCAAGAAACTGAACCCTAAGAGGGTATTGGTGAACCCTGTCGTGGATGTGATTCAAAGATGGGACACTGAACCTTAAGAGTAGGGTACCGCATAAGACGGGACGGAAAAGGGTTTAGGGTTGGATTAGGCGGACCCGCTTCGCGGCTCCGCCTAATCCAACCCTAAACCCTTTTCCTTATTCAAGGTCACTAAACCCGCAAGAAACTGAACCCTAAGAGGTATTGGTGAACCATGTCGTGGATGTGATTCAAAGATGGGACACTGAACCTTAAGAGTTGCACTACAAAAAACAGCGGAAATAGCGTCGGATAAGTTGCGTCGGATAGTAAATCCGACGCAACTGGCGTAACTGTGTCGATTTGCGTCGGCTAATCCGATGCAATTACATTGCGTGGGACTAGCCGACGCTATCCGACTCCATGATACAGGCGCCAATAATTTTGGGTTGGCGCCACTATGTGAAAGGTTTTGCGTGGGATTAGCTGACGCAACCAGACGCAAAAACAAAATTTACGTCGGCTAATCCGATGCAGACTGCGTCAAAATAAAAAAATTTAGTCAACAGAATTAATAGCTTTGCATCGGATTAGCCGACGCAAATGTTAATATTGCGTCTGATTGCGTCGGCTAATCCGATGCAGGGTGCGTCAAAATTAAAAAAATTTAGTCAACAGAATTAATAGCTTTGCATCGGATTAGCCGACGCAAATGTTAATATTGCGTCTGATTGCGTCAGCTAATCCGATGCAGCCTGCGTCAAAATAAAAAAAAATTAGTCAACAGAATTAATAGCTTTGCATCGGATTAGCCGACGCAAATGTTAATATTGCGTCTGATTGCGTCGGCTAATCCGATGCAGGGTGCGTCAAAATTAAAAAAATTTAGTCAACAGAATTAATAGCTTTGCATCGGATTAGCCGACGCAAATGTTAATATTGCGTCTGATTGCGTCGGCTAATCCGATGCAAAGCTATTAATTCTGTTGACTAAATTTTTTTAATTTTGACGCACCCTGCATCGGATTAGCCGACGCAATCAGACGCAATATTCAACTTTGCGTCGGCTAATCCCACGTAAAGGTTGTTGACTTAACGCTCCCAGTCAACAGAATTAAATGTGTTGCATCGGATTAGCCGACGCAAAGTTGAATACTGCGTCTGATTGCGTCGGCTAATCCGACGCAATGTATGTTAAAATAAATAAAAAAAACTCGACAAACAGACATTATAACCCAAACCCCCTATCTCTCTAAAATCGAAACCCGGCGACGCACAACCCCAACCCCGAATGCGCACAACCCCAACCCCACCCACTTCCGGCGAAACCTTCCGCCGGCGCGCGACCACCACCACACCCAGATCCGGCGACGCAAGGTTAAATCGACCCCCAACAACTAAACCCTAGGTCTCCCTCCTACCCTTTTCCGGCGACCTCATCCACCCTACCCTTTTTCGGCGACCTCATCCTCTTCCGGCGAGTCCAGAAACCCCGCGAACCCTACCCTTTCTGGCGCACCTAAACCCGGCCCTCCAATCGACGAAACTCGCCGGCGCACAGCACCTCCGGCGAGAAGGAACCCCCCGGCGTACTTAGCCCCGAAAAACCCTAACCCGACCCCCAAATCTAAGGTATGGTCATTACTGTTTAATTGTTTGTATTAGTTTAATTGTTACTTAATTAGATTAATTGTTAGTTAGTATGTTAGATGGTTACTAAATTTATTTTGATTAAGTTAGATTACTAATTATATTACTAAATTGTTTTGATTAAGTTAGTATGTTAATTAGCTTAATTAGGTTAATTAGTGAATGGGAGAAAATAGTGAAGGGGGAACTAAAGATTAAGGCAGTGAGAGGGAAATAGCGTTATTCTTAATTTATTTCTAGTGAAAAAAATGATAAAAACTTAATTATTCAAAAAGAAAGGGTATTCTCTAAGATGTACGGAGTATGTTTCATTTTCGACGTAAGATGTTTTTTAGAAGAAAATATGGGAAATGGGAGTTAGCTGACGGAAAACTAGTAGAGGAAAAATATGGAGCCACAAATGTTTCACACAGCATTTTTACATCATACGAGTATTATAGATTATACTCCTCCGTATTCACCCAAAAAAAAACCATGTACTATTATTATTACTTTTATTATCATAGCAACAACTTTTATTTGCCTTAAGATGGTAAATCCTTTGAGCAAAAAAATTGAATAAAATAAAGCAAGTGCAAATGTTAACTACGACGGAGGTCGGAGGATGTAATATTCATTTAAATAATTTTAATTAGTGATAAAAATGGATATTAGCAATAGAAAAACATGATTACAGGGTAGAGAGGAATGAATAGCTCAAATAAATTTTCCTGTCACAAGAAAGAAAGAAAAATAAAAAAACAAGGGAAAGTAGAAAATATTTTGCACAGAAGAAGAAGGCTAAACCAAAATAAAAGAAGGAAAAGGGTGAAAGAGTATATAATAAAAAACGACTCCTGCCCAATTAATTAAAGTTCCTATTCTATTCTATTCTTCCTATCAATGTTTAATGAATTAGTAGATTAGTATGTAGTAGTAGTAATATTAGTGTTAGTAGTAGTCATATAAGTGTTAGTAGTAGAACATTAGTATTGCTAGTAGTAAGAGTAGTAGAACATATAAGACTATTCTTCCACTAAATCTACTAACACTACTACTACTATTCCCCTACTAATCTATTCCCCTACTAATCTAATACTACTTATTTACTACTAATCTACTATCTACTACTACTACTACTACTACTACTACTACTATTAATTAATAATTTTCTACTTCTAATACAACTACTACTACTACTACTACTACTACTACTACTACTACTACTACTACTAATTTTCTACTTCTAATATTACAACTACTCTACTACTACTACTACTACTAATGCTAATTATCTACTACTACTAATGCTAATTATCTACTTCTACTACTACTACTACTACTACTACTACTACTAACACTACTACTACTACTACTACTACTACTACTAGTAGTAGTAATATTCCACTACTACTACTACATAAACAATACTAAGAAAGGGAAATTCGTTGTTGTTTTTTAAATTTCAGCAGTTAGTGGTGGTAGTAACAGTAAGTATTTTTTTGATGAGTGCCTTAAGATATGATTGCTGTTGTTACTTGTTTTCGTTATGTATTGTGCATGAGGATTGTGTGATATCTACTCAGACTCACCTAGTGCCCGTTCAAGAGTTACTCATTAGGAGTAATTCTTGGACAGTCCCCGTTTTGGGACTGTTCTTGTGCCTTTCATGTCACTTAGGTGGTAAACATGAAATTGTGTTGTGTTGGTAAGGAAAATTTGGTGACAATTCCCTCAATGTTCTTCGATTGCATATGTGGAGTTTTCATATATTCCACATTGTGCTTTTGGAGAACTGAGGCGAATTGCTGCCGAATTTTTCTCTTATCGACATTACACAATTTCGTGTTTATCAGTGACATGGAACGCACAAGAATGGGTTTAGGTTGGAGTGATAAGGTCCCCGGTGATGAATCGTAAATTTATGGTTGTGAGAGTTCCAACTTATGGTGAAATTCGCAAACTATTCTTCAAATTCCATGTTGTTGACTTCTTTCCCCACGCCATTTTGTTCATGTCTACATACCCTAATCATTCATAGTTCAATCCATATAGAATGAATAGAGTAGAACGGAGTTGGATGTACGAGAGACTGGCCGACAATAAGCGACCAAAAATAGAATTTAGAGACGGTATGGAGGAGTTCATCAAGTTTTCCTTAGATAATAACCCCCACTACACCAGCGAGCAGCTTAGGTGCCCATGTAGAAAATGTCAAAACCGTGCCTTAAAACATGAAGTAGATGTCAAACAACATCTATACAAGCACGGTTTTGTTGAGAACTACTACGTGTGGACGTATCATGGTGAAAATGAAAGTAGTCGCCTGCAAGAACCTGTTCGCGAAAATCCGTACCGGGACTTCGTAGAGGACGCACTGCGTACGACGGTTGAGGACATCATGGAGGAGGAACGTAACCCAGACAACTTAAGCGACGAAGAAGTACAACATGAACCTAACCCACAAGTCCTTTCCTTTTTCGAAATGCTAAAAAATGCCGAACTCCCAGTTTTCAGCGGGTGCGACATGAGTCTGTTGCAAGTCGCTTCAAGGATGCTGACTTTGAAGTGCGAGAGCAACATGGCCTTAAGACATTTAGACGGTTGGATCCAACTGCTAATTGACCTTCTACGAGGCACTAAGGAGAATGTAATGGCAAATAATTTCTACGAGGTTAAAAATTTGTTGAAGGGCCTCCAACTCCCCCATGAAAAGATAGACTCGTGTCCGAATGGATGCATGTTGTTCTGGAAGGGAGATTCGGACCTCGACGCGTGTAGGAAATGTGGATCCGGGAGGTACAAGAGTCGAACAAAAAATACTAGGGGGAAGAGAGTACCAACTAAGGTCTTGACTTACTTCCCAGTTGGTCCGAGGCTGCAAAGACTGTATGCGACAAAGAAAATTGCGGGCGAGATGAGTTGGCACCACAGTAACTCCAAAATCAGAGTTAGTGGTATGATGACACACCCTAGCGATGGTGAAGCTTGGAAGACATTTGATATCAAACATCCCAAGTTCGCGAAAGAGCCGCGCAACGTACGTTTGGGTTTGTGCACAGATGATTTCTCACCCTACGGGCAGTTCGGCAAGTCGTACTCATGTTGGCCGGTTATTTTGACACCGTACAACCTACCGCCGTGGTTATGCAATAAGAGACAATTTATGCTCCTGTCACTTATTGTTCCTGGCCCACAGAACCCGAAAGCCAATATGGACGTGTATCTCCAACCACTTGTTGAGGAGTTAAAAAGTTTGTGGGATAATGGGATTTACACGTACGATGTGTCGAGGAAAACTAGTTTCAATTTACGAGCTGCACTAATGTGGACCATCAACGACTTCCCAGCTTACGGGATGTTGTCTGGTTGGAGTACAACGGGTTACCGTGCTTGTCCTTACTGTCAAGCGAAGGATCAAAAATCCTTTTGGCTTAAAAATAGCGGAAAGGTATCTTGGTTTGACTGTCACAGACAATTTCTACCTTCCGACCATCCATTTAGGCATAACTGTAAGAGTTTCCTGAAGAAACAACCCGATGAAACTAGGATCGCATGTAAACGGTTAACAGGCGATGAGATATGGACAGATGTGCAGAAGTACCCTACAATAGTACACGCTACCCACCAACAGTTGAAAAAATTGAAGGACAGGAAGGAAGGTTGGTGGAAGCAGAGCATATTCTGGGAACTTCCGTACTGGCACACTCTGCTTATCAGACACAACCTTGATGTTATGCATATCGAGAAGAATTTCTTTGAGCAGATTATCAACACCGTGATGGATGTACCGAACAAGACAGCCTTCGGACCAAAAGGCAAAGCAGATTTCAAGGAACTGTGTCTTGGGCGACCCAAATCGTCGTCCTTTGTTATGGACAAAAATGATAGGAAGGCTTTGTGCGATTGGGTGAGTGGTTTGAAGTTTCCGGATGGTTACGCATCCGACTTATCCCGGTGTGTGGACCAGTCCAAGTTAATTTTGCATGGCATGAAAAGCCACGACTGTCACGTGTTTATGTCGCGCTTGATGCCAGTAGCTTTGAAGCAGCTGCTGCCAATGAACACGTGGAATGCATTGACAGAGATCAGTCAGTTCTTCCGAGATTTGTGTTCCACTATGGTGTCAGTCGAGTCCATGAATCGACTTGAGAACAGTATTCCCGAGATCCTTTGCAAGTTGGAGAAAATATTCCCTCCGTCATTCTTCAACTCGATGGAGCATCTCCCACTTCATTTGCCGTATGAGGCAAGGGTTGGTGGTCCTGTTCAGTACAGGTGGATGTACCCATTCGAAAGGTAACGTCCTCAACTCTCCTTAGTGTGACTTCCCGTGCATTGATTACCAATTAAGTCTTACATGAGAGCTAATATTTTAATTTGCAGGTTCTTAAACCATCTGGAAAAAAAAATTGGTAACAAAGCACGTGTTGAGGGTTCAATATGCAACGCGTATTTGTTAGAGGAGACATCAAACTTCTGCTCCTTCTACTTCGAAGAGCACGTTGACACAAAAGCCAAAGACCTAGACGTGGGTGCGCATCAGACTGAAGACCACCAAATAGAGGTGGAACCCTTTCAGTCTGATGTTGGAAGTACCACTGGAAAATGTAAGGAGAGGTGGTTGACCGATGTTGAGTACAAGCAGGCACACTCCTACGTTCTGAGAAACTGTGGCCCTGTAATCAGACCGTACGAGGAGTAAGTAACTCACGTACAACATACCCTCCTCATAATTGGTAGTATGTGTGATTAAGTACAACTGCTGACAATTTCAGGAAATTCGAGGCTTTCATTATGGCAGAACATGCGGGAGTGAAAACATCTGAAGATGTTTGGGTGGCATATGAGTCACTGTTTCCCTCATGGCTACGTACTCAAGTATGTTGAAATGCTATTTGCTTGATCATTATAAATTGTGTATGTGTTTGGTACAAAATTTAATTGCATTGTTTTTCGACGAATTTTATGTTGACAATAGCCTGAAGCGCTGGAGGATCCCATTGTAAGACCTCTAGTCACTGGGCCGTCTTCACGAGTCAGAACTTGGAGGCGATATACAGTTAACGGGTACAAGTTCCGTGCGTTTGTCGAGGGTGTTGATGTTCCAAAACTGACCAAAAGTAACGGCGTATGTGTGTTGTCCACCGAAGGGTCAGATTACTATGGAACACTAATCGAGGTGATCGAGCTAGACTACTACGACAGCCACAAAAACTGCAAGGCCATACTGTTCAAATGTGATTGGATCGATAACTCCCCGCACGGAGTCACTGTTCATGAGAACTACAATCTTGTGGATGTCGACCTGACGAGAAAACTGCGAGGGCACAACCCTTTTGTGTTGGCGTATCAAGTGGATCAAGTCTGCTATGCACCTTACCCAAAGGGAAAAAAGAGTATGAATTGGTCTGCGGTTTTCAAAATCAAGGCAAGATCACAAGTTGATAATCCTATCATCGACGATGACGTCTACCAAGAGAGTGTGGTTGGTAATAATCAGCCGATGTCATCAACTCTGATCGAAGACACTGACGTCAATGAAGAAGAATATGTAGTTGAAGTTGCTGGTGCTGTAGGGGAGGACGACGAGTTTGCCGACTGGATTGTTCCTGAGGGAGAGGGTGATGAGGACGACGACTTGGTCATCGACGATGAAGATGACGGTGATGAGGTGAATACTGACTGGGACGATGATGATGAAGACGGGGACGAGGGGTTCATTGAACCGCACACCGACGCGGACAGTGACAGTGACAGTGACGATAATTGGCAATTATGTAGTTGTTTTTATCTTATTCGCATAAGTTGTAATTTATTTATTTGTAATTGAAGACTATTTTGGTACTTAATGAAATTCCTGCTTTACCCTAAACGAACTGACTCTACAGTTTAACTTTGCGCAAACATATTTTGTAGACGTGATTATGGCAGGTAGCAGGGAGATGCTGACGGGAGGCAGCAGCCATGGTGACCACATGGAGGAGGACGTGCCTAGGACTCCTGTCATCCTAGGTGTGGACGCTGTCCAGGAAGTCGGGGCGACGGTCTACGTTGCCACGCCTGGGAAATCGTACCTATCACGGCAGAAAGTGAAGGAAGCTAGTTGGTGAGTTTTAGTTGTTGTAACCAGTTCTTTTCTAAATTTTCACTCATTTATTTGCTTCACATTATCATAATTGACTTTTGTAGGTGGGACGACAAGAAGTACTCAGATTATATGCGGGATTCCGTAGTCATGACGTATGCGTCCACGCCTGGCACCTACCGTAGCTGGACGGAGGCGCCACTGGAAGCTCGGGAAGCGATGTATATGCACTTCGCGGTAATTACCTCGTCTGTGTTTCTAAGGTTTTCGTTGCACGATTTATACATTCAATTGTCGCTAACGAATCTTTTTTTTGACAAACAGAGGAGAGTGCGTATAGACCTGGGGTACGACCTCAGGTCGGATTTTGAGACTCGGATTAAGAAGAAGATAACCGACCTATTCCAGCGAGCTGTCCCGAGGGTCGACAAGGCGGACTGGATTCCGCAAGAGAAGTGGGAGATATTGAAGAAGAACGCTGCTGACCCAGCTTTCAAGAAGAAATCGGCGATTAAGTCGTCGAACAGGAGAGGTGGGCAGGTGGACGGGGTGGCGAAACCCACCAGCTGCCTCGGAAGTAGGAGTGCAGGAACAGCCTTCGCGGCGTTGGTAAGTGCTTATAACACAAGTAAAAAGTTTGAGTATAATTCAATATATACTATTGGTAAATAAATGCTGAAAGTTTTAACACTGTTATATGAAGGGCCCAACTGCAACCCCGGTCGAGCTCTTGGAGAAGACGAAGAAGGGGAAAGACGGCAAGTGGATAGACCCTAGAGGACCGGAGATCGTTGTGAGTAGTAGTAATGTTTTTAAAAAATATACTAGGCATGAAAATTACGACGTGATAGTATGTGTTCTAAAAGTTATAACACTGTTTCATGTTGCTGTTTCAGGAGAACTACCAGAAAGCGGTGGAGGAGGCACGCGCCTCTGATCAGGCACCCAACACGCTGAAGATCTTCCACGATGTGACGGGTGGCTATAACCAGAAGGGACGGTTCTGGGGGATAGGGAATGCGGCGAAACAGCTCTTTCGCCCATGCTTGAACTGAGGTAAGGAGGTATCTGCGGATACGTACCTCCCTACCGCCACCTCGCAGGAACGCACACTGAACGATCGTATGGAAGATAAATTCCAAAGACAAGAAGAGCGCCTGAAGACATTGGAGCAGAGGTGTGAAGAGCAGCAGCAGTTTATTCAGTTCATGAAGGAACGGTTCAACATGGGGACGGAGGGATGCAGTGGAGGACCACGCATGAGTGCGCGACGATGACGACAACAACGATGGTCATCCCTTTGGATCGGAGCACATCGAGTCCCTTTCTTAGGTAGTTCAGCTCCCTTATGTTACTTGTTTACACTTTGGTTACATTGTGTGTATATATATTTTACCAACTCCTAGCGCTGGTTGTCTTGTTTACACTCTGGTTGAATTCTGAACCTAGCGCTGGTTGTCTTTGTAATATTTTCATTTTCTATAACATTACATTAGTTTATGTTTGTGTCGTTTTGTGGAGTTTTGTGAAGAAGAGAGCTTTGATTGGAGTTATTGATGGATTTTGGTTTAGGATGTGCTGCTGTGGTTTGTTGTAGGAGTGGGTTGTTTATTTGCAGGTTGTTTTATTTCGCGCATATGGGGAGCTGAAAACAAAGAAACGATTTTTTTTGTTAATAGGCTTTGCGTGGGATTAGCCCACGCAAAGTCATAGTTTTTGTTGACTTTGCGTCGGCTAATCCCACGCAAAGCCCCACAGTCAAATGTCAGTCAATGGATTTGCGTGGGATTAGCCGACACAAAGTCGACAGAAACTATGACTTTGCGTCGGCTAATCCCACGCAAAGCCCCTCAGTCAAATGACTTTGCGTGGGATTAGCCGATGCAAAGTCGACAGAAACTATGACTTTGCGTCGGCTAATCCCACGCAAAGCCCCTCAGTCAAATGACTTTGCGTGGGATTAGCCGACGCAAAGTCGACAGAAACTATGATTTGCGTCGGCTAATCCCACGCAAAGCCCCTCAGTCAAATGGCTTTGCGTGGGATTAGCCGACGCAAAGTCGACAGAAACTATAACGTTGCGTCGGCTAATCCCACGCAAAGCCCATTGACAGGGGCGTTGACCTCCATGTGTTCGTATCTGAGCAGCCGACGCAAAGCCGACGCAAATCATATGCGTCGGATTAGCCGATGCAAAAAAAAAAATTGCGTCAAAATATTACGGCGGACGTTTGCATCGGCTAATCCGACGCAATATGCATTTTGCGTCGGATATTGCCATTTTGCGTCGGATTTGTCCGACGCAATTCGGGCTCGATTTTTGTAATGTTGGGTACCGCATAAGACGGGACGGAAAAGGGTTAGGGTTGGATTAGGCGGACCCGCTTCGCGGCTCCGCCTAATCCAACCCTAAACCCTTTTCCTTATTCAAGGTCACTAAACCCGCAAGAAACTGAACCTTAAGAGGGTATTGGTGAACCCTGTCGTGGATGTGATTCAAAGATGGGACACTGAACCTTAAGAGTAAGGTACCGCATAAGACGGGACGGAAAAGGCTTTAGGGTTGGATTAGGCGGACCCGCTTCGCGGCTCCGCCTAATCCAACCCTAAACCCTTTTCCTTATTCAAGGTCACTAAACCCGCAAGAAACTGAACCCTAAGAGGGTATTGGTGAACCCTGTCGTGGATGTGATTCAAAGATGGGACACTGAACCTTAAGAGTAGGGTACCGCATAAGACGGGACGGAAAAGGGTTTAGGGTTGGATTAGGCGGACCCGCGAAGCGGCTCCGCCTAATCCAACCCAAAACCCTTTTCCTTATTCAAGGTCACTAAACCCGCAAGAAACTGAACCCTAAGAGGGTATTGGTGAACCCTGTCGTGGATGTGATTCAAAGATGGGACACTGAACCTTAAGAGTAGGGTACCGCATAAGACGTGACGGAAAAGGGTTTAGGGTTGGATTAGGCGGACCCGCTTTGCGGCTCCGCCTAATCCAACCCTAAACCCTTTTCCTTATTCAAGGTCACTAAACCCGCAAGAAACTGAACCCTAAGAGGGTATTGGTGAACCCTGTCGTGGATGTGATTCAAAGATGGGACACTGAACCTTAAGAGTAGGGTACCGCATAAGACGGGACGGAAAAGGGTTTAGGGTTGGATTAGGCGGACCCGCTTCGCGGCTCCGCCTAATCCAACCCTAAACCCTTTTCCTTATTCAAGGTCACTAAACCCGCAAGAAACTGAACCCTAAGAGGGTATTGGTGAACCCTGTCGTGGATGTGATTCAAAGATGGGACACTGAACCTTAAGAGTAGGGTACCGCATAAGACGGGACGGAAAAGGGTTTAGGGTTGGATTAGGGTTTAAGAATACGGTACCGCATCTAAGATGTAAATAGATGAGTTATGTACAACTAATATAAAATTATGTACAATGATGTCCTCAGATAAACTATGTACAGCTGATATAGAATTATGTACAGCTGATATAGAAATGTGTACAATGATGTCCTCAAATGGGTTATGTATAGCTGATATAGAATTATGTACCTTATATAATGACCCTACGTCCTGTACATAATATTGAATACAGTGTACATAATTATTTAGGAAGATATACAGTTTGCATTGTGTTTTTTAATTAAAAATATGATATACATAATTATGAATACAGTGTATATAACTAATTATTTAGTATCTGTACATTTTCAGTCTAAGATGTAAATAGATGAGTTATGTACAAATAATATAAAATTATGTACAATGATGTCCTCAGATAAACTATGTACAGCTGATATAGAATTATGTACAATGATGTCCTCAAATGGGTTATGTACAGCTGATATAGAATTATGTACCTTATATAATGACCCTACGTCCTGTACATAATATTGAATACAGTGTACATAATTATTTAGGAAGATATACAGTTTGTAAATTGTTACAATCGCAACAAAATTTCTACTTTAAGATGTAACTAGATGAGTTATGTACAACTAATATAGAATTATGTCTAGTGATGTCCTCAGATGGATTATGTACAACTGATATCAAAATATCAACATCATTCACTGACAAATATGTACATCATAAGTTATCAAAATAATTCAGCAGAGAATCAGTAGAGAATCTACGTAATTCTTGATAATCGATTGTCTACTTGGATCAGCAGGTTCATAATCAGTTTTCTCTAAACGAATTGTTCAGGATTACAATCAAATCTGCAAGTGAAAATGACGACAATCAAATCAAGAACAGAAATCGTTGATAATCAAGCATAGAATTCCTTGATAATCAAGGACATAATTCCTTGATATACGAACGAATTTACAAAAGTGAACAAAATGAAATCTGCAACTTAAATGATGATAATCGAATGATGAAGATCTGCAATTGAAATGATGAAGACGCTCGATTTTACGAGTGAGCACAATTAAATCTGCAAGTAAAAATGATGAAGATCAAACGATGAAGATCTGCAACGGAACTGATGAAGATGATCGAATGATTTGAATGAAAAAATAAACAAATTTCTAGAGAGAGAAAGTCGACTAATTCAAAAGGAAAGGAAGAAGATGGCGCGCGTTTGTTTTTGTGCTTTGAATTTTGATCAAGCCTGGTCCGTTGATCTCAATCAGATCTAACGGCCCAGATACTGCCTCAACGGTTGCAGAGAGTTAGGCTGCCTCAATGGTCCCGAATCTATATATATATATATATATATGATTTATTAAGAGCTTTTTATAACTTATTGTAATTTTTTGATGTGGGATAATTTTTACATTTATAGCCTTAAGAGCTATTATAGGGCTCAAGAGATTTCTGTTGATATCTAAGGACGAATGATTAATTTTATTTTATATAATAGAAATTCCTCATCATATTGTAATTTTTTGATGTGGGATAAGTTTTAGTATTTCAATTTATAGCCTTAAAAGCTATTATATGACTCAAAAGATTTTTGACATCCAAAAACGAAAAATTTCTCTTATTGATGATGTATAATTTTATCACCTCATCATAATTTTGCGACATAAGATAATTCTACTTAACTTTAAAGTCTTAAAAGTTCTTTTAGGACTCAAAAGATTTCAGGTTGAGATATACAAATGATTACTCTATATTATATATGAGTAATACGGAGTAAAATTCAATCAACTTATATTTTTCGATGTGAGATAATTCTACTTGATTTTATAGTCTTAAGAATATTTTTTAGGACTCAAAAGATTTCTCGATAATATCTAAAGACAAATGATTAATTTTATTTATATAGTAGAATTTTCATCGTCGTACTTAAATTTATAAGTAGCTTTTAAAGCTTTTACGGAGTATAAGATTACATTTTTTTGATATTTAAAAATGAATGATGTCTCTTATTTGTGATATATAATTTAATCACCTGTCATAATTTTTTGATATGCGATAATTTTACTTAGTTTTAAAAAATTTCTATATATTCTTAATTTAAATTAAAAAATATATTAATAATTATTATTTAAAATTAAAAATTTTAATTTTATATTTTTTGATGGTGAATAAATATTAAAACAATGTCGCTGTCCAAATTTTGTTGTCTTATGAGGTGATAATTGTCGGTTTATATAGTGACAAATTTTTAATCTTAAATGGTGTAGGATTGTTTTTTTATCTACTTATAAATTTAAATAAGTAGCTTTTGTTCAAATTCATATGTTTTTTTTATCTAAATTTCAAAACAATCGAGTCTGAGTTGGAGTAGGATTTTTTTTTCAAACACAAATTTTTATATTCTTTATTAACATAAAAAATATATTAAAAAATTTCAACCAATCACATCGCTCGAAAAGTTGCTGCTTTATTAATATATATTGATATATTGATTGATTGAATGATTGATTGTTCCAGTATGACAATATGTACTCGCAATCGATCTATATTGATTATTTAATAAATATAAAATTTCTTTACTCTTATTCATATTTCTAATTTATTTTCTCATTTTTGTAATAAATAACAAATAACATTTTGTACAAATGTGGACGGAAAATCGCAATCGTATTTCATCGCAACGACGCAAATGGAGATTAAAAAAAAAGGAAAATCGGATCAGGCACGACCCAGGCACAAAACCCGGCCCGAGCACGACACGACCGGGCCCAGGCTTCGGGCCGTGTCTCAGTGGGGTCGGGCACGATCGGACCGGGCTTGGCACGGCACGGCTAGCCTGCTAGGCACGGTCCGGCATGATTTTTTTGGGCACGAAGCACGGCCCGACACGTCCGAACTGCCAACTCTACCTAGGACTCTTCTTTTCTGTGTCTACATCTTAATCATTCAAATCATTCTTGAGATTGTTTGATTGATTGAGTGATATTCGTAACAAGCCCTCGTATGTGATGAATTGGGTTATAGGATTCACATCTATAAGCATTTTCGAATAGCCGATACGAATAATCGAATATCCGATACAGTTTCCATAAAACCATAATGGATACATGTCGGGAAAAGTTGAAACAAGTAAATGCTTCTGATTCAATTTTTTTAAATATAAAAATATACGAAAAATATGACAAATCTTAATTATACAATCATGATTCGAAATTCACAAATTATTTTAATTGTCTAACCACATCCCAAAAATCAAAACAAAACAAACTACGGAGTATTAAACTATCAATGTATTTATAATACTCCGTATGTGCAAATAATTTGCGAGAATAATTGTACATAAGATATATTTACCATATTTTTTTAGTTTCCATGTATCTTTCTTATATTATACTAGTATAAAAATTAACATTATATTTGTGGTTGAAAATCAATTAAATGCTCTCAATTAAAAATTGTTCAAAAAAAAAAAGAAAATATATAAAATGATACCGCATATCCAAAAAAATCAGATATCCAATTTTTGAATATACGGAAGAAACCGGATCGGATGCAGGTAAAAAAAACACTCCCTCCCATCCATTCATCGTTTACCTGGAGGATTTCACCAAAAGTATTATTGGTAATCAAATTATTCTATGGGTCCACCAAGTAAGGAAAAAAGTAATGACATTTTATATAAATAGAGTAGAATATGTGTACTATGAGGTAAAGTATTCAACTAAAAAGAAAATGTAAACAAATGATTAGATTGCCTATTTATAGCAAAAGGTAAATAATTGAATGAATCAGAGGGAGTACAGTTTTAAAATAGGATATCCAATATGGTTTACAAAACCGGATCGAATATCTAATTTTGCTTACCACTAGATAAAAGGTTAGAATTTAGAAGAAGAGTTGATCGAATTGTGAGAAAATGAGTTGCATTGAACGAGGTATTTATAGATTTAGGAAATTGTTAAAAGAAAAATGAAAAAATAAAATAAAAAGTTAATAACAGTAATAAGAAGAAAAAAATGTCGGAAGCATCAACGCCTACAATTTTCGGGCCACACCCGGGCCGGGCCTAGACCCACGTGCCTAGCCCATCGTGCATCAGGCCGAATCTGTGCCAACCCCAATGCCCGGTGACGTGCCATGTTTCGTGCCGGGCGGGCGCCACCGTGCCTCAGGCCCGATTTGCCACCTCTATACAACACTTGTGTACAAGACTTCAACTCCACTGTCTTTCATTTTGTCAACCTTTCAGATTGCGATGAAAACAGAAAATGTGATCAAAACAAGACACTGGGAAAAGGGTAATGGAAGAAAGGAGACATTCAATAGTAGAATTTGTCTTGTCATCCCGAGAAAGCAAGAATGACAGTTTACATATAAGCCATTATAGATTGGTATCACTACAATCCTCCATGTTAAGTCATTCATCAACACAGGGTTCATAGAACATTCTGTAGGCCTCTATGACTTCAAGGTACCACATCGCCTCTCGATCTGGAAAAGCCGAAAGATCTACTATCTTGTGAATCTGAATTCAAATCACATTGCTTATCAGTTACCAGGCATACAACAACAACAACAACAACAACAACAACAACTTACTATCTTGTGAATCTGAATTCAAATCACATTGCTTACTAGTTACCAGACGACGACAACAGAGCTTTAGTCCCAAAAAGATTTGGGGTCGGCTAACAAGAATCAATATCTAATGTCAAGTCGTCATCCATAAAAATGAAAACAACAAATAAAATAAAACAAAAAGAAAGGCGAACAAAACAATAAAATAATAATAAAATACAGCGCAAATTAAGTTAGAAAGAGTTGACAACTCAAAATAGGTACGTAACCCAATAATATTATATTCCGTAAATGCCACTAGCATTTAAGCTGACGCCTATCAAAGTATCAAGGATGTCTAGGCCCCCCAATGATTATTGGAGATGATATACAGCCACGGACTAAAGTAGAGGGTGATGCATCGTACTCCGGCTTTAACAAGATCATCACAGTAATTTGAAAAATAATCTGACCAGTTGTTTTTTCAATATCGTAAAACACTGTCATATTCATCAGCTCTCCTAGTAGAGAAATAAGTAGTTTTCTTGTATAGCATAAGTTATTGTCATTCTTATATTGGGTAGAACACTACATTGGTCTCTAAGTCAACTTATCTATGTATCTCACCATTTCAAAAGATGAGGCCATCTACGTCAAGAAGCTCTCCCTCACGATGTTTGCTAAAGATGCCTTACAAACCTAGGAGGGACTTTCCACCCCACAAGTAATGAGTAGGAAAGTATGTTGTGCAAGGCATTAAACTCTTGGGAGAGTTGGAGACGCAATAATGTAGTCATGTTGTCATCTCCTAGATACTCCTTCCAAGAAACTTATTTCAATAGAGGTCTTCCAAACGAAGTACATTCATTATAAACGTCTTTTATCAACATTCCACACCTCTTGCAGACCTAAATACCACAGTTTACACCATGTTTAACCTTTAACAACTGATAGTCTGATCGAATTAATCATACACCCCAGAAATACAGCCCCAACTTGATCAAAGCCTACCTTATTGGGGTTCCAAAGTAAAGACAGAAAGGAACCATTTAACACACAATTGGATAATCTCCAGATTACAAATAAGATCTTTTAAAACTAATTCTTTGACAACACCAGTAAGGATGTATAGAAACCCATGGTCAGCAAATGGATTACATAGATCATGCTATAAGTGTTGATTTGATACTCCAAATTATAAGAACCAACAACGTTTCTATTTACTTAAAAGTAGAGGGATGTTACTTCTAATTTTATCATGTTTTCTTAAAAGAAGTGAAGAGGAAAATGGGATCGAGAATACGAGGCCAACGAGGGAGTAGTGATTCCTAAATACAGTTATTTGAAAGAGAGTTGTTCGGATCTAGGAAGCACCTAGGTTGGGAAAGTGCAGTGTTATGTGTTATCCCAACCTAGTGTATCTGTTTCTGACAACACACAGACACTAACAAACTGTGTCTAATAAAGTTTGGACACTTCTTAGTACTCGAGGATACCTCAACTCACCCTAACATAAATATCATTGATGTAATTTAAAGACTTTCTATTAAAAACAAGATTATCTTTTGCATATGTAACTTTATTACTTTATACACTGGACTGTGAATTATTATTCACATAATGGTTTTAATTGATTATCATCCACTATATAATCTAAAATAGTTCTCACAATAACAACAGAGTGTTGTACTTTAATAACAGTAAAATAAAAGTGTCCTCCCATGTCCTACATTTCATGAGATGCCATGTTAGGCGTCCCTTTCGTTGCTACCTAGGTTGGGATGATGCAGTGAACACCCTAAATAGGCGCTGATAGAAGGCAGGGAATACCAAGTGACACGGGATCATCATGCTAAATCATAAATGGGCCAAAACTCCAAATGCGTAAAAATGGTGGTACATAAATGATAATTTGGTATCAAAAATAAGTAGGGGTGAGCAAAACCGGATATCCGATCCAGTTTTGTAAACCGAATCGGATATCCGGTTTTAAAAAAAAAAAAAAAAAAATCTGATTCGTATTCGATCCAGTTTTTCCGGATATCTGGTTTTTTCGGATATCCGGTATCCGATTTTATATTTTTCTTCTATTTTTATTTTTTTAAACAATTTTTCATTTTTAATTAAGAGTAATTAATTGATTTTTAAGCAACGTTACGTTTTATATAAATTGATATAATAAAAATACATAAAAAACCTTAATATATGTCTTACGGTACTATTATTCTAACAAAGTATTACGTTTCATTACATAATATCATAAATTTACTAATTGTTTTGTTTTTTACCTTTGAAAATAATTGGCGAGTTTTGAATTCTTTATTGTATAATTCATATTAGGATTATATTTTTCATACTTAATCCATTTCATTACCCATTTCTTAATCCATGTGCCATTATGAAGTGGGAAGATCATTGGGGGGAGGGAATACTTTTTATTGTTTTTAAAAAACCGGATCGAAAACCGGATCACCGGTTCAAATTTTCCCCGATACGTACCCGCTACGGTTTTAAGGAAAACCGTATCGTATATCCGGTTATTCGTATCGGATATCCGGAAATTCGTATAATTGAAAGCGTACATCGTATCGTATACGTATAATAAAACTGTACCGTATATTTTTGCTCACCTCTAAAAATAAGTATATCTGACGCCAATTTAAAAAAAAAAAAAAAAAAAAAAAAAAAAGAGAGATATTTTACATGGTAGTATGGTACCCCTATATTTTTTCATATTCCACATGGTACTCCTCATTTTGGTCAAAATATATTTGACTTACGATAACTCTTAGCTATGAATTTAAAAAAACGATTTTGATTTTAAACCAAAGATCTTTTACAAACAATCAATTTGGACAAAATCATCACTTTCGAAACACGGGACAAAGAGTTCTACTTGGTCAAAGTTTATTCGATTAAAAATGTTCGCTGAACATAACTCTTAGTACAAGTTCCGAAATTGCAAAATAAAAATTCTCAAATTGAAGATCTTGTAAAGACAATGGATCTAGAGAAAATATCGTCATTTTTGGAACCCGTGTCCATAAGTTATCGCAAGTCAGTTATTTTGACTAAAAGAAGGGGTATGCCATAGAAAATAAAAAAATATAAGCAATGCCATGGTAAAAACAACACAAATTCTTAGTGACCTAATCCCCCGTCTTGGGTCATATTGACCTGAAAGTTCAAAATAACATACTCAAAAATTAATGGAACCCGAAATAACCCGGCCGGACCTGCACTTGATCCCATTCATATTGATCCAAAAATGACTGATGCGATCTCTTTGCAAGGTGTTTGTCAACAAAACTCGTGTAATAGATATTTTTATGATATATTTGACCACTCTTTTTGGATGGGTAGTGTATTTGTTCATTATCGTTACTTATAAAAATGACATTGGCTTTTTGTTTCCATGATCTGAAAGAAAGCTATAGAAAAAGGCAAGGACAGTTTAGCTAGTATGGATAATAATGTTGAAATATTTTTCAAGGGAACTTGTAAATTTGGAGTTTTTTTATTTGTGTGTGAATTGTGATGGGTTTTGCAACTTTGTTATTGATGTCATATATCCACGAGACCATGAGTAGACGTGAACCTTTGTTTTATTTCATATCGAATGTTTGGCTCCTCATAAGTTTGAGACTGATTACTCGTCTTGAACCAGAATCACAACGAGTCTTAAGACGAATATATTTGTCCTAAGAATTGGGTCAAGTTAGGTCCAGCAAGGTCATGTCGGATTCCGGCTATTTCGAGTCTCTTTTCAACTTTTTAGGGATATCGGTTTGTAAATTTTTAGGGATATCGGTTCGTAAACATTCGGGTTAGGTGAGGTCAATTTAGGTTATGGTCAAAGGGTCTACCTAGTTTGGGCCAATAAACCAATTTGGCATCAATTATTTTTTTACAATGGAGATATTTCGTTTACCAAATTGTTTGCCACTTTTTTTAGCATCTGCCAATTTGACGATCATAAATGCAACTTTTCACAGAGGAATTAAATCGAACAGGCAGTGGGCAATAAGCATAAGAGGATAGAATAGCGTACCCTAATCAGCGGTATTTCATTAGGGCGAGCAACGTAGACTCCGACCACCATCACATACATTCCTTGACAGAGAAGCAAACAAAGAAAGGGTATTGGTATCCTAAGATGAATGAGTAGAGCAACAGCAAAACAATGCAATGTAGAGGTAGAGGAAGAGGAAGAGGAAGAGGGGGGATGAGGAGCATAGTACCGATACACCAAGTAGTTTGGGTGAAGAAGTGTTTATTAACGGCAACTAATTCCACGATGCCAGTGCCATCGTCCAGAAGAAAACGAGGGGAATTTGTGGTATTATCATTCTCACTATCCTCATCAACCAGAACACCCTGAAGCCAAGCACGCTGGAAGAGGGGGCCACCGCTGCCGAGGGTGAAGGACGAAGGTGGCGAAGACTGGGGTATCACTTCTTTTAGTTGCGCCACCATCAGCTTCAACGCCGCTAGGCTGAAATCCATTTCTACTCTCTTCCTTTCGTTGTTTTTAACATACTAGGGGAATTATCACTCACCTTTGCTGCACGAATGTTAGCATGATGGACCTTTGAACCTGATTCACATTTCGTAGAACTATCTGCAATCAAAGCCAAAGAAAATATTGTATATCAACAAATGGAATGTAAAATATCTGTAACTACGACAAATACTCCTCAGTATTCAACTCGTAACATTTCAAATAATCTTGCTGATAATGCTACACTCAAAAATTGAAATCACCAAAAGATGCAAACTTTTTTATTTCCGATAGCCTATTCATTGAACACCTGTTTGATTGTTGAAAGTTAGATGTCCTCTATTCTCCGGTTTAAACTCAGGTACAGAAAAGTAGACTACAAACCCTAAATTAACAATCAAACAACGAGTCGTACTGAACAACAGGAGATGAGAAACGACAACATAAACGACCAAAGCGGAAGTAGCACTGAACAGCAACAACAAGTCGACATCAACAGCAGCATTAATCGCAGCACAAAAATGACAAATAGACAGCAACAGTACGACAGATCGAAGAAGAAAGGAACGAAGAAAAGGGGATCGCAAAACAGTGTTTATGAGTAGAACAAAAGCAACAACAAAGACGAACAAAACGCAGCAATACGTACATAATCAGTAGCAACAATGAGGTGAGACAGACACGGACAGAACTACGACATCGGGCAGTAGCATCAATTCAACGAACAGAGGAAAACAAAACGACAACAACAAAGCAGCGAGACAGCAACAGAAGGATATCAGAGGGAGAAGAACGGAGTTACCTCTAGTCGATCAGGGGCGACATCGACGGTAGGGGTTCGTCGGAACAAAACAGGAAGAAGACGGAGATAGACGATGGATTAGGTGGATGAATGCAACAGCAGCAATAGAAAGTCGTCACTAGAGAAGCAAGGGGATGCAGAAAGTGATGCGTGAAGCAGATGGTGCAGCAAATGAAGAAGAAGAAGGGGGAAGGGATGAGCGGCAGACCAAGAGAGAGGAAGGGGAAAAAGGAAATAGGGTTTAGTAAATGGGATAGCGTGATAGCCTGATAGGTGGTGAGCGATATCGAGCGGAAAATAGGATTATAATAGCATTGTAAGTAAATTTGTCGAGCTTATATGTATGTTTATTGAGTTTATAAAAGTTTCTGAGCTGAGTTTTAAGTTTTTGAGCTTGAACATTTATTTGATTTAACTCGACAACTTTATATTAAATCTCGGAAAGTTTACAGCAAAATTTGATATCTTTGTGATAAAGCTCAAAATCTTAAAATCAGTTGTACATAGAGCTATGTACAACTGGTGGTATAATCCCCGAGTCGACCAACGATCAATCGAATTAAAATCAAGTTGAAATCTTCTTTCCACTAATTAAATAACAATCCTCCAAAAATTTCTCACCTATTATCATATGGGCCTATTTTTGTGTCATTTAGTATATTTGGTTGGACTTATATTATCAAATAAATATCTACTATGCTACATATAATCCTACTCTGTTATTAAGGGTGAAATATATGATAAATATACATTATATATATATATATATATATATATATATATACATTATATATATATATACCGCGCGCGATGCGCGCGTATGGTTAGGTACGATCTGTTGATGCGATTTGACGGTGGTTGTTGTTTGTTTTGGGTATGCAGAATTGTTTGGCTAACTTTGTGGTCGGTGCCTGAGATTCTGTGGGAGCAGTCGGATGCACAATTTTATATATGTATTGCTTGTGATTAGCATTACATCTTGAAAGTTAGATATGGTTCACGGATTTTAAAACCGTTGTATGAGCGCTCTGTGAAAGGCCGTCTTCAGTCGCAAGTCCGAGATTAGCAAACTGTAATGGTGCTACAGTCAGGCATGCTGTCCATTTGCTCTAACGGGAGCATTAGGCCAGGATTTGTTTCGAATGTGCCAACGTAGGTGTTCAATTAGGTTTCTGTAATTGTCTGTAACGCGTTGGGTCTCCATATGTTTGTGTTCATATGCTAACCTACGTGAGTTAATTACATCCAGTCATTTACCTTTGACCTGTGTACGAGAAACTATAGTGTTTTATATTTTTGTTATTTCGGAGGCCCTAACTAACTTGTTATTAGTCAATGAACTGTACGTTTGCATGGCACTAACCGGACTACGCATGTAAACCTTCCATGAGGGTGAAGGTTTGATCTCGAAAATGACTGCTAATAACCACCATGGATTCCAAGGAGCCATAACGTGATCGTGCCACAGTAAGTTGTAGACTAATGTGTGAGTGGTCTATTTCATTAATATTGAGCAATCTGTACTTCTTGAGTTTATCCTTTTATGGGGAGCGCCGTTGTATTGTGCGATAACTTCGACTTAGAAGTCAAGGCGTATGTTGACCAACGTATTAGAGTAATATAATTCAAAATAATAGCCTAATGACATGACCAAAGCAAAATGCGAATCTAGTCCTGCAAGTAAACTCATTGATTTTGCTCATGCTGTTGATGAGCAATTTAATTACAAAGCATGCCTAACTTCATCTGGAAGTCTAATTGACTACCCAAGCCAGCATTACATCCAAAAACCTCATCTCATGATCTGCTCCATGAATCAGTACCTTATTACTTCACACTATGAATAACAACCACCCAAATGAGTAAACAACCTGAAAAATCTCAAAAGGTCAACAAAAGATCAAATCTTGCAAAGTCAGAAAACAGCAAGGTCAACCCGGACCCGAATTTTTTGGGGAGGACCTAGACCCGACCCATGACCATCGGGTCTGTAAAATTTAGACCCAGACCCAACCCATTCGGGTCCGACCCGCCGGATCTGGGTCGGGTCTTGGACCCATTGTCATCCCTACTCCCCCCTATCTCCTTTTATCTTGCTCTCTCTCTTTCCCCTCTCTTCTTCTCTATCCCCTCTCTTTCCTTCTCTCTCCCCATCTCCCCCCTCCTTTCTCCCTCCCCCTCCCCCTCCCCCTCTCCCTCCCTCCCTCCCCCACTCTTTCCTCTCCCTCTTTCTCTCCCATTCTCTCCCTTCCTCTCCTTCCCTCTCTCTTTCTCTCCCTCTCCCCCTCTCATTCCCTCTCTCTCTCCCTATCCCTCCCTCTCTCCCTCTTCCTCTCCGTCTTTCTCTCTCTTCCTCCCTCTCCTTCCCCCCCTCTCTCTCCCTCTCCTTCCCCCCCCCCCCCTCTCTCCCTCTCCCTCCCTCCCTTTGCCTCTCCCCCTCTCTCCCTTTCCCCTTCTCTCCCTCCCCCCTCCCCTCTCTCTCTCCCTTTCTCTCCCTCTCTCTCTCTCTCCTTCTCTCCCCTCTCCCCTCTCCCTCTCCCCTTCTCTCCCCTCTCCCTCTCCTTCCCCTCTCCCCCCCTCCCCGATCACGCCCCTCCCCCTCTTCTTCTCTCTCTCTCTCTCTCTCTCTCTCTCTCTCTCTCTCTCTCCCCCCCATTTCTCCCCTTCTCTCCTTATCTCTTTCTCTCTCCCTTTCTCTTCCCTCCCCCTCTCTCTCTTCCCCTCTCTCCCTCCCCCTCTCTCCCAAAAGGTCAACAAAAGATCAAATCTTGCAAAGTCAGAAAACAGTAGAAAGCTCTCCCTCTCTCCCTATCTCCCCCTTTCTCTCCTCCTCTCCCTCTCCTCCCCCTCCTCCCATCCCTTTCTCCCTCCCCCTATCCCACTCTCCCTTTTCCTCTCCGTCTCTCTCTCTTCCCCTCTCTCCCTCTCTCCCTCTCCCTCTCTCCCTCTCTCTCTCTCTCCCCCTCTCCTTCTCTCTCTCTCTCTCTATCTTTTTCTCTCCCTCTCTTTTTCTCTCCCTCTCCCTCTCCTTCCCCCCTCTCCATATCTTCCCGTTTCTCTCCTCCTCTCCCTCTCCTCCCCCTCCCCCTATCGCTCTCTCCCTCCCCCTATCCCTCTCTCCCTCTTTCTCTTCCCACCTCTTCCCCTCACTCTCCCTCTCTCCCTCTCCCTCCCCCTCTCCCTCCCTCCCCTTTTCTCTCCCTTTCTCCCAATCTTCCCGTTTCTCTCCTCCTCTCCCTCCCCCTCTCTCTTTCCCCCTTTCTCCCTCTCCCTTCCCCTCCCCCTCCCCCTCTCCGTCTCCTTATCCTTCTCTTTCTTTCTTTCTCTCTCTTTCTCTCTCCCCCCTTCCCCTCTCCCTCTCCCTCTCCCTATCCCTCTCCTTCTTTGTCTTCCTCCACCTCTCTCTCTCTCCCTTTCTCTCCCCCTCCCCCTATCTCCGTCTCTCTCTCTCTCTCCCTCTCTCTCTCTTTCTCCCCTTCTCTCCTTCTCGCTTTCTCTCTCCCCTTCTCTCCCCTTCTCTCCCCTTCTCTCCCCTCTCTTTCTCTTCCCCTCCTTCCTCCCTCTCTCTCCCAAAAGGTCAATAAAAGATCAAATCTTGCAAAGTCAGAAAACAGTAGAAAGCTCTCCCTCTCTCCCTATCTCCCCCTTTCTCTCCTCCTCTCCCTCTCCTCCCCCTCCGCGTCTCTCTCTCCCTCCCCGTATCCCTCTCTCCCTCTCTCTACCTCTCTCCCTCTTCCTCTCTGTCTCTCTCTCCTGCCCCCTCTTCCCCTCCCTCTTCTTCTCCCTCTCTCTCTCCCTCTTCTTCTCCTTCTCTCTCTCTCTCTCTCTCTCTCTCTCCCTCCCCCCATCTCTCTCCCTCCCTCTCTCCCCCTCCCTCTCCCTCTCCCTCTCCTTCTCTGTCTCCCTCCACCTCTCTCTCTTTCCCCCTTTCTCTCTTCCTCCCCCTATCTCCCTCTCTCCCTATCTCCCCCTTTCTCTCTTCCTCTCCCTCTCCTCCCCCTCCGCCTCTCTCTCTCTCTCCCTCCCCCTATCTCACTCTCCCTCTCTCCCTTTTCCTCTCCATCACTCTCTCTCTCTTCCCCCTTTCCATCTCTCCCCCTCTCCCTCTCTCTCCCTCCATTTTTCTCTCCCTCTCCCTCTCCTTCCCCCCTCTCCCTATCTTCCATTTTCTCTCCTCCTCTCCCTCTCCTCCCCCTCCACCTATCCCTCTCTCCCTCTTTCTCTTCCCCCCCTCTTCCCTTCACTCTCCCTCTCTCCCCCTCCCTCTCCCTCTCTCTCCCTCCCCCTATCCCACTCTCTCTCTCTCTTTCTTTTCCTCTCCGTCTCTCTCTCTCTTCCCTTCTCTTCCCCTCCCTCTTCTCCTCCCTCTCCCTCTCTCCCTCTCCCTCTCTCTCCCTCTTCCTCTCCCTCTCCATCTCCTTCCCCCCTCTCTCTATCTCCCTGTTTCTCTCCTCCCCCTCCCCTTATCCCTCTCTCCCTCCCCTTATCCCTCACTCCCTCTTTCTCTTCCCCTCCCTCTTCCTCTCCCTCTCCCTCTATCCCTCTCTCTCCCTCTCCCTCTGTCTCCGTCCCCCTCCCTCCGTCCTCCTTTCTCTCCCTCTCTCCCAATCTCCTCATTTCTCTCCTCCTATCTCTTTCCCCCTTTCTCCCTCTCCCTTTCTCTCCCCCTCCCCCTCCCACTCTCCGTCTCCTTCTCTCCCCTCTCTCTCTCTCTTCCCCTCTCTCCCTCCCCCTCTCTCCCCCCTCTCTCCCACAAGGTCAACAAAAGATCAAATCTTGCAGAGTCAGAAAACAGCAGAAAGCTCTCCCTCTCTCCCTATCTCCCCCTTTCTCTCCTCCTCTCCCTCTCCTCCCCCTCCCCCCATCCCTTTCTCCCTGCCCCTATCCCACTCTCCCTCTCTCCCTTTTCCTCCTCGTCTCTCTCTCTTCCCCCCTCTCCCTCTCTTCTTCCCCTTCTTTCTCTCTCTCTCCCTCCCTCCCTCTCTCTCTCTATCTTTTTCTCTCCCTCTCTTTTTCTCTCCCTCTCCCTCTCCCTCTCCATCCCCCCTCTCCTTATCTTCCTCTCCCTCTCTCCCTCTTCCTCTCTATCTCTCTCTCCTGCCCCATCTTCCCCTCTCTCTCCTTCTCCCTCTCTCTCTCTCCATCTTCTTCTCCTTCTCTCTCTCTCTCTCCCTCCCCCCATCTCTCTCTCTCTCTCTCCCTCTTCCTCTCCCTCTCCCTCTCCCTCTGTCTCCGTTCCCCTCCCTCCGTCCCCCTTTCTCTCCCTCTCTCCCAATCTCCTCATTTCTCTCCTCCTATCTCTTTCCCCCTTTCTCCCTCTCCCTTTCCCTCCCCCTCCCCCTCCCACTCTCCGTCTCCTTCTCTCCGTCTCCCCCTCTCCCTCTCCCTCTCCCTCTCCTTCTTTGTCTTCCTCCACCTCTCTCTCTCCCTTTCTCTCCCCCTCCCCCTATCTCCCTCTCCGTCTCTCTCTCTCTCTCCCTCTCTCTCCCTTTCTCCCCTTCTCTCCTTATCGCTTTCTCTCTCCCCTTCTCTCCCCTCTCTTTCTCTTCCCCTCCCTCCCTCCCTCCCTCTCTCTCCCAAAAGGTCAATAAAAGATCAAACCCTCTCTCCCTCTCCCTCCCCTTCTCCCTCTCCCTCCCTCCCCCTTTCTCTCCCTTTTTCCCAATCTTCCCGTTTCTCTCCTCCTCTCCCTCCCCCTCTCTCTTTCCCCCTTTCTCCATCTCGTTTCCCCTCCCCCTCTCCGTCTCCTTCTCCTTCTCTCTCTCTCTCTCTCTCTCTCTCTCTCTCTCTCTCTCTCTCTCTCTCTCTCTCTCTCTCTCTCTCTCCCCTCCCCCTCTCCCTCTCCCTCTCCTTCTTTGTCTTCCTCCACCTCTCTCTCTCTCTCCCTTTCTCTCCCCCTCCCCTATCTCCGTCTCTCTCTCTCTCTCCCTCTCTCTCTCTCCCTTTCTCCCCTTCTCTCCTTATCGCTTTCTCTCCCCTCTCTTTCTCTTCCCCTCCCTCCCTCCCCCTCTCTCCCAAAAGGTCAATAAAAGATCAAATCTTGCAAAGTCAGAAAACAGCAGAAAGCTCTCCCTCTCTCCCTATCTCCCCCTTTCGCTCCTCCTCTCCCTCTCCTCCCCCTCCGCCTCTCTCTCTCCCTCCCCGTATCCCTCTCTCCCTCTCTCCCTCTTCCTCTATGTCTCTCTTTCCTGCCCCCTCTTCCCCTCCCTCTCCTTCTCCTTCTCTCTCTCTCCCTCATCTTCTCCTTCTCTCTCTCTCTCTCTCTCTCCCTCCCCTCATCTCACTCTCTCCCTCTCCCCCTCTCCTTCTCCCTCTTCTTCTCTGTCTCCCTCCACCTCTCTCTCTTTCCCCCTTTCTCTCCTCCTCCCCCTATCTCCCTCTCTCCATATCTCCCCCTTTCTCTCCTCCTCTCCCTCTCCTCCCCCTCCGTCTCTCTCTCCCTCTCCCTCCCCCTATCTCACTCTCCCTCTCTCCCTTTTCCTCTCCATCTCTCTCTCTCTCTCTTCCCCCCTTTCCATCTCTCCCCCTCTCCCCCTCTCTCCCTCCATTTTTCTCTCCCTCTCCCTCTCCTTCCCCCCTCTCCCTATCTTCCATTTTCTCTCCTCCTCTCCCTCTCCTCCTCCTCCCCCTATCCCTCTCTCCCTCTTTCTCTTCCCCCCTCTTCCCTTCACTCTCCCTCTCCCTCTCTCTTCATCTCTCTCCCTCCCCCTATCCCACTCTCTCTCTTCCTTTTCCTCTCCGTCTCTCTCTCTCTCTCTTCCCTCCTCTTCCCCTCCCTCTCCCTCTCTCCTTCTCCCTCTCTCTTCCTCTTCCTCTCCCTCTCTCTTCCTCTTCCTCTCCCTCTCTTTTTATCTCCCTCTCCCTCTCCTTCCCCCCTCTCTCTATCTCCCCGTTTCTCTCCTCTCCCTCCCCCTATCCCTCTCTCCCTCCCCTTATCCCTCACTCCCTCTTTCTCTTCCCCTCCCTCTTCCTCTCCCTCTCCCTCTATCCCTCTCTCTCCCTCTCCCTCTGTCTCAGTCCCCCTCCCTCCGTCCCCCTTTCTTTCCCTCTCTCCTAATCTCCTCATTTCTCTCCTCCTCTCTCTTTCCCCCTTTCTCCCTCTCCCTTTCTCTCCCCCCCTCCCACTCTCTGTCTCCTTCTCTACCCTCTCTCTCTCTTCCCTTCTCTCCCTCCCCTTCTCTCCTATAAGGTCAACAAAAGATCAAATCTTGCAAAGTCAGAAAACAGCAGAAAGCTCTCCCTCTCTCCCTATCTCCCCCTTTCTCTCCTCCTCTCCCTCTCCTCCCCCTCCCCCCATCCCTTTCTCCTCCCCCTATCCTACTCTCTCTCTCTCCCTTTTCCTCCACGTCTCTCTCTCTTCCCCCCTCTCCCTCTCTCCCTCTCCTTCTCTCTCTCTCTCTCCCTCCCCCTCTCTATCTCTATCTTTTTCTCTCCCTCTCCCTCTCCTTCCCCCCTTACTATCTTCCCGTTTCTCTCCTCCTCTCCCTCTCCTCCCCCTCCCCCCATCGCTCTCTCCCTCCCTCTATCCCTCTCTCCCTCTTTCTCTTCCCCCCTCTTCCCCTCACTCTCCCTCTCTCCCTCTCTCCCTCTCACTCTCCCTCTCCCTCTCCCTCTCCCCCTCTCTCTCTCCCTCTCCCTCTCCATCTCTCCCCCTTTCTCTCCCTTTCTCCCAATCTTCCCGTTTCTCTCCTCCTCTCCCCCCTCTCTCTTTCCCCCTTTCTCCCTCTCCCTTCCCCTCCCCCTTCCCCTCTCCGTCTCCTTCTCCTTCTCTCTCCTTCTTTCTCTCTCTCTCTCCCCCTTCCCTCTCTCCCTCTCCCTCTCCTTCTTTGTCTTCCTCCACCTCTCTCTCTCTCTCCCTTTCTCTCCCCCTCACCCTATCTCCGTCTCTCTCTCACCCTCTCTCTCCCTTTCTCCCCTTCTCTCCTTATCGCTTTCTCTCTCCCCTTCTCTCCCCTCTCTTTCTCTTCCCCTCCCTCCCTCCCTCTCTCTCCTAAAAGGTCAATAAAAGATCAAACCCTCTCTCCCTTTCCCTCTCCCTCCCTCCCCCTTTCTCTCCCTTTCTCCCAATCTTCCCGCTTCTCTTCTCCTCTCCCTCCCTCTCTCTCTTTCCCCCTTTCTCCCTCCCCCTCCCCCTCTCCGTCTCCTTCTCCTTCTCTCTCTTTCTTTCTCTCTCTCTCTCTCTCTCCCCTCCCCCTCTCCCTCTCCCTCTCCTTCTCCCTCTCCTTCTTTGTCTTCCTCCACCTCTTTCTCTCTCCCTCCCTTTCTCTTCCCCTCCCCCTATCTCCGTCTCTCTCTCCCTCTCTCTCCCTTTCTCCCCTTCTCTCCTTATCGCTTTCTCTCTCCCCTTCTCTCCCCTCTCTTTCTCTTCCCCTCCCTCCCTCCCTCTCTCTCCCAAAAGGTTAATAAAGATCAAATCTTGCAAAGTCAGAAAACAGCAGAAAGATCTCCCTCTCTCCCTATCTCCCCCTTTCTCACCTCCTCTCCCTCTCCTCCCCCTCCGCCTCTCTCTCCCTCCCTCTTCCTCTCTGTCTCTCTCTCTCTTGCCCCCTCTTCCCCTCCCTCTCCTTCTCCCTCTCTCTCTCTCCCCCTCTTCTTCTCCTTCTCTCTCTCTCCCCCTCCCCCCATCTCTCTCTCTCCCTCTCTCCCTCTCCCTCTCCTTCTCTGTTTCCCTCCACCTCTCTCTCTTTCCCCCTTTCTCTCCTCCTCCCCCTATCTCCCTTTCTCTCCCTGTCTCTCTATCTCCCCCTTTCTCTCCTCCTCTCCCTCTCCTCCTCCTCCGCCTCTCTCTCCCTCCCTCCCTCTATCTCACTTTCCCTCTCTCCCTTTTCCTCTCCATCTCTCTCTTTTTCCCGTTTCTCTCCTCCTCTCCCTCTCCCTCTCTTTTTCTCTTCCTCTCCCTCTCCTTCCCCCCTCTCCCTATCTTCCATTTTCTCTCCTCCTCTCCCTCTCCTCCCCCTCCCCCTATCCCTCTCTCCCTCTTTCTCTTCCCCCCCTCTTCCCTTCACTCTCCCTCTCCCTCTCTCTCCCTCTCTCTCCCTCCCCATATTCCACTCTCCCTCTCTTCCTTTTCCTCTCCGTCTCTCTCTCTCTTCCCTCCTCTTCCCCTCCCTCTTCCCCTCCCTCTCCCTCTCCCTCTCTTTTTATCTCCTTCTCCCTCTCCTTCCCCCCTCTCTCTATCTCCCCGTTTCTCTCCTCCCCCTCCCCCTATCCCTCTCTCCCTCTTTCTCTTCCCCCCTCTTCCCCTCACTCTCCCTCTCTCCCTCTCTCCTTCTCCCTCTCCCTCTCCTTCCCCCCCTCTCTCTCTCCATCCCTCCCTCTTTCTCTCCCTTTCTCCCAATCTTCCCGTTTCTCTCCTCCTCTCCCTCCCCCTATCTCTTTCCCCCTTTCTCCCCCTCCCTTCCCCTCCCCCTCCCCCTCTCCGTCTCCTTCTCCTTCTCTCTCTTTCTTTCTCTCTCTCTCTCTCTCTCTCTCTCTCTCTCTCTCTCCCCCCTTCCCCTCTCTCCCTCTCCCCCTCTCCCTCTCCCTCTCCCTCTCCTTCTTTGTCTTCCTCCACCTCTCTCTCTCTCTCCCTTTCTCTCCCCCTATCTCCCTCTCCGTCTCTCTCTCTCTCTCCCTCTCCCTCTCTCTCCCTTTCTCCCCTTCTCTCCTTATCGCTTTCTCTCTCCCCTCTCTTTCTCTTCCCCTCCCTTCTCCCCTCTCTCTCCCAAAAGGTCAATAAAAGATTAAACCCTCTCTCCCTCTCCCTCCCTCCCCCTTTCTCTCCCTTTCTCCCAATCTTCTCGTTTCTCTCCTCCTCTCCCTCCCCCTCTCTCTTTCCCCCTTTCTCCCTCTCCCTTCCCCTCCCCCCCCTCTCCTTCTCCTTCTCCTTCTCTCTCTCTCTCTCTCTCTATCTCTCTCTCTCTCTCTCTCTCTCTCTCTCTCTCTCTCTCTCCCTCCCCCTCTCCCTCTCCCTCTCCCTCTCCCTCTCCTTCTTTGTCTTCCTCCACCTCTCTCTCTCTCCCTTTCTCTCCCCCTCCCCTAATCTCCGTCTCTCTCCCCCTCTCTCCCTTTCTCCCCTTCTCTCCTTATCGCTTTCTCTCTCCCCTTCTCTCCCCTCTCTCTCTTTTCCCCTCTCTCCCTCCCCCTCTCTCCCAAAAGGTCAACAAAAGATCAAATCTTGCAAAGTCAGAAAACAGCAGAAAGCTCTCCCTCTCTCCCTATCTCCCCCTTTTTCTCCTCTTTTCCCTCTCCTCCCCCTCCCCCCATCCCTTTCTCCCTCCTTCTATCCCACTCTCCCTCTCTCCCTTTTCCTCTTCGTCTCTCTCTCTTCCTTCCTCTCCCTCTCTCCCTCTCCTTCTATCTCTCTCTCCCTCCCTCCCTCTCTCTCTATCTTTTTCTCTCCCTCTCTTTTTCTCTCCCTCTCCTTCTTCTTCCCCCCTCTCCCTATCTTCCCGTTTCTCTCCTCCTCTCCCTCTCCTCCCCCTCCCCCCATCGCTCTCTCCCTCCCCCTATCCCTCTCTCCCTCTTTCTCTTCCCCCTTCTTCCCCTCACTCTCCCTCTCTCCCTCTCCCTCCCCCTCACCCTCTCCCTCCCTCCCCCTTTCTCTCCCTTTCTCCCAATCTTCCCGTTTTTCTCCTCCTCTCCCCCCCTCTCTCTTTCCCCCTTTCTCCCTCTCCTTTCCCCTCCCCCTCCCCCTCTCCGTCTCCTTCTCCTTCTCTCTCTTTCTCTCTCTCCCCTCCCTCTCTCTCCCTCTCCCCCTCTCCCTCTCCCTCTCCCTCTCCGTCTTCCTCCACCTCTCTCTCTCTCTCTCCCTTTCTCTCCCCCTCCCCTTATCTCCCTCTCCGTCTCTCACTCTCTCTCTTTCCCTCTCTCTCCCTTTCTCCCCTTCTCTTCTTATCGCTTTCTCTCTCCCCTTTTCTCCCCTCTCTTTCTTTTCCCCTCTCTCCCTCCCTCTCTCTCCCAAAAGGTCAATAAAAGATCAAATCTTGCAAAGTCAGAAAACAACAGAAAGCTCTTCCTCTCTCCCTATCTCCCCCTTTCTCTCCTCCTCTCCCTCCCCTCCCCCTCCGTCTCTCTCTCTCTCTCCCTCCATGTATCCCTCTCTCTCCCTCTCTCCCTCTCTCACTCTTCCCCTCCCTCTCCTTCTCCCTCTTCTTCTCCTTCTCTCTCTCTCTCCCTCCCCCCATCTCTCTCTCTCCCTCTCTCCCTCTCCCTCTCTCTCTCCTTCTCTGTCTCCCTCCACCTCTCTCTCTTTTCCCCTTTCTCTCCTCCTCCCCATATCTCCCTCTCTCTCCCTCTCTCCATATCTCCCCCTTTCTCTCCTCCCCTCCCTCTCCTCCCCCTACGCCTCCTCCGCCTCTCTCTCCCTCCCTCCCCCTATCTCACTCTCCCTTTTCCTCTCTGTCTCTCTGTCTCTCTCTCTTCCCCCCTCTCCCTCTCTCTCCCTCTCTTTTTCTCTCCCTCTCTCCCTCTTTGTCTATTTTAATAGATAGTAGACCAAAATCTGATCGCCGACAACTACGTTATCTCCGCCGACCTCAATCATCCTCCATTGTTTGAATTTCTAATTGTTAAATCAGATTGCTTGTTCAAGATTAATATATACCGTTAAAAGAGAAGAGAGATGACATAACCATGATGAGGTCATCTTATTACTTGATACGCTATAAGTCTAACAGAATACCTATCATATGAGATAGTTACCTATACGAGTAATATTTTTATGTAGTGTAGTTATATTACGTAGGAGCCACCGAATAGTACCACAGCAAACGAGGAAGTACGTGCAAAATACATTACATATGGATTGACGTCAATCTATTATTTTTTTGTTATTATTTTTACATCATCATCATTATTATTATTATTATTATTATTTACACGAATATAAGTAGTTTTTGGAAAATAGGGTAGAATAAAGTGTGTAACACAAAGTGATGAAAAGTATAAAGTTTAAACTCCAACTCTCTGTGGCTTCTTCTAATAATTTGACGTCAATTACTTATATGGAAACTACCTAAAGTTCTACTCACTCAAAACTAATGAGCGAGTGGACTTCTCAAAGCATGCCTAACTTCATCTGGAAGTCAGAGTGTCGAATTATTCAGCACATATCATGAGAAGTTGATCTATTCATGATTTGCTCGCTCAATACTCTATTGCACTCAAGGAATAATCTCATGATTGTTTTCTCTTGGTAAATCATAGGCAGCTTCCTAGACTAATTTCTCGCCCTAAATGGTTAGACAAATTTTGAGTGGTGACATTTGCCATAACTTCCCAATTCGAGTCACCACGAATAACAGTAGATGGAGTTAGGCTATCGAAATCAGGGGATTCCTTGAAATGGTTAACTGAGGATTCATCTTTGAAGAGTTCCACGACATTGGATCTCGACATTGTTGTACGACTAAGAGAAACAAATATACCAGGAAAGCCTTTTTCACGTCGAGAAGAAATCTCAGAATCCGGCAGAGGATTACCCTTCTGTTTCTTGCTCGTGTCAAGATCATCATATTCATCGTCATCGTACTTACGTTTTAAACTTCTAGAATCTTCGGCTTCTCCGACACCTTCATGGGGCAAACCAGGTGAAATGGACAGTTCCCCGGAAGAAACCAACGCCATCAATTGGTAAATATCACCACACTGAAAATCCAATGGTAGATCAATTGTGTCCTCCATCAAATTCTTCTCGTTTTCATGTACCCAGGTAGCTAACGTAGCCGCTCGTTTCCCAGTATTTATTGGAAACTGGGATGAGGAAAGACTCGTTAGAAACCTTTGAGAGAGAAAAAGTGAGGAATCGCTTCCAATCTGTAAATCCATGAATCGAAAGTTATCAGAACAAAAAAAATAGTAAATCACCGTTACTTTCTAAGTTTCTAACATGTTTAAGGGTTTACCAAGATTTTTCTCTGGCTGAGGTAGTCAAAAGCTGAGTAAAGATCGTGTTGAGAATACCGGCGTAAAATTGCTTGCAGCACTTCAAGCATATCCGCCGAGTTTGAGTTGGTCAAGAAGTACAGCTTAAAAAGCTCGACTGCACTCGAAACAGCTAGTGACCGATGTACTCGTCTAGTAAGGGCTGGACTTATTATCTGTTGTTTTTCACCGTCATTCTCTGACTCACAAGGCGTGCCTGCAGCGGGTTCATGAACATCCTATACAAAAAACTATTAATCCTCCAGCAATAGAAAGCACAGGTTTCAACAATAACATAAGGACATAGTAGCAGCAGCAGCACAACCAACAACAACAACAACAACATCATAGCCTTAGTCCAAAAAAGATCTGGGGTCGGCTAACATGAATCAATATCTGAAGTCGTTATCCAAGTATAAGAGACTGTTATTCATATGAAAAACCAACATGGTTGGGGCTTAAAATATGAAGGGTCCACATTGTCATACAAGTGTCAAGTACTGGACACACATACACAAGGTAACATGAAGAGGCGGGATTAAAGGGTATCTGAAAAGCGGATCCAGTACTTTTGGGAGGGTCCGTTTTCGTCGTTTTCTTCATCATAAGAACCTCATCAAAGGCAGCCTTTACCATAGTATTCTCAAAGTCGTCCCAGCATTGCCCTGAAGAACCTAATTCTTCGAGTTTTAATACTCTTTTATTGTCCAGATACTGAGCGTATCTTTGGGAAAGCAAGTTACAGAGCTTCATCAAAGATTTTCTGAACTTATCATTCATATGCAGATTAGCTAATCTCCTGCGGCAAGTCCTTGGAGCTGCCGGAAGGTCACTAATAGAAGCCCAATCTGTGCCACTTCTTGCACCTCCAATCGCTTTTTGTCTTGCATATTGAGTTATTAGTTGTCTGAAAGTTTAACAAAGTGGAAATTCTGCAATTAGACGTCAAATTATAACCCGGGTACTCTGAAAGGAAAACATCATATAGCTTGATTCCCCGTCCTCCTACAATGGTATTGACCACATAGCCTAAATGAAAGACAACAGCAGCAGCGGCAGTCGCCGGCAGAGACTTAGTCCCAAAAAAAATTGGGGTCGGCTAACATGAATCACTAGCGGAAGTTGTCAAGTCGTTACCAACAAAAATCATAATAGTAGAAATATTAAGAGGGCGAACAGACACTGTATTATTCTCGTTCCCTACGGAAGGTTAATGTGAGGTACCTGTCCGCCTCCACAGTCCAAGAGAACTTTAGTTTACGTGATTGTTTCAATACCGGCATGATACATGGTTCCGTAGTTGGATCTTGCTATTCCTGCTCATCATCCTCGAATTCAAGAGAATCTAGAATGTGAAAAAGAGCGGTCAGAAAAACGCGAGGGTACTGGTAATTATATTTCTCAGAGAATGTAGAAGCATAGAAGCTCGAATAATTAAGGCGCACAAACCGGCAGGGTAGTTGTTCAAGACGTGCTTTGCACTTGCAGAGCTTCCTTCTAATTGTCTCTTTCGTTTTCGCTGAAATCGACGTCTAGCATTTCTAGCATCACTCTAGCATTTGAACCCACTGCTCGAACATCAGAATCTTCCTGGAGTAGAGAAGGCGTGTAGAAGAAGAACGCAAATGAGATGAGAGAAGGAGGAACGAAGAGAGAAAGTAGAGGAGAGCAGTGAAGGGGAAAGAGATGGGGGGAACAGGGCAATCACTGTTCCTAAGAAGGAACACTATTCCTAAGGCTATTTTAGGGGGAGTCTTCGACATGACAATTATCTAGCACCCGACAGCCAAAGTGATGAAAACAGCAACACGTGTGATTATCGTAGCTCAATACTACAATTGCATTTCTCTAACTTAGTTATTTGCGTACACAATTAAATAAAGAATATGCGACATATGAGACATCATATACCATCTTCAAAGGCAATCTGTTTCCATGCATTCAACTTCAATGCTCGAGTATCCGACTGAAACAGGTTGGAAATTAGAGGAAACTTTTTTTTTGCCAACAAAATTAGAGGAAACTAAAGTGTTTAATAAACATACTTAATCAGTTAATTAGCAAATTAAGTTGAATATTAGAGGTCAGCATTAAGTTGAATATTAGAGAAGGCAACGTCATGATTCACACAAAAGGTATCGCATGTGAATAGAGAAGAAGGCTTTCAAATGAGTTTACCACTACATTGTCCCATGAGAAGATAAGTCCAAACGCTTCATCGGGTTTCATTGCATAGCGTATTCTTTGAAGAAATCCTTCTTGTAAACCATCATTTGCAGTGTAGGAATGCAATGTATCACTGGATCAACAAACTCGACAATGCAGGTCATCACTTACCTAATTTTCGGGTGTTGCAGACTCAATAGACGAGCTCGAGAGCCTGGCAAATGACTTGGCAGTCCATTTGTGGGTGTTATATAGGACATGTTTGTCGAGAGGATGGCCGGGTTTACACACATAGTCCACCAAATAATCAACTGAAACACATGGAATTTCATGTCTTAGTAAATCCTGAACCCATGCATCAGCCCGGTGTATGCCCTGACTAACAACGGCAAAATCAACTCCTGTGTCTAGGAATCGAGTGTATGGTGGTGCTGTTGCTAGGATTGTCCCCTCTCCGGCTTTTACAACACGCTTTAGTGTATCCTGTTTTTATACAGTAGTTAATAGTTAAGCATCTACCTACACAATAATCAACCTGAATCTAGGTCGCTGGAAACAACAATATAACACCGATCTCATCCTTAACCTCTTAATTATCGCTAATTCACAGCCAGCCAAATGCAATTAAGAAGCCAATTCAAAATCAAAACTCCTCAATCGTCCATTTCTTCTCCAATTTTCTAGCAACCTCAAAAAACGGCGATAATCATTCACTAAATCAATCATGAAACAACAAAAAACGCCATAAACATCAGTATATTCTCAAAATTATAATCACTTTACATGATAATCGTTACCTCAAAAATGAAGGAAAAGAAGAAATGAAAAAGAAACCTGAAAAGGAATAGAAGAAATAGAATCATCGCCGGTATCTCCAGAAGGCAAAAAGATCGAAATCGAAACCGCCTCCTCCATTCATATTTTTTTCGCCATTGCTCGATTCCAGTAATCTAGCCCTCAGACTCGCGTTCGCATAGTCCTACACATCATCAAATCACATTCTCATCCAAAATTACATCACCATCTCAAAACCCTGTTCCCCCCATCTCTTTCCCCTTCACTGCTCTCCTCTACTTTCTCTCTTCATTCCTCCTTCTCTCATCTCATTTGCGTTCTCTTTCTACACGCCTTCTCTACATACTCTCCCCCTTTGCTTCTTTCCTCTACTTTCCCCTTTTGTTCCTTCTTTTCTCATCTCATTTGCGTTTTCCTCTCTATTTTTTTCGTGTTGTGCTCTTTGCTTTTCGTTTTCGATACCTTCATTTTGCCGGTTCCAACTCCGTGTTCTCCGGTGCAAGTTCCTGTGAGAAATGTGGTTTAACTATGTTACTCCGACAGCTACACGTCACGACATTTCTATACTTCAATTTAGAAAAAAAAAATTAAAAAAAATGAACAATCCAAAAATAGGCACGTCGGACACGAGAGCTCGTAAGTGGTTAGCATGAGTACACCCGTGTGATTAGACCTGGCCCGACCCGACCCGAACTATGACTCGTAACCCGAATCGACCCGGCCTAACCTGGAAGTGGCCAAATTTTTTTAATATTTTTTTAAAATAGGAAATAGTCGATATCCCTTTAAAAAAGGTCGAAAATAACAAAGCCGAAATGATCCGGGCTGACCCGAAGTCAACCCGATTCCTTTGACCCAAAAGTGGCCAGACGCGTTTGCCAGGTGTACCTACGCGTGATCGGTTGCAAGGAGATTGATTGGGTGTGAATCGAATTATCATTATGCAATTAATTACCTTCCATTGATAAAGCGGTCTTGACCATGAACTGATTCAATCGTTCAGCTTCTCGTCTGTGCTCTTCATTGGCGGGATCAAACAAGATAACAGTATGGAAGTTTCCGTCACCAGCATGAGCAATAACCGCGCTGTTCAAGATTCCGAATTTCCCAAAAAAAAAAGAAAGGAAAATACTGAGATCAAAGTTACATCACTCGGAAAAGAAGTCGTCGTAAGTAAATAAAGAAATGCTACCATATTAATGGAGATGCATCCAGCACGTCTTTGGACGTTGAAATTAACTCTGCAAGACGAGAAAGCGGCACGCAAACATCCTGCAGGAAGAAGATCGATCATAACGATCATAGGAATGTGTGGCGTTTGAAGGGCGGGAATGGAAAAACTCCATAGCACGTAAATTGACTCACTGAAATCATGGCTTCGTACGAAGGTTCCATAGCAAAACATGCCCAAAGCGCTTCTTTCCTCATCTGCATAAAAAAAAAGTCGAAAATTATGGCATCATGTTCTGTTCAACTACGTGCTCTCGTGATTTAGGCCTTAGTTTGCTGAGTTTACCTTCCATAGCTCCTTCTTTGCTTCGGGTTCTTCAGCGAAGATAAAATCGGAACCATTATGCTCAGAAACAATCTTTTGCACTATCAATGTCTGCTCACGCGAATATGCTTCTGCCAAATTTTGACTTTTACGTAATTTTTACTTCGATTTAGACCAAAAAAAAAAGTGAAATTGTGCCCGAAATAGCTGTGTTGGACACGACAACTCGTAGAAGAGTATGCGTAACGCAGTTTACCTGTTCCGATGAATTCAAATAACAATGTAGGTTTTTCGGGTAAATTTGTCCCATTGGCAATATTTATCGCCCTCACTTGAACCTCATCTAGAAGTTCTACACGAGATACCTACACGAGTGGATACGATTAGCAAGCATTAGCATTAGTACAGTACGTCTGTACGTGTCATGTGTATTTTTAGTAAGCGACATGATAGAATAATTTGCATTTTTCGTTACCTGTATTCCCGACATCATAGTGGCAATAGCTACATCAGCGACGTCCTTTACTGAAGTAAAATTACACCTAGCAACCTGTAAGCAAGTAAGTTCTCCGTCAGTCAAAACTCTGACGACCACGACACCTCGTAGAAGAGTCTAGGTAACACTGGCTAACGGTTTTCTTCGATAGATTGGTTTAGGGTTTAGTTTAGTTTTTTTTTTTCAAGTCATTTCGAATGTATATGTAAACATACCACCGAGTGTTGAGGAATTTTTTGAAGACGAAGAGTGACTTCTGTTATTACACCCAAGGTTCCTTCACTTTCGATCATTAGACGTAGCAAATCATACCTTGAGATTAACAGAATATTATATTAAACACACATATACGGAAAAGGAAAAAAAAAATATTACGTACCCTGCAGAGCTCTTGCAAGCACGATTTGCTGTCTTAACGACATCCCCATTGGCTAGGACAACCTGTCATTGACATGAAATTGGTCATCGGCTGAGCATTGTTCGCTGTTTTTAAAATGTAAGGACTAAAACGGGCAGTCGGGCATACATACATACCTTCAAATTGATTACGTTTTCTCGCATTGTTCCATACCTGCACGCTAAGGGAAAAAAACATTAGCATTCGTTAAAGTGCAAAAAAAACACAAAAACGAAGCTAAAGAACCCGAGCATTGTTCCTATACCTCACAGCTAAAGAACCTGAGCACCGTGTGGCACACATGCCACCGATTGTAGCACCAGGACCCAGTCGACAAGGAAACCGACAATTTCTAATTAGAATTTATATCAACCTTTCATAAGACATGTTTTTTTTTTCAACGAAGCATGCATATAATCGCATTAAAATAGAAAAGACAAATTTTACCAGGATCGAGAGGGAAGAATAGTCCATACGGTTCCAAGTATTCATTCAATTCCATCCACCCGATCCCAGGCTCAACCACCACATCCATGTCCTTAACATGTAATGATTTAACACTCTGCAATTTTCATTTAAAAAGTACATCAACCCGTTAAGTTTATATGTGAAGAAACGAAGATTTAGTTATCATATTTTATTTTATTTTCGAAAAACTGTTTTTTTTTAAACGGAACCAAATTTAGTCCCTATATAAGACCTCCTCCTTGTGTCCATCACTCCATCCAATGTGATGGAGTTTTACGTTGGTTGCCCCTGACCTACCGCAACCCTCCTCCTTTGTCACTCACCGGGAAAAAATTGAGAAAACTCTAATCGGCAACTACCTTGTCCGCCATAGATCCAGGGAATGCAAGTACAACAGCTTTCGGATGAGCTGTAGCATAGCAGTTCTCCAATGTCTGCCGGTAACTTTTTACGGCTTCAGTGGTTGGTAAAAGAAAGTCGTGTCTAAAATGCGGTCGAAGATCAACAGAAGTCGAGCATCCTGGCAGTTGGTGAGAAGAGACGATTGGTGGTTCCTCTATGTATGGCTTAGGGTTTAAAGCATATACAAGTGTGGTGTGAGTTTGAGTTTCTTCGACTGCATCTTTTCGACTTCCATCAGCTAACAACCGGATGAACTGGATTCAAAAAAAAACAATTACAAAAACAAATACGAAGTATAAGATTTTAAAATGTGTTATTCTCTTTTTAGTATATGATGACGTGAAAAGATTAGGGGTCGGGTGACGCGAATCAATATTTGAAATCCGAAATAGTTGACAACAAACTAAAATCTAAAGATTCAATCTTTTATCACAAAATCTAACCCTGACACCAAACACATCAAACACAGATTCCTTTGAGCATAATCATCCGGTTCCCGACAAAACTTCTTCGAGCATAATCATCCAGTTCCCGACAAAACTCAAACCCTAAACCTCGAAAGATGATAACTCCAACACAAACTCACAAAACCAAATCGACAAAAATAAAACTTAAATGAAACTGAATACAGATAAACGTACCCGCATCGACTAAATCCATGACAAATATCATCCGAAATTCCATCTTCACAATCTACAAATAGGTGAATCGAAAAATCAGTGTCAAACCCCACAAATATCCGACAATAAAAGCAAATACCGAACAGCGATCAACCGAAAAGGGCAAAAAACACTGCAAAAAATAGACCCTAAGCTCAAATGAAACCGAAATCAGACATCGACAAACATACCAGAATCGATTAGATCCATCCATCTCCTCAATCTACAACACATTCGGCGAGCCTTTCCGATGGAAACAACATCGGCGATCTGAATAATTGAAGTATTGCTTTCGTTGTATCCGGTAAGGTTCTGTACGGTGGTTTCTACCATCTTTCATCTTCCTCCTCCTAATCAACCTAATAAAAATTGAAATCAACCTATTCCTCTTCCTAATATATCATCTTTATTTCCTCCTTGCTTATCATCATCCTCCTCATCTTCCTCGAAAAAAATGAAAACTTTTGTGGTGTTCGAAAGTCAAAACTCTGAAGATTTAGGGAAGGGGAAGAGGAGCGGAAAGGGAAAGTAGAGAGAAGAAGACTGAGGAAGAACAGGAAAGCGTGAAGAAGAAGTAGTAGAAGGACGGATGGGAAATGAATGGCTGAGAAGGAAGGAAGGAAGGAAGCAGGAAGAGGGATGGGGCAGCACTGTTCCTAAGAAATACAACTATTCATAAGAGCTATTTTTTCAAGTCTATTCTTTTTAATATGTAAGGATATATATATATATATATATATATATATATATATATATATATATAGAAATAGGATCTGGTGTAAACACACCAATTTGGTGTAAATACCTTAACAATCTAGACCGTTGATCTAATATTTGATCAACGGTGGAGATTAGATCTAAGAAATACACAAAACTTGTTTCCACATGGGTCATTCTAATTTTTATTTCTCTCTCCTCATTTTGTTTTTGCTACTCTCTTTGCTGCATCTACTTCTTCAACCTCTTCAACACCATTTTTCAATTTGCTTCAGTTCCTTCACTTCGATTTCCTCTAATCTTCTACTGCGTTTTTCATCGTCATAAATTTCCCCTAATTTCCTCAATATCGATATTTTCGTTTATCTATTACTTCAATTTCTTCAATTCAATTTGATATTTTGCTCAATATATGTTAATTTCTTCAATTCAATTTTGATTTCGATTATGTTCATTGTGATCATAGTTTTTGTTTATTCTTCCGATTTCCTCTAATATAGCTTCATTGTTTTGTTTCTACAATTATTTTTGAGTTGTTAGGGTTTTTAATTTTGGATGATAATTGTGTATGTATAAGATCAGTATTTCCATGATAATTACAATATTTCAATTATATAAGTATTCCAAGCTATAATATAAAGAATTCCAAGATATAACACCAAATATTCCAAGATATAACACCAAGTACTCCAACTATTATAACTATCGTATTATAAACATCGTATGCTTTCATCGTCTGAGTTGTATACTTGTATGAATGTGTGGACATAACGTAGGTCCACCCCGACGCGGCCACGCGCGAGTTTGGGTTAGGCGAATGCACCTCCATATGAGAAGGATCGAATTGAAATTTAAGTCGAAATGGAGTCGCCACCGAATTTTATGGTTATTCGGAACCGTTCGAGCCCACTCTACATCGCCATGGCCCATACACAAAGTATGACCCATTTTGGTTTGAGAGTTTATTGAGCTCGTCCCTTTGCATATCGATATAGATGCCGACTTGAGTGGTTAATCGTATATTGAATGACTCTTGTTGCCAATGGATTCGGACATCCGGAAACCACGGTTCTGAGTAAGGGGTGAGGGTACGTGTTGGGAAGCCCACCAAGGACACCCAACCCCGCCCGCACTTAGCGGCCTCTACTAGGACATCGTTTGACTTTTTAATATGCGCGTTAGTGATTCGGTGAAATGTTATGCAAACAACATTTTAGCTAAGCATGCGAATTAAATGTGAGCTACGTCAATTTAATGCATCTAATTTATTGTCGAAGTGATTTAGCATGCGAGGGTTCATTTAAAAGCGGTAAAACGCAAATAAATAAAGCAAAGCAAAAATAAATCGATTACAAGTTACACGGGCGGAATACAACCCGGAATTCACAATACGGCGTACAATAAAATAGAACAATTGAAATATACAATTGAAATGACGAGCAATAATTATAAACGGACCCGTGTATAAACTAGACCGTGAATTTGTGTAGATGGACGAACCTTAATTAATTACACATTATATTGCATGTTAATCAAGGGACGGAGGTTCGAGACCTAGACGTGGTGCTAGCCCGATCTCGAACCTCGATGCCTTGTCCCGACTTTTCACCTCGAGAAATTGAGTCTAAATTAATTTTACATCGGATACGACTAAAGAGTCGTCGACATAAAATTAATAATGTGAGACTGTCGATCAAAATCGTTTAAGTGAAGTGATATGCATGAATTTTGGAAAAGCCACGTGATTGACTTTACACGTGTCGACTAGGTCGCTTAAAAAAGACGAGGCTCGAATGATAAAAAAGGCTCTCGGTTTCTGGGCTGCAGGACCCACTCGGTCGAGTCATGGCTGGACTCGGCCGAGTGCGTCCTGGAAGACGCTACTGCCCGTAATTTAGGGTGCTACTCGATCGAGTAGCAGGTGTACTCGGTCGAGTGGCACCTGTGCGAGTTGTGACTCGTTTGTTTTAATGTGTTTTAAATCGATGATTGGCCGAGTCAAATAAAAATATTGACGGATTTAGATTTAACTCGGTTTGTCGGTACTATAATCATGTCTTATATGATTATAATACCGTTATCGGAATTTTGTGAAAAAGGTTATTGTTAGATAAAAAATTTGATTAGTGACGGAATTGCGTCCCTCCACGTCACGACATCGATATTAATCCTTACGGATTATGTGGCGTCGGTTTTCGTGTCAACGGGTTCCGTACTAATCTTTGAAATGGATTCATATGCATTCAACTACGAATGATCGGGATCGTGTTAATAAACGAACCTCAAAAAAATGATCATCGTAGTCAAACGAGTTCGGATCCGAGTTTTGATATTATTATATATATACACGGTACATACGATATTATAGTAAAATATAATAACGATGATTAAATGCGAAAAGTAAAATGTTAGTGTTAGTAAAAATGTCGTTACTATCGACTAAATAAAATACTATAAGCGTAAATAAAAATGTACGAATATATATATACAAAAAAGACGAGAAAAAGGAGGGAAGAAAGAGAAGTCGATGTTGAATGTTACACCCTCAACCTACATGTTCTTGCTTCTCGGGATACGGTTCGTCAAATGGCGGCAATGGCACGGGAACGTCGAGATATGTAGGAGGAGTTGACGGTGTGTGTATGAGGTTTTGTATGGAGACGGATTTTAACGAGTTTTGCTCTCGAAGTGTGTATAAGCGTGATGATGTTTGAGGGTCGGATTATGGCTGAAAATGAGAGGTTTTGGATGTGTAAAGTTGGCTGAAAATTCTGGTTGAGAAGTTGTCTTTTGTGCTTAGGATTGACGGGTATTTATAGGGGAGCCTCGACACTGGGTCACTCGACCGAGTGGCGCGGGTGCACTCGGTCGAGTGCTCTCGCGAATGCACCTGGACGTGTTTTTTGAGGCTCCACTCGATCGAGTGGTCAATCCACTCGACCGAGTGGATCAATTAGGCCGTGCTAAATCGGGAAGGATTGGCCTTGATTTGCTCTTGATTGATTGTGATTGATTTTGGATAATTTTGAATGATCTTGGCTGATTTTTGAACCTGGTGCATGTTTTGAGAATGCATCCGGTCGTTTTTGGTGTTGGGTTTGTCTTGACCGGGTTTTGACCCGGTCGCTAAAAGACGGGAATTATTTTTGGTGCCGGTTTTGACCCAAATTAGTCTCATTTTGCTCGGAATGACCCACTGGGCCTGGATTTGAGGTTGGTTTTGTGAGATTTGTATCCCGTTAAAAGCCCATGCCGGTCATTATTGATTTCGAGCCCGTATCCGAGCGCGTTAGAGCACGTTAGCGTCCGATCATCATCGGATGTTTTTTGGAAACTACTATAGACACCTGGCGGTCAAAATTTGGGTGTCTACAGAGCCCCCACTCTGACTGAGGCTTGGACAGGGCGAAAGTCAGAGTAGCTACCAAGCCCGTTAAGACCTGGTAGACTTCCGATCGGGTCGTTTATAGTCCATTAGACTCGCGTGAAGGGCTCGCCAGCCATAAGTTAGAAATCATACCTGAGCTGAGGATGATAACTCCGTGGGGAATCAGACTTGTCGCATAAGTCCTGGGTGCGCCTATATGTGGGCTCATCCCGTACCATTCCGGGGAAAATGCCGCCTTGGGCTTCCGCTGGGGAGATTTAGAGGGTTGCATGTCCCTGTCTGAGTCGTACCTGTATAAGTCACATAAAATGTATGCAACACGTAGGTAGCAAAAATGACTCGTGCTGGAAAATAATGTTTTTTGAATTTTTGAAAGTTTTGAAATTTTTGAACCTTGAAATCGAAATCCTGAAAGCAACTCACATGCTAGGTTTTCAAAATGAAAGGGGTAGAAATGAAATTTGCAATTTAAATAGACCGAAATTTGACCTTGTTGAAAAGGATTTTCTCAAATGGCTAGGTTTTGCAAATTTTAAAATGGGAATTTGAAGAGAGAGGTATACTGACAGACTCGACTCTGGACGTGACCGGACGAGTTGACAGATACGAATGAACTCTCGAGGGATTGGACCGTGACTCGGTAGGAGGGTGGGCCACCTAACAAGACTCTTAGGTTGCGCTATTCCGTAGCCTAGGCGAGTGGCAACATGGTCGAATCCTCGGAATGAGAAGGATGCGTTATCGGGGAATTGCAGTAGTCTGTAATGAGACTGCAACTGCACAACAGGGCTTAGCAATGTTGTTGTCTAGCGCTCTTGAATTCTTGGTTTCGAGGTACAGGCCCGAAGTGGGCGTTGTCTCGAGTCCTGACAGATCCTTGTCTTCGACTGAGCCGAGTACTAGGACACACTATAGACAGGAGGCTAGTTTGAAGTCTTTTGGATTATGTGAGTGGATGAAGAACTTCTGTCTAAGAGAAGCCCCCAGGACAACAAAGCAGACTGTTGAGAACAAGACAGTGTCGTGACCGGAATGATGGCGCTTTTTTGAATGTGTGTCAATGTGGGTGGATGTGCCTGTGTTGAAAGGCTGCCTACGTATTCACGTGTAGTGAAATCAAACCGAGCCGTAGTTCAGTGGATTGGAAGATATATTATGGTGCCTAAGCTAATAGGACTTTGTGTGTAACTAGCCATAGCGATGGTGTAGGCTAGGTGCGTTCCCATTGATGTCTTGATCAAGGGGATAGAATAGTTAGGATGTTGATCCTGTGGCTGTGAGCGTTCTCCGGGGTAGCCCCCAGAGGTGGTGTGAACTATTTGGGCATGTTCTATGCCGACTGCAAGTTGAGTTCCCGTGTTCTTGGTTTGAATGAGAAGAGTTGGGATGGGATTTTAACGAGTTCTGCTCTCGGGGATTTGACGAGTTCTGCTCTCGGGGATTTTTAACGAGTTCTGTTCTCGTGATTTTTAACGAGTTCTGTTCTCGGGATTTTTGATGAATTTTGATCTCGGGATTTTTAACGAGTTCTGTTCTCGGGATTTTTAACGAGTTCTGTTCTCGGGATTTTTGATGAATTTTGATCTCGGGTCTTTGATGAGTTTTGATCACGAGTCTTTGGTGAGTTTTGATCTCGGGTTTGTGTATGGTGATTGTGAATTCTGTTATGTAAAGGGGAAGTCGAGAAAAATAGCTCGAACTTCGATTGGGATAGGTTTCGATAATGCGGGATCTGGCTTCCATGTCTGGCCCTAATGGTTAGGGGTATCCTATGGAGCTTGAATCCTCAAAATTCCGGGCTGTCTCTGTCCTGGGTCTCGGGAAGGTCTTGAAGGTTGTAATGTGGGAAGGCTGAGTGTGGTGTTAGCTGACCAGCTTGATTGAGTATTGATAACTTTGAATTTGACCGTTTTTACTACGGTCATGGGTTCTTGAATATTTGTTGGCTGACCTTTTAGCCCCGGTCATTTTTTTTTTTTTTTTTGATTTTTTTTTTTTTTTTTTTTTTTTTTTTTTTGGGGTTGACCTCTTAGCCCCGGTCGTGGGATTCTTCATTTGGATTGACCGCTTTAGCCTCGGTGATGGGTGCCTCTTTTTTTTTGACGATGGCCTTCTTTTTGTTTTGGCCTTTCGCTTCTTTCCTAGACTTTTGTTTTTTTTTTCGTCCAGTTTTTTTTTTTTTTTTTTTTTTTTGGCTACCCCCGATGGTGTTGTGGGCGGATATGGGGGTGGGCCCATCGGTTGGATTAGGCTTGTGGAGCTAAACCTTTGTAAGGTGTAAGCCTAGTTGGTGTTTGTGTGAGTGCAACTCGCGATAGAGTACTCTACGATAAGCATGGTGATTTGGATCTCGGTATTGTCATCATAATTCCGAACAGGCTTGGTGGGAGTATCGTCCCGAGTTGGGTATTTTTGGTCAGACTAACACCTAAGGTAGGGATTTGTCGGTCTTATTGGAGGGGTGTTTATTGTGGGGAGATGGGCTTGCCTCCCGTCTTGAACCCAAACTAGGAGACTACCCAGATTTGTCATAGGATTCGATATGCTCCTGCTAAGGGTAGTTTTGTGGTTTTCTATACCAGACATGGAACAGGTAAAAGGAAAACACGGGTCTCAGTTCCTGCAGTCATTATAGATGTGCCTATAATAGTCACGTGCATGTGCTCATAGTGTATGATGGTGTTCATCATGTTCTCGGAAACACAAAAGTGAAGCATATATGAGAGATTGAAAAAAGCTGATTTTATTGGATTGAAAAAGAGGACAGAATACAGTTGACTCTGACTCTGACTTTGAAATTGCAAGAGATAGAACATCCTAGACTCGGACTCAGACTCGGACTCAAATCAAATCTGGACTCTTGGATGAGGTTGTCAGTAGTCTTCGGCTTCTAAGGACTCAAGTGGATATCCAGTATAGCCTTCGGTAGAAGTTTCACCCAGATCTTCATTATGTCGAAGATCGTCTTCAATCCTGATGCCCATTTCGGTAAGCACTGCAAAGTTTGAAATGCCGGCATACCTAAGATGGACGCGGTAGGAGGGTAGGAGGTTGTTGATGAACGCCTCCACTAGTGTCTTCTCGCTGGGCTTGTCTACCAGCTTAACACTCTCGGCCCGCCAACGTTGAAGGTATTTGGTGAAAGCTTCTGTTGGATCTTGGGCCATGACTTCTAAAGTCCGCATGGTTGTCTGAAGTTCAGTGTTATCAGAATAGTTTTTAGCGAACTCGGTAGCCACATTTCCCAAGTGGGGAATCTTTTTGCATTAAGCCTATAGAACCAGGCTTTTGGATATTTTCCGAGAGATGTGCCGAACAGATTGATGAACATGTCGGCTTTGACCCCCTTGATTGCCATAAATGCTTTGAAGGCTCGGAGGTGTAGTAATGGATCCTCCGTCCCTTCGAATATGGGTAACCCCTCTGAGTTGAGATCTGTTGGTAGTTTCTCACTGATGGGTGTATAGTCTCGGGAGTTCTCAATATAAATATTATTCCCTTGAAGGGCGTGGAACTGTTGTTCGAGCTCACGCACCGTGCTGATCAGTTTGGCAAATGGCCCAGTATTTACCGACCCAGAATTGAGATCTTGCCGTTCAATGACCGTTAAACGAGCATTCATGGCCTCTTGGTTGGTTTTCAGGAACCCTATATGGGTTTCGGTTATGGCCTGCTTACTAGCCATTTTCTCCAGCAAAGCCTTTATCTCATTGATGGTGTTTTCCATCTCCCTATTTCCGGTTGTGGGTGCCATATTCTGCGAGAATACCCACGTAATCAGAAATGTTGCTTCGGAACTTGACTACACCAAGGCATAGGAAATAGCGCGGAAGGAGAGACAATTCTGGTTTGACTCGGGTTAGACTCTCCTAAGACAAATACGTGGGGTGCGATTCTCGGAGTGACTGTGATTAATCTCCCCGTCGGAGAATAGCCCCCAAGTGAGACCAAAGACTCTGATAGGACTCAGATGGTGTGGCATCTAAGTGACTCAAAAGTGGGGTACATGAGACAACACGTGTAAGACGTGACCCTTAGAGCAACCGTGATTGATCGCTCTGCTAGAGGGTAGCCCCCGAGTGGGGTTGAAGATTTTGTTAAAACTCGAGTGTCGGACGAGTGACCCTTAGACGTAAGGACCGTGAACCTTTTTATAGGGCTATGCCTTGTAAAAGGTTGACTCGGAAAAGACATCTAGACGGGTGACTCGTGAAAGATGGGCCTTTCTTAGGATTCGGCGAGTGGGCCGAGTCCCGTTTGAAGAAAGGTCAACGTGAGATATCCCCAGACTTTGGACTCAATTGTGTAGACGGGCCCTCCTTTGTAGGAGTGTGTCCTACGTAGGTGGGCCATGCCTTAGTCAAATAAGGCGGACTGGGGTAGGGAGGAAACCCGTGATGTAAGATCAACGGAGTTTCAACGCTAAAGACCTTCGATGACTTATGACATGACCCGACACTGCTAAATACGGGAAGTCCTAAGAAGGGGAAGGTTTTGGAAATTGATAGTTTTGGAAAACCCGAGAAAATCTCAGGGAAAGGCCCGATTTTTCAAGAAAAATCGGAAAGTGTATCGGGCCTAGGTTTTGAAAGTTCGAAAATATTTTCGAGTTTTGAATTGGGCAGCATACCGGCTAGAAATAGGCTATTTTGAGTAAAATCATAAGTCCTAAATTTGGTATGTGTCCCGGGTTTTGAAAATTGGATATCTTGAAATTTGAAAATTTGAATGTTGGAAAAAAGAATTTCCGACGATTTGAAAATTTGAAGATGAGATCCCGAAGATTTGAAAATCGAAAACGGCATCTCGAAGATTTGAAAGTTGGAAATGGCATCGCGAGGATTTGAAAATTGAATTTTGAAAATTCGAAAATCGAATGGTGGATCGGAAATTCGAATTTTGAAATGGGCAGCATGCCGGCTAAAAAAAATAGGCTTGTTTTGAGTCAAATCTTAAGTCTAAATTTCGGCAGCTTTCCGAGTTTTTGAGAATTTGAATATTTTTGGAAAGATGCATTTTTTTGAAATGACGGTTTTTGAAAACGACACGGAAACCATGTAGCACATAGTCACGTAAGCATTATAACGACGCCATGTATGCTTTACACTAAGTCTCGGTCGGTCTGAATAGGGTCTATACCATTGTTCATAGTCTAGTCGAGAAACGGGACGGTCTTCCTAACTCGAGTGGAGCTTAGAACATGCCGCAAAGTCCATCCGAGTCGACCATGAACACCTTTAACGTATCCAAGGATGAATACGTCGTGGTATAGTGGAACGTCGGTCACCAGTACCGGCCCGGGCAAATATGGGGTTATGCATGAACCGTAAAACTAAAATGCATATTGTACTCATCAAGCGATTTCTATTCGAGTCTCACCCTGAGAACGCCGACGGTAAGCCACACATCGGTTGATCCCCAGCGGAGTCGCCAAATTGTGGACATGACGTAGGTCCACCCCGACGCGGCCACGCGTGGGTTTGGGTTAGGCGAATGCACCTCCATATGAGAAGGATCGAATTGAAATTTAAGTCGAAATGGAGTCGCCACCGAATTTTATGGTTATTCGGAACCGTTCGAGCCCACTCTACATCGCCATGGCCCATACACAAAGTATGACCCATTTTGGTTTGAGAGTTTATTGAGCTCGTCCCTTTGCATATCGATATAGATGCCGACTTGAGTGGTTAATCGTATATTGAATGACTCTTGTTGCCAATGGATTCGGACATCCGGAAACCACGGTTCTGAGTAAGGGGTGAGGGTACGTGTTGGGAAGCCCACCAAGGACACCCAACCCCGCCCGCACTTAGCGGCCTCTACTAGGACATCGTTTGACTTTTTAATATGCGCGTTAGTGATTCGGTGAAATGTTATGCAAACAACATTTTAGCTAAGCATGCGAATTAAATGTGAGCTACGTCAATTTAATGCATCTAATTTATTGTCGAAGTGATTTAGCATGCGAGGGTTCATTTAAAAGCGGTAAAACGCAAATAAATAAAGCAAAGCAAAAATAAATCGATTACAAGTTACACGGGCGGAATACAACCCGGAATTCACAATACGGCGTACAATAAAATAGAACAATTGAAATATACAATTGAAATGACGAGCAATAATTATAAACGGACCCGTGTATAAACTAGACCGTGAATTTGTGTAGATGGACGAACCTTAATTAATTACACATTATATTGCATGTTAATCAAGGGACGGAGGTTCGAGACCTAGACGTGGTGCTAGCCCGATCTCGAACCTCGATGCCTTGTCCCGACTTTTCACCTCGAGAAATTGAGTCTAAATTAATTTTACATCGGATACGACTAAAGAGTCGTCGACATAAAATTAATAATGTGAGACTGTCGATCAAAATCGTTTAAGTGAAGTGATATGCATGAATTTTGGAAAAGCCACGTGATTGACTTTACACGTGTCGACTAGGTCGCTTAAAAAAGACGAGGCTCGAATGATAAAAAAGGCTCTCGGTTTCTGGGCTGCAGGACCCACTCGGTCGAGTCATGGCTGGACTCGGCCGAGTGCGTCCTGGAAGACGCTACTGCCCGTAATTTAGGGTGCTACTCGATCGAGTAGCAGGTGTACTCGGTCGAGTGGCACCTGTGCGAGTTGTGACTCGTTTGTTTTAATGTGTTTTAAATCGATGATTGGCCGAGTCAAATAAAAATATTGACGGATTTAGATTTAACTCGGTTTGTCGGTACTATAATCATGTCTTATATGATTATAATACCGTTATCGGAATTTTGTGAAAAAGGTTATTGTTAGATAAAAAATTTGATTAGTGACGGAATTGCGTCCCTCCACGTCACGACATCGATATTAATCCTTACGGATTATGTGGCGTCGGTTTTCGTGTCAACGGGTTCCGTACTAATCTTTGAAATGGATTCATATGCATTCAACTACGAATGATCGGGATCGTGTTAATAAACGAACCTCAAAAAAATGATCATCGTAGTCAAACGAGTTCGGATCCGAGTTTTGATATTATTATATATATACACGGTACATACGATATTATAGTAAAATATAATAACGATGATTAAATGCGAAAAGTAAAATGTTAGTGTTAGTAAAAATGTCGTTACTATCGACTAAATAAAATACTATAAGCGTAAATAAAAATGTACGAATATATATATACAAAAAAGACGAGAAAAAGGAGGGAAGAAAGAGAAGTCGATGTTGAATGTTACACCCTCAACCTACATGTTCTTGCTTCTCGGGATACGGTTCGTCAAATGGCGGCAATGGCACGGGAACGTCGAGATATGTAGGAGGAGTTGACGGTGTGTGTATGAGGTTTTGTATGGAGACGGATTTTAACGAGTTTTGCTCTCGAAGTGTGTATAAGCGTGATGATGTTTGAGGGTCGGATTATGGCTGAAAATGAGAGGTTTTGGATGTGTAAAGTTGGCTGAAAATTCTGGTTGAGAAGTTGTCTTTTGTGCTTAGGATTGACGGGTATTTATAGGGGAGCCTCGACACTGGGTCACTCGACCGAGTGGCGCGGGTGCACTCGGTCGAGTGCTCTCGCGAATGCACCTGGACGTGTTTTTTGAGGCTCCACTCGATCGAGTGGTCAATCCACTCGACCGAGTGGATCAATTAGGCCGTGCTAAATCGGGAAGGATTGGCCTTGATTTGCTCTTGATTGATTGTGATTGATTTTGGATAATTTTGAATGATCTTGGCTGATTTTTGAACCTGGTGCATGTTTTGAGAATGCATCCGGTCGTTTTTGGTGTTGGGTTTGTCTTGACCGGGTTTTGACCCGGTCGCTAAAAGACGGGAATTATTTTTGGTGCCGGTTTTGACCCAAATTAGTCTCATTTTGCTCGGAATGACCCACTGGGCCTGGATTTGAGGTTGGTTTTGTGAGATTTGTATCCCGTTAAAAGCCCATGCCGGTCATTATTGATTTCGAGCCCGTATCCGAGCGCGTTAGAGCACGTTAGCGTCCGATCATCATCGGGTGTTTTTTGGAAACTACTATAGACACCTGGCGGTCAAAATTTGGGTGTCTACAGAGCCCCCACTCTGACTGAGGCTTGGACAGGGCGAAAGTCAGAGTAGCTACCAAGCCCGTTAAGACCTGGTAGACTTCCGATCGGGTCGTTTATAGTCCATTAGACTCGCGTGAAGGGCTCGCCAGCCATAAGTTAGAAATCATACCTGAGCTGATGATGATAACTCCGTGGGGAATCAGACTTGTCGCATAAGTCCTGGGTGCGCCTATATGTGGGCTCATCCCGTACCATTCCGGGGAAAATGCCGCCTTGGGCTTCCGCTGGGGAGATTTAGAGGGTTGCATGTCCCTGTCTGAGTCGTACCTGTATAAGTCACATAAAATGTATGCAACACGTAGGTAGCAAAAATGACTCGTGCTGGAAAATAATGTTTTTTGAATTTTTGAAAGTTTTGAAATTTTTGAACCTTGAAATCGAAATCCTGAAAGCAACTCACATGCTAGGTTTTCAAAATGAAAGGGGTAGAAATGAAATTTGCAATTTAAATAGACCGAAATTTGACCTTGTTGAAAAGGATTTTCTCAAATGGCTAGGTTTTGCAAATTTTAAAATGGGAATTTGAAGAGAGAGGTATACTGACAGACTCGACTCTGGACGTGACCGGACGAGTTGACAGATACGAATGAACTCTCGAGGGATTGGACCGTGACTCGGTAGGAGGGTGGGCCACCTAACAAGACTCTTAGGTTGCGCTATTCCGTAGCCTAGGCGAGTGGCAACATGGTCGAATCCTCGGAATGGGAAGGATGCGTTATCGGGGAATTGCAGTAGTCTGTAATGAGACTGCAACTGCACAACAGGGCTTAGCAATGTTGTTGTCTAGCGCTCTTGAATTCTTGGTTTCGAGGTACAGGCCCGAAGTGGGCGTTGTCTCGAGTCCTGACAGATCCTTGTCTTCGACTGAGCCGAGTACTAGGACACACTATAGACAGGAGGCTAGTTTGAAGTCTTTTGGATTATGTGAGTGGATGAAGAACTTCTGTCTAAGAGAAGCCCCCAGGACAACAAAGCAGACTGTTGAGAACAAGACAGTGTCGTGACCGGAATGATGGCGCTTTTTTGAATGTGTGTCAATGTGGGTGGATGTGCCTGTGTTGAAAGGCTGCCTACGTATTCACGTGTAGTGAAATCAAACCGAGCCGTAGTTCAGTGGATTGGAAGATATATTATGGTGCCTAAGCTAATAGGACTTTGTGTGTAACTAGCCATAGCGATGGTGTAGGCTAGGTGCGTTCCCATTGATGTCTTGATCAAGGGGATAGAATAGTTAGGATGTTGATCCTGTGGCTGTGAGCGTTCTCCGGGGTAGCCCCCAGAGGTGGTGTGAACTATTTGGGCATGTTCTATGCCGACTGCAAGTTGAGTTCCCGTGTTCTTGGTTTGAATGAGAAGAGTTGGGATGGGATTTTAACGAGTTCTGCTCTCGGGGATTTGACGAGTTCTGCTCTCGGGGATTTTTAACGAGTTCTGTTCTCGTGATTTTTAACGAGTTCTGTTCTCGGGATTTTTGATGAATTTTGATCTCGGGATTTTTAACGAGTTCTGTTCTCGGGATTTTTAACGAGTTCTGTTCTCGGGATTTTTGATGAATTTTGATCTCGGGTCTTTGATGAGTTTTGATCACGAGTCTTTGGTGAGTTTTGATCTCGGGTTTGTGTATGGTGATTGTGAATTCTGTTATGTAAAGGGGAAGTCGAGAAAAATAGCTCGAACTTCGATTGGGATAGGTTTCGATAATGCGGGATCTGGCTTCCATGTCTGGCCCTAATGGTTAGGGGTATCCTATGGAGCTTGAATCCTCAAAATTCCGGGCTGTCTCTGTCCTGGGTCTCGGGAAGGTCTTGAAGGTTGTAATGTGGGAAGGCTGAGTGTGGTGTTAGCTGACCAGCTTGATTGAGTATTGATAACTTTGAATTTGACCGTTTTTACTACGGTCATGGGTTCTTGAATATTTGTTGGCTGACCTTTTAGCCCCGGTCATGTTTTTTTTTTATTTTGATTTTTTTTTTTTTTTTTTTTTTTTTTTTTTTGGGGGTTGACCTCTTAGCCCCGGTCGTGGGATTCTTCATTTGGATTGACCGCTTTAGCCTCGGTGATGGGTGCCTCTTTTTTTTTGACGATGGCCTTCTTTTTGTTTTGGCCTTTCGCTTCTTTCCTAGACTTTTGTTTTTTTTTTTCGTCCAGTTTTTTTTTTTTTTTTTTTTTTTTTGGCTACCCCCGATGGTGTTGTGGGCGGATATGGGGGTGGGCCCATCGGTTGGATTAGGCTTGTGGAGCTAAACCTTTGTAAGGTGTAAGCCTAGTTGGTGTTTGTGTGAGTGCAACTCGCGATAGAGTACTCTACGATAAGCATGGTGATTTGGATCTCGGTATTGTCATCATAATTCCGAACAGGCTTGGTGGGAGTATCGTCCCGAGTTGGGTATTTTTGGTCAGACTAACACCTAAGGTAGGGATTTGTCGGTCTTATTGGAGGGGTGTTTATTGTGGGGAGATGGGCTTGCCTCCCGTCTTGAACCCAAACTAGGAGACTACCCAGATTTGTCATAGGATTCGATATGCTCCTGCTAAGGGTAGTTTTGTGGTTTTCTATACCAGACATGGAACAGGTAAAAGGAAAACACGGGTCTCAGTTCCTGCAGTCATTATAGATGTGCCTATAATAGTCACGTGCATGTGCTCATAGTGTATGATGGTGTTCATCATGTTCTCGGAAACACAAAAGTGAAGCATATATGAGAGATTGAAAAAAGCTGATTTTATTGGATTGAAAAAGAGGACAGAATACAGTTGACTCTGACTCTGACTTTGAAATTGCAAGAGATAGAACATCCTAGACTCGGACTCAGACTCGGACTCAAATCAAATCTGGACTCTTGGATGAGGTTGTCAGTAGTCTTCGGCTTCTAAGGACTCAAGTGGATATCCAGTATAGCCTTCGGTAGAAGTTTCACCCAGATCTTCATTATGTCGAAGATCGTCTTCAATCCTGATGCCCATTTCGGTAAGCACTGCAAAGTTTGAAATGCCGGCATACCTAAGATGGACGCGGTAGGAGGGTAGGAGGTTGTTGATGAACGCCTCCACTAGTGTCTTCTCGCTGGGCTTGTCTACCAGCTTAACACTCTCGGCCCGCCAACGTTGAAGGTATTTGGTGAAAGCTTCTGTTGGATCTTGGGCCATGACTTCTAAAGTCCGCATGGTTGTCTGAAGTTCAGTGTTATCAGAATAGTTTTTAGCGAACTCGGTAGCCACATTTCCCAAGTGGGGAATCTTTTTGCATTAAGCCTATAGAACCAGGCTTTTGGATATTTTCCGAGAGATGTGCCGAACAGATTGATGAACATGTCGGCTTTGACCCCCTTGATTGCCATAAATGCTTTGAAGGCTCGGAGGTGTAGTAATGGATCCTCCGTCCCTTCGAATATGGGTAACCCCTCTGAGTTGAGATCTGTTGGTAGTTTCTCACTGATGGGTGTATAGTCTCGGGAGTTCTCAATATAAATATTATTCCCTTGAAGGGCGTGGAACTGTTGTTCGAGCTCACGCACCGTGCTGATCAGTTTGGCAAATGGCCCAGTATTTACCGACCCAGAATTGAGATCTTGCCGTTCAATGACCGTTAAACGAGCATTCATGGCCTCTTGGTTGGTTTTCAGGAACCCTATATGGGTTTCGGTTATGGCCTGCTTACTAGCCATTTTCTCCAGCAAAGCCTTTATCTCATTGATGGTGTTTTCCATCTCCCTATTTCCGGTTGTGGGTGCCATATTCTGCGAGAATACCCACGTAATCAGAAATGTTGCTTCGGAACTTGACTACACCAAGGCATAGGAAATAGCGCGGAAGGAGAGACAATTCTGGTTTGACTCGGGTTAGACTCTCCTAAGACAAATACGTGGGGTGCGATTCTCGGAGTGACTGTGATTAATCTCCCCGTCGGAGAATAGCCCCCAAGTGAGACCAAAGACTCTGATAGGACTCAGATGGTGTGGCATCTAAGTGACTCAAAAGTGGGGTACATGAGACAACACGTGTAAGACGTGACCCTTAGAGCAACCGTGATTGATCGCTCTGCTAGAGGGTAGCCCCCGAGTGGGGTTGAAGATTTTGTTAAAACTCGAGTGTCGGACGAGTGACCCTTAGACGTAAGGACCGTGAACCTTTTTATAGGGCTATGCCTTGTAAAAGGTTGACTCGGAAAAGACATCTAGACGGGTGACTCGTGAAAGATGGGCCTTTCTTAGGATTCGGCGAGTGGGCCGAGTCCCGTTTGAAGAAAGGTCAACGTGAGATATCCCCAGACTTTGGACTCAATTGTGTAGACGGGCCCTCCTTTGTAGGAGTGTGTCCTACGTAGGTGGGCCATGCCTTAGTCAAATAAGGCGGACTGGGGTAGGGAGGAAACCCGTGATGTAAGATCAACGGAGTTTCAACGCTAAAGACCTTCGACGACTTATGACATGACCCGACACTGCTAAATACGGGAAGTCCTAAGAAGGGGAAGGTTTTGGAAATTGATAGTTTTGGAAAACCCGAGAAAATCTCAGGGAAAGGCCCGATTTTTCAAGAAAAATCGGAAAGTGTATCGGGCCTAGGTTTTGAAAGTTCGAAAATATTTTCGAGTTTTGAATTGGGCAGCATACCGGCTAGAAATAGGCTATTTTGAGTAAAATCATAAGTCCTAAATTTGGTATGTGTCCCGGGTTTTGAAAATTGGATATCTTGAAATTTGAAAATTTGAATGTTGGAAAAAAGAATTTCCGACGATTTGAAAATTTGAAGATGAGATCCCGAAGATTTGAAAATCGAAAACGGCATCTCGAAGATTTGAAAGTTGGAAATGGCATCGCGAGGATTTGAAAATTGAATTTTGAAAATTCGAAAATCGAATGGTGGATCGGAAATTCGAATTTTGAAATGGGCAGCATGCCGGCTAAAAAAAATAGGCTTGTTTTGAGTCAAATCTTAAGTCTAAATTTCGGCAGCTTTCCGAGTTTTTGAGAATTTGAATATTTTTGGAAAGATGCATTTTTTTGAAATGACGGTTTTTGAAAACGACACGGAAACCATGTAGCACATAGTCACGTAAGCATTATAACGACGCCATGTATGCTTTACACTAAGTCTCGGTCGGTCTGAATAGGGTCTATACCATTGTTCATAGTCTAGTCGAGAAACGGGACGGTCTTCCTAACTCGAGTGGAGCTTAGAACATGCCGCAAAGTCCATCCGAGTCGACCATGAACACCTTTAACGTATCCAAGGATGAATACGTCGTGGTATAGTGGAACGTCGGTCACCAGTACCGGCCCGGGCAAATATGGGGTTATGCATGAACCGTAAAACTAAAATGCATATTGTACTCATCAAGCGATTTCTATTCGAGTCTCACCCTGAGAACGCCGACGGTAAGCCACACATCGGTTGATCCCCAGCGGAGTCGCCAAATTGTGGACATGACGTAGGTCCACCCCGACGCGGCCACGCGTGGGTTTGGGTTAGGCGAATGCACCTCCATATGAGAAGGATCGAATTGAAATTTAAGTCGAAATGGAGTCGCCACCGAATTTTATGGTTATTCGGAACCGTTCGAGCCCACTCTACATCGCCATGGCCCATACACAAAGTATGACCCATTTTGGTTTGAGAGTTTATTGAGCTCGTCCCTTTGCATATCGATATAGATGCCGACTTGAGCGGTTAATCGTATATTGAATGACTCTCGTTGCCAATGGATTCGGACATCCGGAAACCACGGTTCTGAGTAAGGGGTGAGGGTACGTGTTGGGAAGCCCACCAAGGACACCCAACCCCGCCCGCACTTAGCGGCCTCTACTAGGACATCGTTTGACTTTTTAATATGCGCGTTAGTGATTCGGTGAAATGTTATGCAAACAACATTTTAGCTAAGCATGCGAATTAAATGTGAGCTACGTCAATTTAATGCATCTAATTTATTGTCGAAGTGATTTAGCATGCGAGGGTTCATTTAAAAGCGGTAAAACGCAAATAAATAAAGCAAAGCAAAAATAAATCGATTACAAGTTACACGGGCGGAATACAACCCGGAATTCACAATACGGCGTACAATAAAATTGAACAATTGAAATATACAATTGAAATGACGAGCAATAATTATAAACGGACCCGTGTATAAACTAGACCGTGAATTTGTGTAGATGGACGAACCTTAATTAATTACACATTATATTGCATGTTAATCAAGGGATGGAGGTTCGAGACCTAGACGTGGTGCTAGCCCGATCTCGAACCTCGATGCCTTGTCCCGACTTATCACCTCGAGAAATTGAGTCTAAATTAATTTTACATCGGATACGACTAAAGAGTCGTCGACATAAAATTAATAATGTGAGACCGTCGATCAAAATCGTTTAAGTGAAGTGATATGCATGAATTTTGGAAAAGCCACGTGATTGACTTTACACGTGTCGACTAGGTCGCTTAAAAAAGACGAGGCTCGAATGATAAAAAAGGCTCTCGGTTTCTGGGCTGCAGGACCCACTCGGTCGAGTCATGGCTGGACTCGGCCGAGTGCGTCCTGGAAGACGCTACTGCCCGTAATTTAGGGTGCTACTCGATCGAGTAGCAGGTGTACTCGGTCGAGTGGCACCTGTGCGAGTTGTGACTCATTTGTTTTAATGTGTTTTAAATCGATGATTGGCCGAGTCAAATAAAAATATTGACGGATTTAGATTTAACTCGGTTTGTCGGTACTATAATCATGTCTTATATGATTATAATACCGTTATCGGAATTTTGTGAAAAAGGTTATTGTTAGATAAAAAATTTGATTAGTGACGGAATTGCGTCCCTCCACGTCACGACATCGATATTAATCTTTACGGATTATGTGACGTCGGTTTTCGTGTCAACGGGTTCCGTACTAATCTTTGAAATGGATTCATATGCATTCAACTACGAATGATCGGGATCGTGTTAATAAACGAACCTCAAAAAAATGATCATCGTAGTCAAACGAGTTCGGATCCGAGTTTTGATATTATTATATATATACACGGTACATACGATATTATAGTAAAATATAATAACGATGATTAAATGCGAAAAGTAAAATGTTAGTGTTAGTAAAAATGTCGTTACTATCGACTAAATAAAATACTATAAGCGTAAATAAAAATGTACGAATATATATATACAAAAAAGACGAGAAAAAGGAGGGAAGAAAGAGAAGTCGATGTTGAATGTTACACCCTCAACCTACATGTTCTTGCTTCTCGGGATACGGTTCGTCAAATGGCGGCAATGGCACGGGAACGTCGAGATATGTAGGAGGAGTTGACGGTGTGTGTATGAGGTTTTGTATGGAGACGGATTTTAACGAGTTTTGCTCTCGAAGTGTGTATAAGCGTGATGATGTTTGAGGGTCGGATTATGGCTGAAAATGAGAGGTTTTGGATGTGTAAAGTTGGCTGAAAATTCTGGTTGAGAAGTTGTCTTTTGTGCTTAGGATTGACGGGTATTTATAGGGGAGCCTCGACACTGGGTCACTCGACCGAGTGGCGCGGGTGCACTCGGTCGAGTGCTCTCGCGAATGCACCTGGACGTGTTTTTTGAGGCTCCACTCGATCGAGTGGTCAATCCACTCGACCGAGTGGATCAATTAGGCCGTGCTAAATCGGGAAGGATTGGCCTTGATTTGCTCTTGATTGATTGTGATTGATTTTGGATAATTTTGAATGATCTTGGCTGATTTTTGAACCTGGTGCATGTTTTGAGAATGCATCCGGTCGTTTTTGGTGTTGGGTTTGTCTTGACCGGGTTTTGACCCGGTCGCTAAAAGACGGGAATTATTTTTGGTGCCGGTTTTGACCCAAATTAGTCTCATTTTGCTCGGAATGACCCACTGGGCCTGGATTTGAGGTTGGTTTTGTGAGATTTGTATCCCGTTAAAAGCCCATGCCGGTCATTATTGATTTCGAGCCCGTATCCGAGCGCGTTAGAGCACGTTAGCGTCCGATCATCATCGGGTGTTTTTTGGAAACTGCTATAGACACCTGGCGGTCAAAATTTGGGTGTCTACAGAATGTCTTCAACGTCATATCGTCCCATCCTTTTGATTGAGTTATAAAGATTTCCGAGTGACTCCTGCATATATATCATAGGAGTATTTATTAAGCAACTACTCTAATATTCAGTTACTCCAACACATATATTCAAGCACTCCAACATATATACTAAGTTACTCCAACACATATATTCAATTACTCGAACACATATATTCAATTCTGAGTTATACATGTTCAGCTATTCCAATATTAGACATCAGTTACTCTATGTTCATGTTCAGTTATTCCAACATATACTCAAGTTTTCCAATTACTCCAACATATATACTCAGTTACTCCAATGCATATATTCAATTACTCCAACACATATAATCAAGTATTTCAACATATACATTCTAGTACTCCAACACATATATTCAAGTATTCCAACATACATATTCAAGTATTCCAACGTACATATTCAAGTATTCCAGCACATATATATTCCAACATACTAAGTACTCCAACATATATACTCAGTTACTCCAACACATATATTCAGCTATTCCAACACATATTTTCAAGTATTCCAACACATATATTCAATTACTCTATAAAATTCTGAGATACGTATACTCAAGTACTCTAATTAATCCAACATATATACTTAGTTACTCCAACACATATATTCAAGTATTCTAACACTTATATTCAAGTACTCAATGAAATTCTGAGATACGTATACTCAAGTACTCTAATTACTCCAACATATATACTCAGTTACTCCAACATATATATTCAACTATTCCAACATATATATTCAAGTACTCTATAAATTCTGAGATTACCTTCAAGTTAATTCATGTCTTCTATGTTGAAATAGAAATTCATCATAAAGAATTCCGGAAAAACGAATATATGTTCATCAACAACGAATAGTTATTCAAAAATGAATATATGTCATGACAAATTACCTTAAAAAACGAATAGGTATTCAAAAACAAATAGGTATTGAAGCATAACGATATTACCTTCATGTTCATCAACAATAGGTTCATGCTCGGTGGAATTCGTTCTCATAAAAACGAATTTCGTACGAAAATTCTGGAAAATCGAATGAATTGAACGGATTTCTGAAAAATTGAACGAATTGAATGAAGTAATTTTCAATCAAATCTTACGATTGAGCAATATGAACATATGATTGAGCAATTTTATGATTAATTAGACGTTTCAATTTGAAAGATAAGATCAATTTTTGAGAGGAAGAATTTTGAGGAAAAATATTGGGGGTTTTACTTAACCTAAAGACAAAGAGAGGAGAGAGAAAAAAGGAAAGAGAAAGAGAGGAGGGATGGAAGGATTTTTGGGAGGGTTTTGTTATCTTTTGAGGATTAATCTTGACCGTCGATCTTGTAAGATCTAACGGACCTTATTGTTAGCGTATTTACACCAAATTTGATGTTTACACCAAATCCCACCTCTCTCTCTCTCTCTCTCTCTATATATATATATATATAAATTATTTGACCAAATATTAATATTGAGAAAATATATTCCTCGAAGTTAAAAGTAAATATTTGAGACAAAAACAAAGTTTAGAAAAATAATTAATTACTTCGAGAGGAAAAATAAAATGAATCATGAGAATCAATATATATATATATATATATATATATATATATATATATATATATATATATATATATATATATATATATATATATATATATATATATATATATATATATATATATATATATATATATATATATATATATATATATATATATATATATATTAGGCTTTTTTCGAGCGATCTCATTGGTCCGTTCAATCAAACTTCAAATTAGGAAAGTATCATAAATAATAATAAAAAATCAATTAGAGAATCTTTTGATTTACAATATATATTTAATTTATTATATTAATGTGATATTTTACAATTCTGACGTGAAAACATTTATAGTTCATTTTTTTAAAAACATTATCGTAAAATAAATTATAAAAATGAAATAATTAGATTCGTGTTAAAAAATGCTTTCATTAGAGTATAAATTTCATATCATTTGTTTCACATTATGTGATGAATTTATAACATATAACAGTTTTAAAATTATCCCACATCTACAAATTACAATATGATAATGAAATTCTATATTATAAATAAAAAGTAATAATTCGTTCTTCGATATCTATCAAAAGTCTTTTGAATCTCAAAAGAGTTTCTAAGACTATAAACTTAAGTGATTATCCTACATCGAGATGATGAAATTTTATATTAGAAATAAAAGTAATAAAAGTAATCGTTTTAAATATCGACCAATAAAAACTTTTAAATTATCCCACATCGAAAAATTATGATGAGACGATGGAATTCTATATTATAAATATTAGTAATCATTCGGTTTTAAATATCGACTAAAAAACTTTTGATATATAAGACTGCAAATTTAAAATCATCCCGTATTTACAAAATTACAGTGAGTTGATGAAATTCTATATTATCAACAAGAGTAATGATGTATTTTTTTTAATCTTAAAAAGAGCGGATGAAATACTATAAACTTAAATAAATTATTTCACATCGAAAAATATGATAAGTTGATGAATTCTATATTATAAATAAGACTAATCATTCGTTATTAAATACCAATCAAAAAAAACTTTTAAGTCTTAAAAAGTCTCTTAATAAGACTACAAACTTAAAGTAAAAATAATCTCACATCGAAAAATGATAATAAGGTGATGAAACTTTATATTATAAATAATATACTCCATAGTAACCATGTGCTCTTAGATATTAACCAAAAATATTTTGAATCTTAAAATATATATTAAGACTATAAACTTAACTAAAACTATCTCACATTTGAAAAATTATAAAGTTTCATCAAACATAAATATTTTGAGTCTTAAAATAGTTGTCAAGACTATACACTTAAATAAAAAAAAATTATAATAAGGTGATGAAATTCTATATTATAAATAAAACTAAAAAAAATCTTTAGACATCAACGAAGTTAAGTAATTCTCCCACATCGAAAAATTGTGATGAGCTTATGAATTTGTACTAAAGAAGAGTAATCATCGTTTTTAGTTATTAACCAACAATTTTTTTTTTGTTTTAAAAAAAACCTATGATAGAATTCTATGTCATTGTTTTTTAAATTAGGATGAAGTCATAATTTGTAGTCTTGAGTTTATAAAGGGTCTTAATAAGACTAAAAACTTAAAATTATCCCACATCGAAACAATTAAAATAAGTTACGGTAATGATTCTATATTATAAATAAGACTACAAATTTAGTTAAATTTATCCCACATCGACAAATTATAATAAGGTGATGGATTTTTATATTATAAATAAGACTAATTATTTGTTCTTAGATTCTTAGATATCAATCAAAATCTTTTGAGTCTTTAGAAACTATTAAGACTATAAAAAGTAAATTATCCCACATCGAAAAATTATACCCCTCTCTTTTGAGTCTTAAAACACTCTTAAGACTATAAATTTAAGTAAATTATATCCCACATCAAAAAATTATACTCCCTTCGGTCACTATGAAATTCTATTATATAAATAAAAGTAATTATTTCTCCAAATATTATAAATAAGTAAAATTATCCCACATCAAAAAATTGTACTCCCTTCGGTCACTATGAAATTCTATTATATAAATAAAAGTAGTTATTTATCCAAATATTATAAATAAGTGTAATCATTCGTCTATGAATAAAAATGCTTAATTAGACTATATCTAAACTTAAATAAATTTAAGTAAAATTATCCCACATCAAAAAATTATAATAAGGTGAATTTTTATTATTATATAAATAAGAGTAATCATTCATTCAAAATATATAATATGATAATTCATATGTTTATACTAAAAGTGGAATATTTTAAATGTTTAAATACAACCCTATTGGTTAAATACCGACAAAAAAACTTTTGAATCTTAAAAAAGCTTTTAATATACTTAAAAAGAGCTTTTAAGACTACAAGCTGAAGTAAATTATCTCACATCGAAAAAAAATTGACGAGCTGATGGAAGACTATAAACTTAAATAAATCATCCCACATCGAAAAGTTATGATAAGGTGATGAAACTTTATAGTATAAATAAGACTAATCATTCGTTATTAAATATCAATAAAAAATTCTAAGTCTTACAAAGTCTCTTAATAAGAAAAAATATAATAAGGTGAAACTTAAGTAAAAATATCCAACATCCAAAAAATTATAAAGTTTTATCAAACAAAAATCTTTTGAGTCTTAGAGAGGTTCTTAAGACTATACACAAAAGACTAATTATAATTTTTTCCTTAGACATCAACCAAGAATATTTTGAGTTTAAAAAAGTCTTAATTAATAAGACTACAAAATTAAAATTATCCCACATTGAAACAATTAAAATAAGGTACGGTGATGATTCTATATTATAAATAAGAATACAAATTTTACTTAAATTATCCCACATCGACAAATTATATATGGTTCTATATTATAAATAAGACTAATTATTTGTTCTTAGATATTATATCAATCAAAATCTTTTGAGTCTTCAAAAAACTCTTAAGACCATAATAAAACGATGAAATTCTATGGTGATGAAATTTTATATTATAAACAAGACTAATCATTCATCCTTAGATGTCAACAAAAAAACTTTTAGTCTTAAAAAAAGTTATTAATAAGACTACAAATAAAGTTAAATTAAAATTATCACATATCAAAAAATTATAATGAGGTGATATAATTCTACGTAATCTTTCGTTCTTAGATATTAACCAACAATCATTTGAACTTAAAAAAAGGTATAATTAAAGTATATAGTTAATGTATAATTATCCCGCATCGAAATTAAGATGGTGTGATGAAATTCTATGTATTATAAATAAGAGTAATCATGCATCCGTTTATAAATAAAAGTTCTTAATTAGACTCTATCTAAACTTAAATAAACTTAATTAAAATTATCACACATCGAAAAATTATAATAAGGTATATTTTTTTATTATATAAATAAGAGTAATCATTCATCAAAAGTATATACTCCAACAAGATGATCAAATTCGATTATATAAATAAAGAGTAATCGTCTATCATCTAACATAGATATAAAAACAAACTCTTTTATGTCTTCAAAATAGCTCTTAAAATTATAAACTTAATTAAGTAATTAAATTATACCACATCGAAAAAGTATGATGAGGTGATGAAATTTTATATCATAAGTGAGTATTCTTATGGTTTTAAATATCAACCAACAAATTTTGAGTCTTAAAAAGCTTTTTACAAGGACTAGAAACCTAAAATTATCCCACATCGAAAAAATTAAAATAAGGGGTTGATTCTATATTATAAATAAGAGTAATCGTGCGTTTTTCTGGGTCTTTAAAGCATATCTTAAAACTATAAACCTTGAATAAATTATCCTATATCGAAAAATTATGATGAGGGGATAGAATCTTATATTATCAATCAAAAAAATTATTCGCATTTATTCTTTTGAGTTTTAGAATAAGCTCTTAAGACTATAAACTTAGTTGAAATTAAGTTTGATTACGAATATCATGTGATCATCTTATTTATTATAATGATATAGATTGATCAAGTTTCTTATTTAACGAATATACATCACCAATGTAATTAAGCCAATTAACCCAAAGCCAACTAACCCGTGCAACGCACGGGCTTTAATTTAGTAAAATAAATGTTCGAGGTTAAAATAAACTTTCCCAAGAAAATTAATGAATGTTCGATGAAAATGTATTAAATTGATATCTCAAGGAAAATAATAATTATTTTAACAAAGCTTAATTAAAACAGGATCGAGTTTAAAATAGAAATTCGAGCTTAAATAAGAGGAATCTAGAATTCAAATTGCCGAAATAGAATTTCAATAAGAATTAAATGAACAGATAGATCAAAACGAAATTAAAAATATATTTTGAATATAAAAAGGTTTTTCGAGACAAACAAAATTGTAGGAATTCAAAGCAACGACCAAGACAAATGCGATTTATAATTAATTTAAGAATTACAAGTTAAATCGTAAACAACATAAAAACATGAACATAAATGTAATTTATGAAATTAGGAGTGTTACAACTTTCTCCACTAAAAAAATTACTTATAATGAACAAAGTTACTTATAAGGAACAAAATGAGAATGTTTAACACTCATCGAAATTTCGGTTTAAAAGGAAATTTTACCGCTTCAATCGTGATATGAAATCAAATACAAAAAATTATTTCAAGATGAGTTGGACTACGCTACCCGAAGTTTAAAATATTTTAAATTAATAAAATCATAGGTTTAAAGTTATTTGATGCAATAACGATGATAAATAATATTTGAAAACAAACTCGAGGGGGGAGAATACCCAAAACATTTTCAAAACAATGGTAAAATATTTTGATCAAGAAATTCGACAATATTTTGTCTTAAGACAAAGCAAAATTTAGTTTTTGAGAAATCAAATTTTGTTGTTGTTAAAAATCAAGCGAGTCGTCAGATGTAGGGTTGGCAATGAGTCGGGTCTAGGTCGGGTCCGGCAGGACCCGAAGCCGTGTCTCACAAGTTGGACCTTGTGGACATGACATAGGTCCACATCGACGCGGCCACGCGCGGGTTTGGGTAGGCGAATGAATCTCCATATGAGAATGGATCGAATTGAAATTTAGGTCTATGTGGAGTCGCCACCGAATTTTGTGGTTATTCGGAACCATTCGAGCCCACTCTATGTCGTAGTGGGCCGTATACAAAATACGGCCCATCTCCGATGTCAGAGTTTATTGGGCTCGTCCCTTTGCATTGCGATACCGATACCGACATTTTCGGATATCGTGTATGGAATGATTCTCGTGCGCCAACGGTTTCGGGCATCCGGAAACCGAGGTTCTGAGTAAGGGGTGAGGGTACGTGTTGGGAAGCCCACAAAGGACACCCAACCCCGCCCGCACATTAGCGGCCTCTACTAAGAACTCGAGTGACTTTCTAATACGCGTGCTAGTAAAACGGGAAAAATGCTTATGCAAACATTGTTTTTCCTAGGCATGTGAATGAAATTGAAAAATGGGTTTCTATGTCAATTTAATGCAATTAATTCTACGTCAAAGTGGAATTTTAGCATGTGTGTTCATTTAGTACAATAAACGAACAATAATTAGATTGACAAAAGAAATAACAAACGCGTTAGTAACGATGTAATAATATAACGACTAATAACGGTTTGTGCAAATATGAGATGAGATGAAAAGATGCAAATATGGGATGCATGGTTTGAAAAGATAGTATACATGTGATTAATTAAGCACACGTTGACCTAAGTCGTAAAATACTATCGAGTTTGAAAGTAGAAGAATGTACGACTCATTGTTTTAGTCGTTATAAGGTCACTCGATCGAGTGGTCGATGGACTCGATCGAGTGGATCTGTAAAAAACGATTCTGTTTTGCGTTGCAGACCATACTTGGCCGAGTTATTGACCAACTCGGTCGAGTACAGGGCCACTCGATCGAGTCACTGTGAGACTCGATCGAGTGGGGGTCGTAATAGGCATTCTGATCCGGTTTTGAGGTGCCACTCGACCGAGTGGGCTAGGCACTCGGTCGAGTGCCCTCTGTACGAATTATGATTCGTTTGTGAAAATTGCATTGATTTTAAAATCGTTTTAAATTGATTGTTGTGATGTGATTAAATTTTCTCCGCGTTTAATAATGTCATAATTCTAACAAATTGTTTTGACAATTATTCTAGTATCAACGAAAATTGTGCCTCAAATTGATTTAATGTGATTGAGAAAAAGTCGGTGCTTTAATTAAATAAATAATAAAAAAACTTGATTCCCTCGACTTCTTCGACATCGAAATAAATCCCTAGGGATTGTGATGTCAGATCCGTGTCAACGGGTTTCGACCCTTATCGAAAATTGATGTTAGAAATTGATGAATGCAAGACTAATGATGAAGACGAGAATAATAACGAATTATTGTTTAAGTTAACTTATCTCAATAATCAAATAGTCGGGGTATCGGAATAAGGGACCGGCAACGCTGTGTGCAGTACACTTGTATATTCGGGTTTCGTTATTCTGATATCCTTCTTATTCGACACAAATCGATAAGTATTTTAATGTATTGATATTAATAGTATTACCGATATTATGATGCAACGAACGAAATAAAAAAACGAAAAAAAGACGCAGAAAATGGAGACGGACGGCGAGAAGAGAAAGGAAGAAAAAAAGGGTTTGACACCCTCAACCTACATGTTCTTGTCTCGGAATAAGGCTCGTAACCGTGGCTTTGACACAAGAGTCTTCGAGGTTTTATGGAGGTTAAGTTATGGTGGCTCGGGATTGATTCCTAAAACTAGGTTTAGGGTTTTTCGCTAGTGTAGGATTGCTAGGGTTTTGCTTAGGGTTTGCAAGAGACGTTGTATGTGTGTGTGTGTAGGGTTGCTCTAGGGTGTATTAGGGTTGTAAGGGTTGTGTAAAAGTGTTGAAGATGTGTGCATGGGGGTTGCTTATATAGGAAAAGCTAGGGCACCCGGTTTAGGGTTACTCGACCGAGTAGGAGGCCAACTCGGTCGAGTGGCCCGTTATGCCAGTCGTCGGGCTCGAAATAGGCCCACTCAATCGAGTGGGTGGGTCACTCGATCGAGTGGCCCAGCTGGGTCGCGCAGGTCCGTTGACTTTGGACCGTGACTTTGAGTTTGATGAGTTTTGTGTTTGACTTGGACTTTTGATGATTGTATGACTGTTTTGTGTGTCTCGGAAACGACTTTGACCGAGGTTGACCCAATCACAAAAGTCGGTTTTAATTCCGGTGTCGGTTTTGGCCCAAATTAGTCTTGTTTGACTCGAAATGATCCACTGGGCCTGGATTCGAGATTGATTTTGTTAGATTTGTAATCTGTAAGTGTGTTAGCCAGCGATTAATGGATTTGAGCCCGTATCCGAGCGCATAGAAGCACGTTAGCGTCCGATCATCATCGGATGTTTTTCGGAAACTGCCATAGACACCTGGCAGTCAAAATGCGGGTGTCTACAGAGCCCCCACTCTGACTGAGGCTTGGACAGGGCGAAAGTCAGAGTAGCTACCAAGCCCGTTAAGACCTGGTAGACTTCCGTTCGGGTCGTTTATAGTCCATTAGACTCGCGTGAAGGGCTCGCCAGCCATAAGATAGGAATCATACCTGTGCTGATGATAATACTCCGTGGGGCATTTGGACTTGTCGCGTAAGTCCTGGGTGCGCCTGTGTGTAGGCCCATCCCGTGAAAATGCTGGGGAGATTTAGAGGTTTGCATGTCCCTGTTTGAGTCGTACCTGTATAAGTCACATAAAAATGCATGCAACATGTAGGTAGTAAAATGACTCGTGCTGGGGAAAAAAATGATTTTTGAATTTTTGAAAACTCGAATTTTGAAATTTTGAAATTCTGAAATTTTGAAAGAATTGACTCCTAAAGAGATTAGGAAAGTTCGGGATGAATATTTTCGTGCTAGTATCGGGACTAGACTTGTGGGTTGATTCCGTTTTGGAATTAGGAAACTTTTCCTAAAAGTGATATGGAAAGAGGCTAGCAAGGCTAATACTATATATAGCCCTCTCTGCTCTTGATTTTCTTCATAATTCCATCATAAGAAAATCTCCTTATTCTCCTTAAGGCAAAAACAAAGTCTCTTTATCCTCTTAAGAAATCCATCATGGGAATCGACAGGTTGAGTGCTATGTTGCAGGCGTGGTCCCGACAATTTAGGGATGCCGATAGGGTGGTCTTGAACCAGACAGGTATAACTCAGCTGTACCCGTTCCGTCAGATGGTGGTCGACCGCTATTTCCTGGACGCTTGCCTGACTTATTGGGACGACATATATCATGTCTTTGCTTTCCCTCGGGGCGAAGTCTGCCCTTTACCTGAGGAGATTGCAGCTATAGCACTACAACAAAACCCTTATAATCTAGACGCTTTAGGCTCTACACTTTCAATAAGCATCCACCCTTTTTACCTCATATTTTATTATTTTATTAATTAATTACAAAACCGCTCCCATATTTAGTAAAGTGCTCTGTATAACCTAATACTCTGTATCTCATACCCCATTTTCACTCCCTATTCTAGTTTCTAACCCTAATTAATTAACTGTTTCATTTTCTCCCTCCATCACCGATTATCATCTTCTTGATTCTTTCGTAGCCTCAATCATACTACTGTGCAAATGCTGTTCATGTTATTTGTTGTTAATCTAAGGTAATTACAGTCATCGTCACCCTCCACCTGCATATCTTGTTCATTTTGATTTTAATTAATTTCTTCGTTCAATTGACCGAGTTAGACAAGAATCAATCTAAATTCATCTTGCTAACTATCTCAGGTTTCGTAAAATACCTTTATGTTCCGTAAAGCTGTAATAGTTATGTTATTGTTCGTGTATCTGTCAATTTTCTCGCCCAATCCACCACATACTTCCTTCATAAAGTTAGTCATTTGAACGATTCCATTTTTTTGGCGTTTTCTTTTTCTCACTAATCTGCTTCTCCATTTTTCTAACTTTTCATTCGTATAACCACCAAAATTTTCATTTATCTGATATTTTTCTTGCTAGATGGTCATGCTTTTATCTTGGAACATTCTAATTTCCCATCTATTTTTTTTAAAATCACTGTCTCTTCTTCCTTTAAATTATGGGGTTGTATATGCATTTCATGATTTTCATTGCTTGAATTCTAATTACTCTTATGATGGTGATGATTAATTAATGGAGATGTGTGGGAAATATGCAATGGCGATTTTGTTATTTGTGATTTTCTATTTAGAATGAGTAAATTGTCCTCTGATTTGTTTCCCTGTTTCTGTTGTTCTATGATTAGTCACTGAGATTGATTAATTTTGGTTATAATTAACCCTTAATAATTTTATGACAATTTTTTTTTGTTTTATAATGGGTTTGTTGTTTTGATAATGAAGGAGGTTTTCAGGATGGTTCGAAAAGTCGACAGTTTAAGGAAAATATATCATCGAGGTAGTTTTAAAGATATATTCGTATAACAAATCTATGAGGTATAATCGTCAATCTTGTATACTGTTAGTATTTATACCATCCAAGTCAATTGTAAATTAATTTCGTTATTATTTGATTAAACCATCCAAATCTATGATGTATAATCGTCAATCTTGTATACTATTAGTATTTATACCATCCAAGTCAATTGTAAATTAATTTTGTTATTATTTGATTAAGCCATATATATTTTGTTTTCTCCTTTGTGCATTTATTATGGTTCATGCTCATGATCCATGAACGATCGTTATGGTAGTCAAATTAGGTGTTGGAATTTTTCCAATGACTTCACCTTTTTACATATCTAAGTCGTCTTCATCTTCTTGTATTTGAGGTGCTCTTTTTAGTGCAAATGAGTTGCTTATTACTTGAGTCCAACTCGTCTCTTATCTCAAAAACCTTGGTTTCACTAGAGCAATCCTCCCAATCAACTCTTCTCTTTTGTCTTTTGTTCTGATATAGTACAAAAAGAGAATTCCTTGCTGCATGTAAAAGTAGATAATTGGTCAACAAAAAAAGAAGTCATTTTCTTCTTCACTTGGATTTTGTGTTGGGATTTGCACTCTGTTTAAACTAATTCTACAAACAACCCAAGCCTACATCGTTATGGTATTTGTCGATGTTGGGTATTTCCAGTTGATGGATCTGAGTCCTACACAATGCTCCGTTATTTACTGTAGTTTTGTCTTTTTGCAATATGCACTCTCTTTTATAATAAGCCTCAACATAATTAGTCTTATAATTGTTAGTCTTAGTTTCATATACATTCGCTTTATATTAAGCCTTTACTTCCACATAGCCGATTTCTATTTTGTTCAAATTTTTAACTATACTACTGGTTGCAGGCGGGAGACCTGTCGGACCTCTTATTTTCCTTGAATATAGTAGCTTAGGCGGTAGATTCTGCAACATTAATCGTCAGAACAGTTGTCCTCTGAAGTGAATGAGGAAACATGGTATCTCTGTGAATTCTTTCACCAATCACCAGATTCTTTGGACAATAATACTCTCTCTACAGGTATCTTTATGGTCGTAGACTTATGGTTCATTTGTTTTGTACAATGACTTAATTTGCAGGCTGTTTCCGTTTTTATCTTGTTCTGTGATATTATTCTATTGTGTGTTTTATAAGTTAGAATTATAGTAGTAGGATTCTTTTGATCAAGTATTGAAAACGATGTCTGGACAGTTGGAGGAAATCTTAGATAGTGTATGTTCAGGACAGGCACCAACTGAGTATCTAATCCTTACAAAAAAATGTTTTACATGCGACAATTCAAGAAGGAATCTTACACCCTACATTGTACTAGTATATAATTTTGTATACTTTTGATTTATCGAGCTAAGAAGCTCTTGGCCGGCCAGGTGTATAGTTATGTATACTTCTGTCCATAATCTTAATTACACCTTATAATGTACGGAGTATATAATACATCACCCTATATTATACGGAATATATTATTATAATTTCATGCTGTAAGTTCTTTTCCATGTCATTATATATATATATATATATATATATATATATATATATATATATATATATATACACGTTGCGAACCCCACTTACACTTCTTTAAACTTCCACTTATAGAGGCTCTACTTACACTTTTAAAAATGCAAAAAAAAAAAAACGGCCATCAGGCCGGCTGACCGGCCCCTTGCCTAGAACGGCCTGAAAACTTCATCTTTATTTTTATTTTATTTTGCCATTTTTAAAGTGTAAGTTGAGCCATTAAAAGTGTAAGCGGAGCTTTAAAGAAGTGTAAGTGGGGTTCGCACCGTAAGCACTAGTTAGCACCGAAGTTGTGGTTCGGACGAGATCCTATATATATATATATATATATATATATATATATATTCATGGTTATTATATGATCACATGCATAAAAGAATTATATGTGCTTTTGGGGTGCTGTACATTATTAATTGTTTGTTTTTGTAGGTTTCAGCAGGTTCTGCGAAAGATGATTGTCAATCGGAATACAAAAATGCTTTCAGACTATACTATTAATTACGACGATTGTTGCTTGAGCGAGAAATTTGTTATTTAATTTATACATATACTCGTATTTAGACGATTTCCATATATTTTTGTTTTCAATTGGTACCAGATTAGATTTATTAATTTACTCAATTTTGTTTGAGAGTATCTATTATTAAAATAGAAGCAAACTTTTTTATTTAATTTTTTTTGCATTCCATTTTGTATGAGACATTATTATTGAATCGTGATAATATATATGATCAATAATTGTACACAATATTTTTTAATTTACGGAGTACGGAGTATTATTTAATATTTGTTTATCCATGTGAGATACATGCTTTTTGGTTGAATATTTATTCGGTATTGTATTTAATTTAGTGCAAAAGTGTTGAATTGAAGGTTTATTATCCTTTTGTTAACATATTTATTCCGTCAATGTTAGTTACCACCATTTTTTTCCTTACACACATTAGTGTCAAGCTTTGACTTTTTGAAAGATAAAAGCATCAGAAATCTTGACACCATAAAGTGTAGTCTTAGATTGCTGACACAAAAAAGTGTCGAAAATATCGACGCTTAAAAGCGTCAGAAATTTCTGACGGCTCAAAGTCCGACGCTTTTTTGAAGCGTCAAGAGAATAATTCTCGACGCTTTAAAGCGTTGGAAATCAAAGAAAAAAGCGTCGAGATTCGAAGGGATTTGTAGTAGTGTAGGAGGATGGAACCCAATGCTCCGCCCTGCCGTCCCGTATTCAGTTTATGACTTGAGGAGGAAGCTTTGAGAGTTCTTGGGCCTTTCCCATAATGAGGTGTCTCGCATGACCCAGGATGACAACACGGTCTCCTTGATTGATCTGGCCGAGAAGTTTATGAATCCACACGATGTCCGGGTGAGATCAGTTCATAGCCGTAGGGCCTTTTCTTTTTGCATGCTCCATGTTCATGCTTTTGAGGGTCACATGGATTTATTGTCTTGTATGGGCCATATTCGTCTATTAACCGTGGTTGATTTAATGGAGATGGAGCATAGCCCGGCTTGGTTGATTACGGGTGAAATAATCCATGGATTGGACCATCGCAAGAGGGATTCGTCCGTCCGTCTCACCGGAAGCACCCGTTTACTGCAAGTATGTCAATTTTTTTTTCTTGATTTCTTGATTTTTTGAATTTTTTTTCGTGAATTTGGCTACTGCAGTGGGCACTCGATCGAGTGCCTTCGTAAAAAGCCTTCTGTTCGCTTCCAGTGACGCCACTCGATCGAGTCACTCTGGCACTCGATCGAGTGTCGTCTGCTTCGTCTCAGAATCTAATGCTTTTGTTTCCTTTTTCAGATATGGCTTTACGAGAGGCTATCAGTGATAGATCCTCCACTTGATGCTAGTAATTACCGCCATAACCAATTGATGACGAGGAGACGGGCCATCGATTTCTCTCGCCTGATTAGCCAGAAATATTGGGACGAGGTACTATCAATCCACGGTGGGCGGTTGATCCGATGGGTCGTTCCATGGTGGCCCATCTATGTTTGGACTGGCTTGGACCCGAGGGACAAAGCCCGCTACCAAGTGATCTTGTCTTTTAGGCAGACGATTCATCTCTACCCGGATCGCATACTAAGGCAGTATGGATGGGCTGAACGGATACCCCGAAGTTGAAGCAGTTGTGAGTGACCCTACCCAACTGACTGATGTGATGTGCGATACTTGGGCTCAAAGGTGGTACACCCGGCATACTTGGCCCGTTTCCAAGTCTCGCCACTCGATCTGGGTTTCAGATTCATATACCAAGTGGACTAAAGCAGGTGATGCCAAGGCCCGAGCTGCTTTGAAGGTTGATGAAGCCTTCGACCTGCTGAGAAGGGAGCAAGCTAAAGACAACAGCGGGTTCTTTGATGAGGGAGACACTCCAGCTACCCTAGTTCGTCTAATGTCCGGAGAAAAGAAGAAGGCTAAGACTCAAGCTGAAGGGTCGGGTGCTAAAGGTGCTCGGGGGAAAGTGAGCCCCCAGACGGACTTGGAAAGGAGACTGGGCCCTAGACTAGCCGTGCAGGACCGACTTGGCCCACGGGATAGGCTACCTGAGCATGTACGGGCCCGACTTGGGCCGAAGACTGTGATTGAAGACCCGTCGTCAAAGAAGCGGGTTCGTGCTAAAGAGGTTCCCCTTGTGATTAGGGAACGCTCATCCCCACCTCGGCGACCTCGGGCTCCGCGCGACCCGAAGGACAAGGGCAAGGGGAAGATGCCCGGATATTAGTCTCCTTATTTTATTATTTGAATATTACTATTAATTTTCTTTGGTGTGATTTTTTGTACTTTGCCGTTTTTTTGTTTTTGTTTTTATTTTTTTATTTTTTGTAATTCCCGAGTTTATCGAGATATTAATAAAGGACATATTATTGAATACCGTTCCCGTCTTTTCGTTATTGCAGTGGTTGTACCCTTTTAAGGGGTTGCCTACGTATCCACAATTAGCGGAATCAAACCCAACGTAGTTCGAAAGATGATTTGATTGATTTTTTGTAATTTTCGAAATACATCAAGATTATTAATTCGATGTGCGACGGTAGAATAATTAATTCTAACTTATTGACTTGTCTAAAATTTTGAAAGTTTATAAATAGACAAAGTTTTATAAACTTTTGCAAATGACATTGAGATAAGGGTTTATGGGTAGTAGCGCTTCAGCTGGTCCAAGTTGGTTGGGTTGACGAACTCGTTACCGTCCTGGTCCGTTAGCATCACCGCTCCTCCCGACAGGATTTTCTTGACTAAGTATGGCCCAGCCCAGTTGGGTTTGAATTTTCCCCTTGGGTCAACCGGTAGTAAGGCACGAACTGATTTTAGGACCAAATCACCTTCTTTGATTTTTCTGGGCCTAACCCTTTTGTTGAAAGCCCGTTGAATTCTCTTCTAATATACTTGAATATTATTGAGAGCCCGGGATCGCCGTTCGTCTAGTAAGACTAGCGAATCGTATCGGGCTTGGACCCAATCCGCTTCGGGTACCTGGCTTTCAAGCAATATTCTTAGGGATGGTACTTCCAGCTCGACTGGTTGGACTGCTTCCATTCCATATGTCAGGTAATATGGAGTTGCTCCAGCTGCGGTGCGAATTGAAGTTCGGTATCCCCATAGGGCGAAGGGTATTTTGTCGGGCCAGTCCCGATAATTCTCAGCCATCTTTTTTAGTATAGTGACAATTGTTTTGTTGGCCGCCTCTATTGCTCCATTTGTTTGGGGTCGGTAGGGTGAAGATGTATGCCTTTGAATTTTATATTTTGCCAGTAATGCAGTGGTTTCAGCTTGGAAGTGAGTCCCGTGATCACTAATAAACTCGTGAGGGATCCCATATCGGCAGATTATCTTATTTTGGATAAATTTGGCCACGTGCTTGGCATTCAAGACACGGTATGACTCGGCTTCGACCCATTTGGTGAAGTAGTCAATGGCCACCAAGATGAAGCAATGTCCCCCCGTCCCGGAAGGGTGCACTTTCCTAATTATGTCAATACCCCATGTCGAAAATGGCCATGGTGATGTCATGGTATATAATAGGGAAGATGACATATGCTGTAAATTACCAAAGATCTGACAGTTATGGCAGTGCTTGACATATAACTGGCAGTATGTTTCCATGGTGTTCCAGTAGTACCCGAGCCTCATAATTTTGCGGGATAGCATATGGGCGTTAATATGCGGACCGTTTTCACCGTCGTGGACCTCGGCCATGACCTTTTCGGCCTGTATTTTGTCGATACATAGGAGGAGAGCCCCCTGTGCCGTCTTTTTGTACAATTGCCCGTTATCAGTATGAACAAATTGGGTCGCCAATCTTCGCAGGGCCTTTTTGGCCCGATTTTCAGCTTCCGGGGGATATTCTCCCGTTATCAGGTAGGTTAGGACGGCTTGATACCAAGGTTCTGGGTCAGTTATCTCGATATCGCGAATGGCATGGATGTATGCCGGCTCGGACCGCCTTTCAACACAGATCGACATGCTGGTCAGGTGATCCGGGATGTTCAGTAAAGATGCTAATTTAGAAAGTGCATCTGCAAACTGATTTTCCTCTCGGGGCAGGTAGATATACTCTACCTTTTGGAATTGTTTCTCTAGAACCCGTACTCACGCTTGGTAAGCCACGAGATTGGCGTTCCGAGTTTTCCATTTTTGGAGCGCTTGATTGATGACCAATGATGAATCACTGTGGACCCGGAGGTTTGTTACCCCTAAATCAGCGGCGGCTTGCAACCCGTGAATGCATGCTTCGTATTCGGCTGCGTTGTTGGTCACGTCAAAGTCCAACTTGATGGATAAGGGAGTGTGTTCCCCTCGGGGGGAGATTAGCAGGATTCCGACCCCAAATCCTCGGAAGTTGGATGCCCCGTCAAAATACAAATCCCATGTCTCGGTATTGGTATGGAATATGTCTTCATCAGGAAAGGCCCATGTATCCGTGTGGCCTTCTTCGGATATCGGGCTGTCAGCGAGGAACTCGGCTACTACCTGGACTTTGATGGCGTTTAATGGTACAAATTTGAGGTCGAACTCGGATAACATTAAAGTCCATCTGGACATCCTGCCATTGAGGATGGGCTTCTCGAATAGGTACTTGATAGGATCCATTTTGGATAAAACATGTACCTCATGGCTAAGCATGTAATGTCGGAGCTTTTTAGTGGCCCAAACAAATGCTAGGCACGTTTTCTCGAGCATCGTGTATTTGCACTCGTGCTCGAGGAACTTTTTACTGATGTAGTAAATAGCCCGTTCTTCTGAGTCAACTGTCTGGGCCAGCATAGCCCCCATGGCTGTCTCGGTCGTCGTTAGGTATAACGACAAAGGCAAAACCGTGTTGAGGTGGCATTAGTACCGGCGGAGCAGACAAAATCTCCTTGATTTTATCGAAAGCTGCTTGACATTTATCGTCCCATAGCACCCGTTCCCCGATCTTCAGCTTCTTGAAAATGGGTTCACATACCATGGTTAGCTTTGAAATGAACCGGCTGATGTATTGGACCTTCCCGAGAAACCCCCTTATTTCCTTTTCGGTCTTGGGTGGTTGCATCTCGGTGATGGCTTTCATTTTAGCTGGGTCGACCTCGATGCCGCGGTGGCTAACGATATGGCCCAGTAATTTGCCCGACGTTACCCCAAAACTGCATTTTTGTGGGTTCAGTCTCATATTGTATTTACGTAGCCGGATGAAGAACTTTCTTAGGGCCGAGATGTGCCCGCTTCGGTCCTTGGATTTGACGATCATGTCGTCCACATAGACCTCCACTTCCTTATGCATCATGTCGTGTAGCAAAGTAGTGGCGGTCCGTTGATAAGTGGCTCCAGCGTTGATAAGCCCAAATGGCATGTCGGTGTAACAGTAAGTCCCCCATGGTGTAATGAAGGTGGTCTTACCCATGTCCTCTTCTGCCATTTTAATTTGATTGTATCCGGCATACCCGTCTATGAATGATAGAAGGGCATGATCGACCGTATTATCCACCAATATGGCGATATGTGGTAACGGGAAATCGTCTTTTGGGCTGACCTTATTTAAGTCCCGGAAGTCCACGCATACTCGCACCTTGCCGTCCTTCTTGGGTACCGGCACAATGTTTGCAACCCAGTCTGGATATTCAGACACTTGTATAAAACCCGCTTTGAATTGTTTATCGACCTCTTCCTTCACTTTAAGAGACCATTCGGGCTTCATTCTTCTGAGCTTCTGCTTTACCGGTTTGCACCCATCTTTGATGGGTATCCGATGTTCTGCTATTTCTCGATCTATTCCCGGCATGTCCTTGTAGGACCATGCAAAGACGTCTTTAAATTCTTGGAGGAAGTCTGTGAATTGTTTTCTCTCCTCTGGATCTAAAGATAGGCCCAACTTAAGTATCTGGGGCTCTAAAGTGGTTCCCACATTGATGGACTCGGTTTCTTCGATTATCGGATCTCGGGATTCCCTTTGCTCGAGCTGCTCGACCAGATGTGGAGGTAGAGGTACCTGTTTGTCGGGTTTCTCAATGTCATTGCATATAAAATTTTTGAAATTGAGAAAATTTTGGAAATAAGACAAGTCGTAAGCAGAACGATTTTCGTTATTATTATTGATGGTAAATTTGGAAAATAGCTCGAATAGAGCTGCCATCTGATCATTGGTCAGTGGCGGGATAGGGAGAGGTCTTGGGACAGGCCCCGAGACCTCAGTGGCTAAGGGAAGAGGGATTACAGACTCGACTCCAGCACCAGACCCTCTAAACTCGGACTCAGACTCCGACTCTGACTCAGACTCAGACTCGGACTCAGTATCCGGCATGTCTCCCTTGCCGGTGGTCAGCTTGTAGACCCGTCCTTGACTGTCGGTCCATTTGACGGTCTTCCTCTAGGCCCTTGTCCCCGTATCTGCACCCACTTCGGTGATCAGCTTTGTTGGGTCGAACCGATCGCTGCGGAGGATCAGATTGACCAGGTCATCTTTCGGAGCAGGGACGGTCTTGTCTTCTCCAAATAAGAGCCCCAGCACGGGCTCAGAGTCGCTTTCACCCTTCTCAGACTCTGCTTGGATGATGGTGAATATATCATCGGGGATATAGTTGCATTCCCGAGCCGTTTTGGTCTCGGGATATGTGATGATGGGTTGGTAGAGGCCCACTTGAATGGCTCCGAAGACTGGAGTGACAAATTTGATTGCATAGGCCCGGCCCACATTCTCCGAGCTTATAGTATATCCCAATCCGAGTCGGGACTCTGCATTGTCTAGGACCTCGATGATCTTCCCTGCCGGAAGATATGGTCTTGAGGTAGCTCCGGGTAGGTAACCCAGATTTTTTAGCATCGTGTCGATGCTAGGGGCGAAGTAGGGTTTGAAGAGATATTCCTCCCCAATCATACCCACGAAGTCGAATCCTCGTGGTTCGGCCCGGTTTGTGGCGTTAGAGCTAGCCACGGTCATCGGGGTCGCGTCCAGTGTGATGACACCGTCTTTAAGGGGCATCTTGACTTTTCGATGGAGGGTAGATGTCACGGCCTTGACTGTGTGGATCCAAGGCCTTCCTAGCAAGAGGTTGAATGATGAGGTGACATCTATCACCTGGAATTCCAGCTCCTTTTCGATTGGACCTGTTATGATCTTCAATTTAATGGCCCCGACGACTGGCTTTGGGCTTCCGTCGAAAGCCTGAATAGTTTGCGCTGTCGGGAGATAGTCGGCATCAGTGATGCCGAGGGCCCTAGCGGTCCTTAGGGGTAGGACGTTCACGGCCGATCCATCGTCGATAAGAGTCATCGGGAGGTACTTATCCTTGCAGATGACCGTGATATATAGGGCCAGATTATGATTGGGCCCAAATGATGGCAGATCAGATTCGGCGAAGGTTATGAGTGGGCCTTCGTTCTTGGACTTGCCCTTGAGGTAGGGCATGATAGTAGCTACCATTTCAGCGGGGGTAGCTTCTGAATCGACCTTGATTTCATCGAGAGCCTTAGTCAGTGCTTCTCGATGAGCCTGTGAGCTAACCAGTAGTTGCCATATGGTTAAGTCAGCTCGAACCCTCTTCATTTGTTGGACCAAGGCCGCGTCATTGCTTGGCTCCTCGGGGGTCGGTTCCGTCCTGGCAGGTTCAGTTACGGATGTTGGAGTGGCGCGCCCAGCAGTGGCGAGGTGGTTGGTGGCCAAGGCCTTGGACTTGGCTTTTCGGACTTCTTCTCTGGTGACGGGGACAGCTTCCCCTTTAGCCAGGTACACATCATCCTCATCATCAAACCATATCCCGTTGATTTGTGGGATAAATGGGGAAATGAGGTGAGAACAGTCAATTGCCTCCCCCATAAATATGGCATGGGCGCTGAACGAGTTTTCTTTGTTGCTCGGCTTGTCTCCGGGCAACGGGATTTTCCCGCTCTCGATAAGATCTTGGATCAGATGCTTTAGTTTCCAACATTTTTCAGTATCATGTCCGTTACCTCGGTGATACTGACAGTAGGCTTGAGCGTTATAGTGTTTGGGCCTCTTCTCTACTGGAGGCTCTGTGGTTGGGCCTATCGGTTGGAGTAGGCCCTTTGAAGATAGCCTTTGCAAGGCATAAGTATAGGTAGTCCCTATATCTGTGAATACCCGATTTGGTATATTCTTTTTGGATGAGGTGTCGAGCAAGTTTACCTCGTCAAAGATGCTGCGAGTTGCAGCTGCAGGTACAGGCTTGTTTGTGGATGAACTAGCCCTTGGTAGAGGCTTTAGTCAGGCTCTCTAACCTTAGGTCATCCTCGATCCTGGTGCCCATTTCAGTAAGGGCGGCAAAATTGGGGATGATAGCATACCGGAGATGGACCCGGTAGGATGGGAGGAGGTTCTTGACAAAGGCCTCCACCAGCACTTTTTCGCTGGGCTTATCGACCATCTTCACACTCTCGGCCCGCCATCTTTGCAGATACTTGGTGAACCCTTCTTTGGGCTCTTGGGCCATTACTTCCAGAGTACGCATCATAGTCTGGATTTCAGTATTGTCGGCGTAATTCCGAGCAAACTCGGTAGCCACATCGTCCCAAGTTTTGTATTTCTTGGAATCGAGATTGTAGAACCAGGCCTTAGGATGTTTCTCCAAGGAAGAAGGGAACAAGTGCTTGAACATAGTTGACTTCACCCCCTTGATCGCCATGAAGTCTTTGAAAGCCCGGATGTGGTGGACCGGGTCTTCGGTACCCTCAAACATAGGAATTCCCGTTAAGTTGAGGTTGGTAGGTAGCTCGTCATTCAAAGGTGAATAAGTACGAGCATTTTCGGTGTGGATCGAGTTGTTCGTCGATAAATGGACTTGCTCTTCAAGCCTACGAACAATACTAACCAGCTCGGCCATGGGCCCGGCGGGCTCACCTCCTTCGGTAGGGACCGTCTTCTCTACGGTGCTCAGGCGGGTGGATAAAGTCGCTTGATTGGCCTGGATGGCGGCCAGTTGAGTTTCGATCTTGGTCAAAGCATTTTTCAACTCGTCCATTTTCCGTTGATGTCTGGTTTCGGGTGGCCTGTCTGTAAGAACACCACGTAATCAGAAACTAGCCCAAAATCTCGAAATAGAAAGTACATCCCGAACAAGACTAAAAGGGAAAATGACTCGGAAAAGACAACTAGACGGTGACTTGTGAAATGTGGGCCTTCCTTAGGATTCGGCGGGTGGGCCTAGTCCTGTTCGAAGGAAGGTTCACGTGAGACATCCCCAGACTTTTGGACTCGATCGTGTTGACGGGCCCTCCTTTGTAGGGGTTTGTCCTACGTAGGTGGGCCTTGCCTTAGTCTAATAAGGCGGACTGGGATAGGGAGGAAACTCGTGATGTAAGATCGACAGAGTTTCGACGCTACGGAACTTGACAACTTAAGACACGACCCGACACTGCTAAATACGGGAAGTCCTAGAAGTGGAAGGTTTTGAAAATTGATGATTTTTGAAAAGGGACCGAGTGGACTCGGTGAATGGCCCAAATTTCCGAAAAAACGACAATAAGTCATTGGGCCACGGGTTTTGAAAGTTCAAGTTTTGATTTGGGCAGCATACCGGCTAGAAAATAGGCTGTTTTGAGTAAAATCATAAGTCCTAAATTCGGTATGTGTCTCGGGTTTTGAAATTGAATAGTTTGAAAAAGATGCGAATCTTTGAAAAATTGGCGGTTTTTTTTGAAAACGACTCGAAAACCAAGTAGCACGTAGTCACACAAGCATTATAACGACGCCATGTATGCTCTATACTAAGTCTCAGTCGGTCTATAGAGGGTCTATACCAGTGTACATAGTCTAGACGTTGATCGGGACGGACTTCCTAAGTCGAGTTGATCTTAAAACATGCCGCGAAACCCACTCGAATCGACTATGGACACCTTTTGACATATCCGTATTGGAGTACATCAATGGTATAGTGGGACGTCGGTCGCGAGTACCGGCCTGGGAAAATATGGGTTATGCATGAACCGTAGAACTAAAACGCGTATTGTATTCGTCAAACGATTTCTATTCGAGTGTCACCCTGAGGATGCCAATGGTAAGTCACGCATCAGTTAATCCCCAGCGGAGTCGCCAAATTGTGGACATGACATAGGTCCACCCCGACGCGGCCACGCGCGGGTTTGGGTAGGCGAATGAATCTCCATATTAGAATGGATCGAATTGAAATTTAGGTCTATGTGGAGTCGCCACCGAATTTTGTGGTTATTCGGAACCATTCGAGCCCACTCTATGTTGTAGTGGGCCGTATACAAAATACGGCCCATTTTCGATGTCAGAGTTTATTGGGCTCGTCCCTTTGCATTGCGATACCGATACCGACATTATCGGATATCGTGTATGGAATGACTCTCGTGCGCCAACGGTTTCGGGCATCCGAAAACCGAGGTTCTGAGTAAGGGGTGAGGGTACGTGTTGGGAAGCCCACAAAGGACACCCAACCCCGCCCGCACATTAGCGGCCTCTACTAAGAACTCGAGTGACTTTCTAATACGCGTGCTAGTAAAACGGGAAAAATGCTTATGCAAACATTATTTTTCCTAGGCATGTGAATGAAATTGAAAAATGGGTTTCTATGTCAATTTAATGCAATTAATTCTACGTCAAAGTGGAATTTTAGCATGTGTGTTCATTTAGTACAATAAACGAACAATAATTAGATTGACAAAAGAAATAACAAACGCGTTAGTAACGATGTAATAATATAACGACTAATAACGGTTTGTGCAAATATGAGATGAGATGAAAAGATGCAAATATGGGATGCATGGTTTGAAAAGATAGTATACATGTGATTAATTAAGCACACGTTGACCTAAGTCGTAAAATACTATCGAGTTTGAAAGTAGAAGAATGTACGACTCATTGTTTTAGTCGTTATAAGGTCACTCGATCGAGTGGTCGATGGACTCGATCGAGTGGATCTGTAAAGAACGATTTTGTTTTGCGTTGCAGACCATACTCGGCCGAGTTATTGACCAACTCGGTCGAGTACAGGGCCACTCGATCGAGTCACTGTGAGACTCGATCGAGTGGGGGTCGTAATAGGCATTCTGATCCGGTTTTGAGGTGCCACTCGACCGAGTGGGCTAGGCACTCGGTCGATTGCCCTCTGTACGAATTATGATTCGTTTGTGAAAATTGCATTGATTTTAAAATCGTTTTAAATTGATTGTTGTGATGTGATTAAATTTTCTCCGCGTTTAATAATGTCATAATTCTAACGAATTGTTTTGACAATTATTCTAGTATCAACGAAAATTGTGCCTCAAATTGATTTAATGTGATTGAGAAAAAGTCGGTGCTTTAATTAAATAAATAATAAAAACACTTGATTCCCTCGACTTCTCCGACATCGAAATAAATCCCTAGGGATTGTGATGTCGGATCCGTGTCAACGGGTTTCGACCCTTATCGAAAATTGATGTTAGAAATTGATGAATGCAAGACTAATGATGAAGACGAGAATAATAACGAATTAATGTTTAAGTTAACTTATCTCAATAATCAAATAGTCGGGGTATCGGAATAAGCGACCGGCAACACTGTGTGCAGTACACTTGTATATTCGGGTTTCCTTATTTCGATATCCTTCTTATTCGACACAAATCGATAAGTATTTTAATGTATTGATATTAATAGTATCACCGATATTATGATGCAACGAACGAAATAAAAAAATAAAAAAAAGACGGAGAAAATGGAGACGGACGGCGAGAAGAGAAAGGAAGAAAAAAAGGGTTTGACACCCTCAACCTACATGTTCTTGTCTCGGAATAAGGCTCGTAACCGTGGCTTTAACACAAGAGTCTTCGAGGTTTTATGGAGGTTAAGTTATGGTGGCTCGGGATTGATTCCTAAAACTAGGTTTAGTGTTTTTCGCTAGTGTAGGATTGCTAGGGTTTTGCTTAGGGTTTGCAAGAGATGTTGTATGTGTGTGTGTAGGGTTGCTCTAGGGTGTATTAGGGTTGTAAAGGTTGTGAAAAAGTGTTGAAGATGTGTGCATGGGGGTTGTTTATATAGGAAAAGTTAGGGCACCCGGTTTAGGGTTACTCGACCGAGTAGGAAGCCAACTCGGTCGAGTGGCCCGTTATGCCAGCCGTCGGGCTCGAAATAGGCCCACTCGATCGAGTGGGTGGGTCACTCGATCGAGTGGCCCAGCTGGGTCGCGCAGGTCCGTTGACTTTGGACCGTGACTTTGAGTTTGATGGGTTTTGTGTTTGACTTGGACTTTTGATGATTGTATGACTGTTTTGTGTGTCTCGGAAATGACTTTGACCGAGGTTGACCCAATCACAAAAGTCGGTTTTAATTCCGGTGTCGGTTTTGGCCCAAATTAGTCTTGTTTGACTCGGAATGATCCACTGGGCCTGGATTCGAGATTGATTTTGTGAGATTTGTACTCTGTAAGTGTGTTAGCCAGCGATTAATGGATTTGAGCCCGTATCCGAGCGCATAGAAGCACGTTAGCGTCCGATCATCATCGGGTGTTTTTTGGAAACTGCCATAGACACCTGGCAGTCAAAATGCGGGTGTCTACAGACCCGGACCCCAGTAAGGGTTCTAAATTTTAATACCCTTACCCGGACCCGACGGGTCCGGGTTTTTAACGGGTCCGGACCTGTAGACACCTGCATTTTGCCTGCTAGTGTCTAGCAGTTTTCAACAAAACACCCAATGATGATCGGATGTAAACGTGACTTAATACGCTCGAATATGAACTCAGAATCAATAGTATCTGGCATGGGCTTTTAGCGGAGTGCAAATCTCACAAAACCGACCTCAAACGTGACTTAATACGCTCAAATATGACTGAGTCCGTATGAGAAAATAGGAACTGTTTTACGAAATCACGCAAAATTGCGATAACGATAGAAATTTCAGTTTTGCAAACAATGAAGTGAAATAGAAAGGTTCCAAAGGCACAAGAGTTGAATATTACTATATAAAATAGTTTGTCGAGACTCGATTTATTAATATTAATCGTTATTATAAATAACTAAAATGGTCAAAAACACGGGGTGTTACAAAAACTCGTCAAATCCTTTCCCCAATCATACACACCATAACTCACCCTACATTTCTCGACACTCCCACGCACACGCCGCTACTACGAGTTCATTTCCGAGATATTTAAGCATGTAGGTTGAGGGTGTAATTCAAATCCCGACATCTCTTTCTCTCTTCTCCTCTCCGTTTTATTTATTTATTTTTGCTTTTATTTTTATTTTGTTTTTCGTCACTAGTATTGTAATTACCGCTAACACTATTAAAATATTCGTCGATTACGTATTGAATACAAGAGTATTGCACTCGATGTTGCCGGTCGCTTATCCCGTCACCCCGAATATTTGGTTGTTTGAAGCGAAACAACCCCTAAAAAGAACACTTTTATTTTCGTTTATTTTAGCATCGCATTATTAATCTCGTCTAACATTTTCACAATCGTCATTATTAATACCGTGTATAATTATATAGTATTAAAACGATTTCGAGTCAGATATGCTTAAAAACGAATCCCGTTTAAGATGCTTTTAACCCCTTTACAAGTCGTAACAGAGGTGACACCCTTTCGAGGAGCGCCGCCCTACACACTTAAGGGCATAATGCGATCGCAGACATTCGTCGTTAAATGTATTTGATTCCTTTTTTCTTTAAGGTTAGTACGAAACCCGTTAATGCCGAGACTAACACCGCATAATCCATAAGGATTAATAACGGTGTCGTAACACGGAGGGAATCGATTTTTGTTCTAATCAAATAACTAATAATGATTTCATACAACTTATTTCAAAATCCCGATGCCGGTCTCGTAATCATAATATACATGTTGCGAGCATCGAAAACCGAGTTGAGTATAAATTGTATAATATTGTCAAATAAATATCTACTAGATATGCTACATATAATCCTACTAATCCTACTCTGTTATTAAGGGTAAATATATGATAAATATACGTTATATATATATATATATATATATATATATAGAAGTGGGATCAGGTGAGTCCCCTTGTATAAGTTGAGTCCGTGAGTCCCCATATCAGCCATCGATTCAATGGTAGATTAATGGCCAAGATCTAATCTCGTAATTATGGAAATAACCATAATATCTTTGAAAATATATTTTATTTTCTCTCTCTTCCTTTGATTTCTCCCGCCCAACCTCTCTAACTCTTCAGTTCTCACGTTTCACCGCTTTACTTCACACCTTCACACCGCTTTACTTCACACCACGTTTCATCTAGAGCAGAGCTATTTTGATATTCTGAAACACTCCCGCCTTCATTTTCGTCTTCTCATCTTCGCTCATCTTCGTCTTCTCTTCGCTCATCATCGTCTTCGTTCTCTTCGCTCATACCGACTACATCCACGCAGCTACACCATATTTGAACTCCAAACTTAAGGTAAATAAGGGTTTTTTCCTTTGTTTTTAATTACTTTTATGGTAAATTAGGTCTTGTTCTTGATGCTAACTACCTTTAAATTAGGTCTTGTACACCATATTTGAACTCCAAACTTAAGGTAAATAAGGGTTTTTTCCTTTGTTTTAATTACTTTTATGGTAAATTAGGTCTTGTTCGTGATGCTAACTACCTTTAAATTAGGTCTTGTTTTTGTTTTATTTCTCTCAACCTGTATGTAGAATGCGCGGTTGATTGTATATATTTCTCCCCTGCATGTTATTTTCGTTATTGTAATGAACATAATTTGTTATTTTGACTGGTATCATTCGGAATTTTAATGAATAATCTATTGGGTTACTTTAATTTATGTAGTGATAACATATTAATGTAATGTATACAGAATGTATGTGTTTTTGTTATTGTAATTCATATATTATGTTACTTTAGTAAATAATTTATGTTACTGCTATGCGTAGATCCATGACAAGGATCCCTTTTCTAGAACTTTTTTATTGGGTTACTTTAATTCATATATTGGGTTACTTTAAATCACATGACATGTTACTTTAGTATAGTACAATGCGGATGAGGGGTATGTTATGCGGATGAGGGGTATGTAATTCTGTAGTCAGTTTGTATCATTGGCATTATTCTCATAATAATATATCTTCAGATGGCAGAAGAAGGTAAGATTGTTGTTGCTGGTGAGAAGGAGGGGCAGGTTAAGAAGCGAGTTCAACGGGCAAAGAAAACGGCTGTCAAGCCATCGAAGTTGAAGACACTAGCTACCAGTTTGACAGATGCAGCCAACGTCGACCGTTCGTCTTCTGTAAGGTGCAGCTCGCAGCTCCTTGTTGATCTAATATCTAATTTAAACCAGAGGCAGCGGGAGGCGCTTTCAGCGATCGGATTTGGCGGTGTACTTGAAATGCACCTTAAGAGCTTCCCTGTAAAGTTTGCTTCTGATTTCATGACTTTATTCAGCGATGACACGCTGATTTTTAGATGCGGTACCAATCAGTTCCTCGTAAGCAAGCACGATGTACATGACTGCTTCCTCCTTCCACTTGGACCGGACCCTGTTGAGCTGCTGCCGATGGGTCGATCGAAGGCGGCCGAAGAGGAGTCCGTCGTGGCGCTGAAGAGAAAGTGGAGGGGTCACTTTGATGTCGGCAATGAAAGCGGTGCAATCCCTCTGTCAAAGGTCCTTAGAAAACTGCAGGATGATGTAGAGGGTGGAGAGATGTTCTGTAGGATGTTCGTTCTGTACAGCATGTCGATATTCTTCTGCCCGACGTCCAACCATGGGGTTGATCTGAGACTACTGAAGGCTGTGCAAGATGTACAGCAGATAAAAAACCTTGACTGGTGCACGTTCAGACTGGATGGACTGGCGCAGGCGGGCGAGGATTTTGTGTTCCCTAACCGATCATATTTACTTGGCTGTGTGCCGTTTTTAATGATTACATACTTCCAGCGGTTTGCCTACCGCAATCTCCCGTGCCCGTGTGATCTCCCTTTGATCAAGCACTGGGATCATAAACACATTCTTGAACGGTTGGCCGGCGAGTACATTTGTGGTGGGCTGGGCCGGCTTACCCGATCTGATGTTGAGTACCCCCGTTGTTTACATGCGGTGAGGGAGGGAGAACCGTCACCGCCGTTGAAGATTACACAGAACCGTCACACTGACGATGGTTCATTGCCTGGACAAGAGGACGATAAGTTCACCACCATCAAACTTTCTCGTGGTCTTGAAGATGATAGTGAACTGAGAGCCAAGGCGGTCGACGTAAGTAATCATGTCAATAATTCATTAATGAATCTATTTGTGTCTGTGTTGGAAACCATGGAATCAGTAAGGATTTAAATCTGTGATGTCTGTAACTCTGCATGTTACTCTAACATATCTTCTGTTACTTTAGTGATCAACATGTGTTACTTTAATTCTTACAATCCGTTACTTTAACCTGATTCGTCCACATTATTGCTCCAACATATATGATGTTACTTTAATCCATACCATTTGTTACTTTAGTTGATAATATCTGTTACTTTAGTGTATACTCTATTTTCACTACACATTCTTTCAGTTTATCATTCAATGTTACTTTGGTACACGTTTGCAACATAATTATTCTTTCCTGCAGGAGGTCCATCACATTCATCTGATGATGGGAAGGAATGCAATCGCATTCCATGATTGGTGGGTCTCACATGCTGCGAAGATCAGGAGGATAACTTCGGGCAATCCACTACCCGAAGACCCGTTGCCATCACAAGCAACCCAGGCATTCTGGGGAGGAGCAGAGCTGCACCGGGTGGTGGATGAAGTTTGTGAGGCGCTGCGTCGCGCTAGGGAGTTGTCGGAGCAGGGGCCGGTACTTGAGGCCAAAAATACTAATCAAGCCGAGGAGGATGATCCTAACATTCAGCCATACTCGACGGCTGAGGTTAATGATATTCAGGGGGGACTGAATTTAAGCAGTGACCGCCAGATAGTGCTTTCTCTGTGGGATATTGACAGAATTGGAGACGAGGATGTCGGTGAGTGTTTGTCGGTGGTGGTAGACGGAAGGAAGGTCTTCCACCCTTTCTTTTTTCATTCTGAAAAGCTGTTGGGATGCATGCAAGTCGTCGATGAGAGGCTTGGGTGGTCTTGGGACTGTGACGTCCCAGATCCTGACCAGCTCACGGTGTCGGACTTCCTGGGTGGGGACGGCAGGCTTTTCAGGTCTGTTTTGTCTGTGAGGAAAGACGTAATTGACTACGTCTTCTACAAAAATGAAAAATACAGTACATCGTAAGTGGTCTACATCACCTAATTCTTTTTTAGTGCGCATTATTGTCGTTTTTTGTTAAATGTTTCATAATCCTTTCGATTATTTGCAGGGAAATGATTGTGAGGTTCAGTGACTTTTTCAACATACCCCGTGGTGAGTTGGCCACGCTTGCGCCCGGAGAGCAGCTCTCGAATGCTGTGATTGACTGCTGGTGCATACTCATGAATCACTTGACAGCTGCCCAGTCTGCACCGCGTCGGACATCACGATGCTTTTTCGGTGTCAGCCACAGCGTAAGCTAATTTATTTACTTGCTTATCCCAAATGATAACTGTAGTTCTATGGCTGTGTTACTGTAATGTACTCTCTGCATTACTCTAATGATAGCGACCTGTTACTCAATGCAGGATACAGCTCTCCAGATTTGGAGAAATAGAAAGCGTGGTTTGTTTGTGGACATGAGCGAAGCATTGTTCAACTTCTGGAACATATGGGTCGATGCAAACGAAGGGAATCTCGAGCTAGATTCTGACCTGGTATTTTTGATTTTAGATCACATATTTTGTAAGACTTGAATGTCTGCAAATCTGCATGTTACTCCAACATATCTTATGTTACTTTAGCAGTTAATCGACGTTACTTTAGTGAACAATATGTGTTACTTTAATCAATGAGAACCGTTACTTTAACCTGCATCATCTACATTATTATCAGTATATATGATGTTACTTTAATTCATTCAACTTGTTACTCTAGTTCATATTATCTGTTACTTTAGTGTCCACTCTCTTTTAACTACACCAACATGATACCCATTTCCTACCTACAGGTATTCGTTCCGGTGCTGTCAGAAAACAATCACCATTACAGCTGCGCGTGTATCAATTTTTTGGCAAAACGGATTGAATACCTTGATAATAGGTCTTACGACGAGGGGGAGTTTGAAAGTCTTCCTTATGTTGGGATGGCACGGCTCTCGGTAAGTCTGCTTCATTTTGGTATATATTTAAACATTCCTTCATTTTCTCAGTCTTATATATGTATTTACTTTTTTTTATCTTATACCACCTAGGCTGAAGAAATGGGCAAGTACATGGTTCAGCGAGGCATCAACAAAGGGGCCAATGTCTCCTCGTTCCCTCTCGTCAACGTCCCGTTCAGATGGCAGGGCAGCGGGTTCTCGTCTAACGATTGCGGCGTATACCTCATGATACACATGATGTTGTACGCCGGGGAGGCCTTTGACTGTCCCTTGGGCACGAGCGAGGCGAACAATCTGTACAGGGCAGAAATCGCGGCGACGCTGTGTCTCTGCGACATTAACAAGGAGAGGGACGTGTTGATTTCGCGGGTGTCATCCTTTGTTACTGACAAAGCCAACCTTGCCATCAGTAAGACCATGTCAGATGTCGCCACGCTCGTCAGTGAGTCCGAAAAGAGGTCACCAGAGCCGACCCCCGACGTGCAACCGTCTAAAAAGAGCCGCGTGCTACCATCCACTCCAGGAACACCTGCTGTAGAAGCCGCGTATATATCACCGGACACTGCCGGTGAATTATCTATTCTTGGGAGTCGATCTAGGGGGAACGGGGACGGCTTAGGCTGCTCCATTGACTGTGACAATCCAGATCCCAATGCACCCATGGCATGTCCATTCCTTTCAAACAACAGGACCCTGTTGGGCTTTGTTGAAATCTTGCGGAAAAATGTCGTGGACTACTGCTTATTTCAGCACAAAAACTACAACAACAGGTAATAAGGCGAACACTACACATATTTGGAATATATAGTGTTGTTTAAATTTTTGTCACCTATCTCTTGTCTTCAAAGCATACTGATCTGTCCTGAATGCAGCGATCTGGTTGCGGAGTATTCACCGTCGGCTGTAATGACCCGGGGTGATGTGATGTCCATGCTCCCGGGTAATGAGATGTCGTCCTCTGTCGTCGAGTGTTGGTTAATGCTCCTGAACAGTCTCGTCGCGAACGGCAGCGGGTCGGATGATTACCCTAAGATGGCGTTCCTTGGTCTACGGCAGACGGTATGTCTAACGAGTTACTTTGTACATATGCATTATTTTTGCCTCATATTCTGATTCTTTTTAGAAAACTCTTGACTAGAGTAACACTTCAACTGCATTGAAGTAACACTCTACACCTGTTGCGGTAACAAGGATACCAACTAATTACTGTGTAGTTACTGCAAATATTCACACAATCCTAACCTTTTTACAGGATGCGATCATGAGGATTATTGCCGAAAATCAATCAGCGTCCTTAAAGAACGCAAACGCATTGTTGAACGAATGGCATACTTTCAAGGATAACTGTGGTGATACATTCCAGGTGGACACTGATCTGATCTTTGTGCCCATCAACGTTGACGGGTACTTCTCATGCGTAGCCGTCAACCGAAAGAAGAAGACAGTCGATTTCCTCGACCACCGTCGATACACAGCGATCAGAGAAACAGATCTATTTGCAGCCATCAAGACAATTGTTAGTCTCTCTATTCTTCATTTCATCAGTTTTTTATCACAATCTTGTGCTCCAATGAGTGATTTCCTTGACCACTATCATCAATGATTTTCAGGTGACGTCAATGAGTGACTTCATTGACGCCTATGACGTTCCTGGTGCGGCGGATATTGTGTCTTACAAGTTCCACTCTGTTAAGCTTGGCTGGCAGTCCACAGTATGTAACAAGGACGAGTCAGGGATATTTCTTCTGATGCATATGCTACTGTACGAGGGCCGCGAATTCAATAACGATGACCTCCACAGGAAGGTTAACAGAAGATACTTGGTCGTCCAGCTTGCAGCAACCATCCTCCTAGCAGACCTGAACATTTATCGAAGGCGGCTGATCGGTGACGTAGACAAGTTTGTGGCAGCTAGGCCGAAATTAATTGAAGAATTGAAGGGTACGTGAGGAAAGAGCCGGAAACGGTAGTCAGTAAATTTTTAGATTAACTGAGTATTATTTTGTACAAGGTTTAACCAAAAAACTAAGTGTCATTTTGTACAAGGTTAACCTATACCTTAAACTTTGTCACTCTATCCGTCAAACTTTGTTACTCTAACCCCCAGAATTTGTTACTTCAATGCATGTCATGTGTTACTTTAAGCCTTACATCTTCTACGCTGCATGTTAATTTATATCTGCCTTTCGATCAACACTTAAAAGATTATATCCCGTGTTATTCCAACTCATCTATCACGTTACTTTAATGAATAATGTTTGTTACTCTAGCTGAATCTTCCTTTACCTACTATATTCTCCAAGGAATGAATATCTGTAAGGAATTTACATCTGCAATGCGATCAACACTTAAAAAATGATATCCCGTGTTACTCTAATTCATCTATCGCGTTACTTTAATGTATAATATGTGTTACTTTAACTGAATCTTCCTCTACTTATTATAATCCCCAAGGAATGAATATCTGTAATTCAATAAACCTTTACAAAACATGTTACTGTAATGTTCCCAAATTAATACCATAAAGAACAAGCTATGTTACTATAAGGAAGAAAATTTCACTAATCAGAATACTGGTTCATCTTCTACATCTTCCTCGTCCTCATCTTCTTCTGATTCTGACTCTGATTCTGATTCATCGTCAGACGGTTCGACAGGTGGTGGCGGCCGTGTTGCAAAGGGATTGGGGCAATTCCTCTTGTCGTGGTGCGCCATCTGCTTACAATTGTTGCACATGCGCTTTGGCTTCTTTGCAAGTGCAATTGATTTCGCCTTGCTCGATAACAACCTCTTTCCGCTTCCTTTTGTCTTGGAAATCTTCGGCGGGAGTATCGTTATCTCTGCTGTTGACGTACATCCTAGCATCTCTTCCAATTCTTGGGTTTTATTCAATGTCTCGCTACTCCCAATCGGCTTAAGCTACATCCTGAATTCGCGGATCAAAGCGGACATGTTCTCCACATCTTCTTTATTAGCAGACCGTAGAATACCCATCGTCTCATGAACTTCCGACCACAGTTTAGACATCTCTATCTGCTTTCCGTCTATGTTGTCGATTTCTTCGCCTTCCACACCGTCATCAACAACACTATATTTGCGCAGCGCATCCCTCGACCACCTTCCAGCTACGTAGTTATCGGGTATACTAGTCAGGCCCTTCGAGGAATATATCCAAATTATGTGTCGACACAGTATTCCTCTTGTCTCAAACAATTTACACGTGCAATGGACGTCCGACGTTTCTGCAGGAGGTTAGTATAGCATTAAGATACACAACCCACCCACTCACAAATCAGTCGCGTTACTTTAACTAAAACTATGTGTTACTTTAATTCGTGATTTTTGTTACTTTAATACTGCATCCTGTGCTTTATCTACAACCTAAAAACCGCGTTACTTTAACTACTAAGTTATGTTAAACTAAAATAATATTTTATTTGATGTTACTTTAATTCATTCATGAGGTTAAATAATATTTCCAGAAATCGATATTCATCATAAAAAATTCTGGAAGAATTCAAAAACCAATAGTTAATCAAAAACGAATATCCATGATAAATTAAATTAAAAAATACGAATAGGTATTAAATTATAACAACGTTACCTTCATGTTCATCAACAATAGGTTCATGCTCGGTGGAATCCATGCTCATCAAAATACGAATTTCGTATAAAAATTCTGGAAACCCTAATCGAATCAAACATAACTATTGGTTTTAGTTATGTTAAACTAAAATAATATTCGAGATCGCAACCTTTGCGAAACGAACAACAGTTCGTACAGGGGGCACTCGATCGAGTGCCATGACACACTCGATCGAGTGACACCCCAAAAACCAGGCATAGGGGCCTCACGTAGGGCACTCGATCGAGTCTCTCCTATGACTCGGTCGAGTGGCCTTTATCACGCCTAAACTGCGAGCCTTCTAAATACCGTAAGCCTAGTCAAATCCTTTTTACGACTTTCAGTCGTCACATGTCAAGTCTATCACGTGCTTACCCTTTTCAAAATCATGCAGTGCATTTTTATTCTAATTATTATTAATTCAATTATTCTATTTTTTTTGCTCGTTGTATTGTAAATTCCACCCTTGTAATTTGTAATTTATTTACGAGTTTTTTATTTTCGATGTTTGCCATTTATTGCCTTAAATGAACATCGCATGCTAAATCACTTCGACGTGAACTAAATGCATTAAATGACGTAGTTAAACACATAATTCACATGCTTAGTTAAAATGTAGCTTGCATAACATTTAATCGTCATACTAATGGGCGCACACAAAAACGAACGATATCTAAGTAGAGGCCGCTAAGAGCGTGCGGGGTTGGGTGTCCTTTCTGGGATTCCCAACACGTACCCTCAACCCTTACTCAGAACCATGGTTTCCGGATGTCCGAAAATGTTGGCATTACGAGAGTCATTTGATGCACGATTTCCGATAACTCGGCGTCGGCATCGTAATGCAAAGGGACGAACTCCTAAGCTCTAGCATTAAAAGCGGGCCGTGCTTTGTGCACGATACGCCTAAATGTAGAGTGAGTTCGAACGGGTCCGAATTCCCATAAAATTCTGTGGCGACTCCTATTTCGTTTTAAATTTCGACCGGAGATCAATCTTACCACAAGATTCATTCGCCTACCCAAATCCGCGCGCGGCCGTGTTAAGATGGACCTATGTCATGTCCACAGGACCCGATATGTATAATTTTTTAAATATATACCCTCCATCTCGTTTATTTGTTTGTATTTAATTAAAATATCATTCACAATGAATATAAAGACAAATAAATGAATAAAACGGGGTGGTATGACTGTGGACATGACATAGGTCCACCCCGACGCGGCCACGCGCTGGTTTGGGAGGCGAAATGTTTCCCATGCGAGATAGTTCTCGGGTTAAAATTTAAATCGAAGTTGGAGTCATCACTGAACTTTGTGGGAGTTCGAGCCCGTTCGAACCCACTCTATATTTTTGGTGGACCATGCACAAAGTACGGCCCACTTTGATACTAGAGCTTGTGGGGTTCGTCCCTTTGCATTACGATACCGGTGCCGAGTTATTGGGTATCGTATATCGAATGACTCTCTTGCGCCAACGGTTTCGGGCATCCGGAAACCGAGATTCTGAGTAAGGGGTGAGGGTACGTGTTGGGAAGCCCACGAAGGACACCCAACCCCGCCCACACATAGCGGCCTCTACTAAGATATCGATCGGTTTTTGAATACGCGCGCTAGTAATTCGGTAAAATGAAATGCAAACAACGTTTTAGCTAAACATGTGAAATATGTTTGATATACGTCATTTTAATGCATCTCGGATTATTGTCAAAGTTATATTTAGGATGTGATGTTCATTTAAATAAATGGCTAACATCAAAAATGGAAAGCTCGTAAATAATTACAAATTATACGGGTGGAAATACAACCCGAAATTACAATACAACGAGCGCAAAAATTGGAACAATCGAATTAGTAACGGTAATATGGATAGATTAGAATGATAATGCAATGCATGATTTTGAAGAAGTTAACACGTGATTGTCTTGACACGTGACGACTAAAAGTCGTAAAAAGAATTTGACGAGACTTGCTATATTTAGGAGGCTCACGCTTAAAGCTTAAGTGGACTACTCGATCGAGTCATTGAGGGGACTCGATCGAGTGCCTTTTTCGAAGACCTCCTGCCCATCTTTAGAGGGGTCACTCGATCGAGTGACCTTACGACACTCAATCGAGTGCCCTTGTACGAGCACCTTACTCGTTTCGAAAAGGAGATTATTTCGGATTTTTATGTTTTGAATCGAAATGTGATCATGCTAAATATAAATATTACTCTATTTATATTAACTTGACCTTCGAAGGCTCATCATGCTCGATGTTCGATTATGGAATCGACATCAAACATTTAGAGTGAAATTTGTAAAATCGAACTTGATCGAACTAGAACGAGTATCGATCCCTCCGCGTCACGATGTCGTAATAAATCCGGACCATGTGACGATCGTTTCGGCGTCAACGGGTTTCGTGCTAGTCCGATTTATCGACGATTCTTTTAGGCACGATATTCGACTATAGAGTCGATATCGCACTTTTAGAATAATGCTTTGAAAAAAAGGTGTCGAATATGCTTAACGACAAATCTCCGCGATCGCATTATGCCCTTAAGTGTTTAGGGCGACGCGCATCGAAAGGGTGCCACCGCCAATACTACTTGTGAAGGGATTAAAAGGATCTTAAACGGAGTTTGTTTTTAAACGTATTCGACTCGAAATCATTTTAATATTATATAGATATACGCGGTATTATTCTTATAACGAAATGTAAATGAACGAAAATTAAAACGTTCGGTGTTAGATACAATAAATAAAATGTTAAATTACGATAAAAAAAATTTTAGTAGCGAAAATTGAAATGTTAGTATGCATAAAATTAAAAGTTAGTGTTAGTATAAGAGTAAATTAAAAATTACTCCCTTTTAAAATATCAATTTTAAAATTTACTCCCTTTTGAAATTTTTGTTAAAAATAACTCCCAAAATCTATCAAAAGTTCAAAAATTGCTCCCAAATTTATTCTTAGGACGAAAATGACCTTGGCTAGAGGATGAGGTGAAGTAATATAGCATAAAAAAGTTAGGGGCATTTTCGTCCAAAAATTATATTTTGGAGTAATTTTTGAACTTTTGATAGATTTTGGAAGTTATTTTTAACAAAAATTTCAAAAGAGAGTAAATTTTAAAATTGATATCTTAAAGGGAGTAATTTTTAATTTACTCTTAGTATAATTAATAAAAATAGTATATATATATATATATATATCCTTTGAGGCAGCTCAACTCGCCGCACCCATTGAGGCACAATCTCAACCATTAGATTAGATTAAAATCAAATTAAAGGTTAAGATTAAAACAAAAATTCATACATAAAAATTTTTTCCCGGGGAAAAAAATCAATATTTTTAGGGAAAAAAAAAATTCCGAAAAAAAAATTGATTTTTTTTCCCAAAAAAAACACATTTTTTTTTTTCTGAAAAAATAAACACATTTTTCCCCCCAAATTTTTTTTTGCCGGACATTTTTTTTCCAAAAGAAAAAAAACCAAAAAAACAAATCCCGAAAAAAAATCATTATTTTTAATATTAAAATAAAATTGGAGTATATAAAAACATTTTCAGTGTACATAATAACTGTTTTAGGGTATATAACAATTCTACTATATCAAATAATTAAGTACATATGACAATTATTTCAGTGTATATATATTGATTAATTGGTGTACATAGTAATCATTTGAGTGTATATAACAATAATTATTTTACTGTATATATTGAGTTCTTAAGTGTATATATATAATGAGTTTTTTAGTGTATATAACATATATTTTGATGTATGTTTCATTGTTTTAGGTTATTCCGGTGTATATTTATATATGTTGATTAATTGGTGTACATAGTAACCATTTGAGTGTATATAACATTTATTTTACTGTATATATTGAGTTCTTAAGTGTATATATATAGTGAGTTTAATAGTGAATATAATGAGTTTTTAGTGTATGTAAAAGTTATTCAGATGTATTTTCCATTGTTGATTAATTGGTGTACATGGTAACTATTTGGGTGTATATAACAATTATTTTACTCTATATATTGAGTTCTTAAGTGTATATATGTAGTGAGTTTAATAGCGTATATAATGAGTTTTTTTAGTGTATATAACAGTTATTTTGATGTATGTTCCATTGTTGATTAACTGATGTACATATTAATTATTTGGGTGTATATAACAATTATTTTACTGTATGTATTGAATTCTTAAGTGTATATATGCATTGAGTTTAATAGCGTATATAATGAGTTTTTTTAGTGTATATAACAGTTATTTTAATGTATGTTCCATTGTTGATTAATTGGTGTACATAATAACTATTTGAGTGTATATAACAATTATTTTACTGTATATATTGAGTTCTTAAGTGTGTGTATATATATAGTGAGTTTGATAACGTATATAATGAGTTTTTTTTAGTGTATATAACACTTATTTGGATGTATGTTCCATCTTAATCTAATGGTCTAGATTGTGCCTCAATGGGTGTAAGGAGTTACCCTGCCTCACCGGAACCCGCCTATATACATACATACATACATACATACATACATACATACATACATACATACATACATACACACACACACACACAAAAACACGAAAGAAAAGGAAGAAGAGAGAAGTCAGGATTTGATTTTACATCCTTAACCTACATGCTTAAGTATCTCGGAAACGGACTCGTCTAATAGCGGCAAAGGCGCGGGAGCGTCGAGATATGTAGGCAAGTTATGGTGTGTATAATTGGGGAGAGGATTTGACGAGATTTGCTCTCGGTCTTTGATGAGTTTTGATCTCGGGATATGTGTGTATGTGTGTGTATGGAGAAAGTGAATTGCAAAGGTTGAATGCGTAAATGGTTGAAATGTATGTGTGTAAAAGTTGATAGGAATTGTAAAATTGTAGAATGATGGGTGATTGTAAAGGTGTGTAAAGTTTGTGAAATGAGGGAGTATTTATAGAGTTGACACCCTATGGCACTCGATCGAGTGCCTTTGACCGGGTGTGAAATGCCCGAATTTTATTTTGGTAAGTTGGGATTTGATTGATTTGGTTGATTTGGTTGTTGTGTCTTGGTTCGCATTATGCATTTAGACGCAGTGTGAGGCTGGTTTCGTCTTGGGATTCGACTTTGACCGGGTTTTGACTCGGTCGCTAAAAGACGATTTTATTTTCGGTGACGGTTTTGGCTCAAATTAGTCTTATTTGATTCGAAATGGCCCACGCCTGAATTTGAGGTTGGTTTTGTGAGATTTGTACTCCGCTAAAAGCCCATGTCAGATACTATTGATTTCGAGCCCATATTGAGCGTATTAAAGCACGTTTACATCCAATAATCATTGGGTGTTTTGTTGGAAGCTGCTATAGACACTAGCAGTCAAAATGCGGATGTCTACAGAGCCCCACTCTGACTGAGGCTTGGACAAGGCGAAAGTCAGAGTAGCTACCAGGTGAATCGAGGATTACGACCTGGCAGCCTTCCGGTCGGGTCGTTTATAGTCCATTAGACTTGCGTGAAAGGGCTCGCCAGCCATAAGATAGAAATCATACCCGAGTTCTATTATCTGGGATAGCTCCGTGGGGACTTGCTTTTAAAGTCCTTGGTGTACCTGTTTGCAGACACATCCCATCTTGGAGCTGCGCGGGGACTTGCTTCTGAAGCCCTGGGTGTACCTGTTTCCAGACACATCCCATCTTGGAGCTACGCGGGGACTTGCTTCTGAAGCCCTGTGTGTATCTGTTTGTAGACACATCCCATCTTGGAGTAAAGGAGTTGCGCGGGGACTTGCTTTTGAAGTCCTGGGTGTACCTGTTTGTTTGCAGACACATCCCATCTCGAATGTAGTATTCCAGGAGAAACACGGCCTTTGATGTTCCGTTGGGAAACACAGGCTGGTACCTGAAATGTTAGATATGTAGGCAGAAATAACAGATATAGCAGATAGCAAGATAACACATAGGAAATGCAGTTAGCATCTACAGAATGACTTGCGCTAGGGAAAAGATTTTTGTTTCATTTTGAAATCAAAGTCCTGACAGCAACTCACGTGCTAAGAGATAGGTTTTCAAAATTGGAAGAGTTAGAAATTTGCAGTTTTAAATAGACCAAAATTTGACCTTGTCAAAAAGGGTTTTCTCAAATGGAGCAAGGATTTGAAGAGAGAGGCATACCGACAGACTCGACTCTGGACACGACTGGACGAGTTGACCGACACGACTTGGACTCTCGAAGGGGTTGGACTGCGACTCGGTAGGGGGGTGGGCCACCTAAGATAATGACAAGACTCTTTAGTTGCGCTATCCCATAGCCTAGGTGAGTGGCAACACGGTCGAACATCGAAATGGGAAAGATGTGATATATGGGAATTGTAGTAGTCGGTAATGAGACTGTAACTACACGATAGGGCTTATTAGTAGCAATGCTACTGGAGCCTAGTGCTGTTTTGAATTTTTGGTTTTGGGATACATTCCCAAAGTGGGTGTCGCTTCGAGTCCTGACATATTCTCGTCTTTGACTGAGCCGAGTACTAGGACACACTATAGAAAGGTGGCTAGATTTTGAAAGTCATTTGGATTTTGTGAGTGGAAGGGGAACTTCTGCCTAATAGAAGCCCCCGAGACGACAAAGCGAACTGTTAAGAACATGACAGTGTCGTGACCGGAATGATGGTGCTTTTGAATTTGTGTCAATGTGGGTGGATGTGCCCTTGTTGAAAGGCTGCCTACATATTCACGTGTAGTGAAATCAAACTAAGGCGTAGTTTAGTGGATTGAAAGATATGTTATAGTGCCTAGTTTATTAGGGCTTTGTGTGTAACTAGCCATAGTGATGGTGTAGGCTAGGTGCACTCCCAATGATGCCTCGATCAAAGGGCTAGAACAGTTAGGATGTTGATCCTGTGACTGTGAGCGTTCTCCGGTGTAGCCCCCCCCAGAGGTGGTGTAAACTATTTGAGCATGTTCTATGTTGACCGCAGGTTGAGTCCCCGTGTTTGGGGCTGGTAACTGGTTGGGATTTTTTTGGAACTGTGGGGCCAGGCAGTAAGTGGCTTTGGTGATTTGAAATCTGGAGTTCGATTTTTTGGAGCTAAAGCTTCGAGGGTAAGGTATTGTAATGTGGGAGAAAAGGGGGAAGTCGAGTAAAAATGACTCGAACTTCGATCGGGTAGGTTGATAATGCGGGATCTGATTTCCATGTCTGGTCCTAATGGTTTAGGGTGTATCCTATGGAGCTTGAATCCTCAAAATTCCGGGATGTATCTTAGCCTAGGTCTCGAGAAGGTCTTGAGGGTTGTAATGTAGGAAGGCTAGATGTGGCGTTAGGTAACCAGCCTAATTGTCACCCTTCTATTTGATGGTATGGGTATTGATGATTTTGAATTGACCGTACCCCGGTCAAGGGACTTTCACTTGAGTTGACCGCTAACCACGGTCATGGGTTTTTGAACTTTTTTTGGTTGATCTCTTAACCCTGGTCATGGGATTCTTCATTTGAGTTGACCGTACCCCGATCAAGGGATTGACCGTACTCTGGTCAAGGGAATGACCGTATCTGGTCAAGGGAATGACTGTATTTGGTCGAGGAATGTTGAGAGTTTTTTTTTTTTTTTTTTTTTTTTTTTTTTTTTTTTATTATGGCTAGCTCTTTTATTTTGGCCTCTTGCTTTTTCCCTTGGACTTTTGATTTTTTTTTTTTTTGTTTTTGTCCATTTTTTTTTCACGGCTATTCCCCCTATGGTGTTGGCAATAGGCATGGGTATTCTCGGATATGTGGCATCCATTTGTGGGTGGATCTGGGGTTGGGCCTATCAGTTGGATTAGACTTTTGGAGCTAAGCCTTTGTAAGGTCTAAGCATAGTTGATGTTTGTGTGAGTGCAACTCGCGGTGGAGTACTCTACAGTAAACATGGTAGTTTGGATCTCGGTATTGTCATCATAATTCCAAGCAAACTTGGTGGAAACATCGTCCCAAGTGGGGTATTTCTTAACGTTGAGCATATAGAACAACGATGCTTCCTTTTCTGGTCATACTAACGCCGAAGGTAGGGATTGGTTAGTCTTATTGGAGAGGTGTTTATTGTGGGAAATGAGCTTGCCTCTCGTCTTGAACCCAAACTAGGAGACTACCTCCTAGATTTGTCATGGGATTCGATACCGCTCCTGTTGAGGGTAGTTATGTGGCTTTCTATACCAGACATGGAACATGTAAAGAAAAACACGCGTCTCGGTTTCTTGCAGCCATTATAGACGTGCTTATAATAGTCACGTGCATGTGCTCACAGTGTATGATGATGTTCATCATGTTCTCGGAAACACATAAGGAAAGCATATATGAGGGATAGAAAAGCTGATTTTATTGAATTTGGAAAAGAGGACAGAATACAGCTGACTCTGGCCTAGACTTGGAGATGAGGATGTAGGGTATCCTAAACTCGGACTCCGACTTAGACTCGAATCAAATCCGGACTTTCGGATGCTCGGTTTGTTGTTTCTTTTTTGGTAAGGTCTTCGATTGGAGAGAACGACAGGTGCCACGACTCGCCTAAACTCGGCTTTGCGCACATGCAAGAGAGGGAGTCAAACTAGACACGACCCGGGATGATAGGACGACATAGACTATTGGACCGGGATACTCGAACGTTGACCTAGACGGGGTAACGACCCTGGCTTGGACTCGACCATGAGACTCAAGCTGCATGAGGGTGAGTCCGCAAATGGGGCGACCGCATTTGACTGCGTCGTGTGCTCGGACCAATCATGGCAACCTAAACCTTTAGGAGACTCGAGTGTTCGTAGCATATAGACGCCGGTGTAGGAAGAACGTTGGGTACTCCTTAAGGTGACCGTGGTCGACTGCTCGGTTGGGGGATAGCCCCCGAGTGAGACTAGGAACTCTGATAGGACTCAGATGGTGTGACATCTAAGTGACTCAAAAGTGGGGTACGTGAGACAACATGTGTAAGACATGACCCTTAGAGCAACCGTGATTGACCGCTCTGAAGGGTAGCCCCCGAGTGATCGAAGGTTTTGTTAAGACTCGAGTGAACCTTAGATGTAAGGATCACAAACCTTTGGCTACAGGGCTATGCCTTGTAAAAGATTAACTCGGCCTCAAGGAAAGGCAGACGGGGTAGGGAAAGAAACTTGCGATGTAAGATCGGTAGAGTTTCGACGCTAGAGACCCTTGACCTGACCCGAAAAAGGATGGACCCTAGGATTAGGGTAGACCCTTAAGTTAAAGGATTCTTGAATTAGGATGACTCGTCCAACGGATTGAAAGACGGGCAAAATTCCCTTAGGAAAGGTCGTGGGGACCGTCCTGTTAGAGGGAAAGATCATGTGGGGCTTTCTAGTTAGGAATCGAGTGTTTGGACGAACCTTCCATTTACGAGTGTATGACTCGTGTTGGTTGGTTATGCCTTTGGGATAAGGCGGACTAGGATGGGGAAGAAACCTGTGATGTAGGATCGATGGAATTTCGACGCTATAGACCTTCGACAAATTATGAAAAGATCCGACACACGGATTACGGTAGGTCCTATAATAAGGAAGGTTTTGAAATGGTTGACTTCCTAAAATATGGAAGGTTTTTAAAAAGATATTGAATTCCGAAAAATTCGGAGGGCAGTCCCGACTTTTGAAATTGGCAGCATGCCGACAGGACCGAGCATTTGAAATGTTGGAATGGTTGCGAATAAATTCGCATTTTGAAAAATTGGGACACGGTCCCGTCTTTTAAAATTGGCAGCACGCCGACAGGACCGGGTTTTTAAAAAGTTGAATTTTTGGAATTTCAAAAATTTGAATATTGAAAATGAATTTTCGAAAATTTGAAAATCGAAACGGATCCCGAAGATTTGAAAATTGGAAACGGCATTCCGGAGATTTGAAAATTGAGAATGGCATCTCGAAGATTTGAAAAGCGAAATTGAATTTTGAAAATTCGAAAATCGAATGGGGATCAGAAGTTCGAATATTAAAATGGATAGCATGCCGGCTAGAAAATAGGCTTGTTTTGAGTCAAATCATAAGTCTAAATTTCAGTAGTATTCCGAGTTTTTGAAAATTGAATATTTTTGAAAAGATGCATTTTTAGAAATGACGGTTTTTGAAAATGACACGGAAACCAAGTAGCACATAGTCACGCAAGCATTATGACGACACCATGTATGCTTTACACTAAGTCTCGGTCGGTCGAAATAGGGTCTATACCAGTGCGCATGGCCTTTTCGAGAATCGGGACGAACTCCCTTACCAATTTGGATAAGGACATGCCGCGAAACCCATACGAATTAGCCATGAACACTTTGACATAACCAATTTGGAATATATCGCGGTATAGTGGGACGTCGGTAGCTAGTACCGGCCCGGGTAAAAATGGGGTTATGAATGAACTGTAAAACTAACGCGCATATTGTACTAACATAACGATTTCTCCTCGAGTCTCACCCTGAGGATCCCGATGACATGTTGTACATCAGTCTTCCCAACGGAGTCGCCAAATTGTGTACATGACATAGGTCCACCCCCACGCGGCCACGCGTGGGTTTGGGAGGCGAATTGTTTCCCATGTGAGATAGTTCTCGGGTTGAAATTTAAATCGAAGTTGGAGTAGCCACCGAACTTTGTGGGAGTTTTGGCCCGTTCGAACCCACATTATTTTTGGTGGACCGTGCACAAAGTACGGCCCAATTTGATACTAGAGCTTGTGGGGTTCGTCCCTTTGCATTACGATACCGATGCCGAGTTATCGGGTATCGTATATCGAATGACTCTCGTGCGCCAATGGTTTCGGGCATCCGGAAACCGAGGTTCTGAGTAAGGGGTGAGGGTACGTGTTGGGAAGCCCACGAAGGACTCCCAACCCCGCCCACACATAGCGGCCTCTACTAAGATATCGATCGGTTTTTGAATACGCGCGCTAGTAATTCGGTAAAATGAAATGCAAACAACATTTTAGCTAAACATGTGAAATTTGTTTGAGCTACGTCATTTTAATGCATCTCGGATTATTGTCAAAGTTATATTTAGGATGTGATGTTCATTTAAATAAATGGCTAACATCAAAAATGGAAAGCTCGTAAATAATTACAAATTACACGGGTGGAAATACAACCCGGAAATACAATACAACGAGCGCAAAAATTGGAACAATCGAATTAGTAACGATAATATGGATAGATTAGATTGATAATGCAATTCATGATTTTGAAGAAGTTAACACGTGATTGTCTTGACACGTGACGACTAAAAGTCGTAAAAAGAATTTGACGAGGCTCGCTATATTTAGGAGGCTCACGCTTAAAGCTTAAGTGGACTACTCGATCGAGTCATTGAGAAGACTCGATCGAGTGCCTTTTTCGAAGACCTCCTGCCCATCTTTTGAGGGGTCACTTGATCGAGTGACCTTACGACACTCAATCGAGTGCCTTTGTACGAGCGCCTTAAAGGAATTAAAAGGATCTTAAACGGAGTTTGTTTTTAAACGTATTCGACCCGAAATCGTTTAAATATTATATAGATATACGCGGTATTATTATTATAACGAAATGTAAATGAACGAAAATTAAAACGTTTGGTGTTAGATACAATAAATAAAATGTTAAATTACGATAAATAAAAAAAATGTTAGTAGCGAAAAATTGAAATGTTAGTATGCATAAAATTAAAAGTTAGTGTTAGTATAATTAATATAAATAGTATATATATACACAAAAAACGAGAAAGAGAGGGAAGAAGAGAGAAGTCGGGATTTGATTCTACACCCTTAACCTACATGCTTAAGTATCTCGGAAACGGACTCGTCTAATAGCGGCAAAGGCGCGGGAGCGTCGAGATATGTAGGCAAGTTATGGTGTGTATAATTGGGGAGAGGATTTGACGAGTTTTGCTCTCGGTCTTTGATGAGTTTTGATCTCGGGATATATGTGTATGTGTGTGTATGGAGAAAGTGAATTGCAAAGGTTGAATGTGTAAATGATTGAAATGTATGTGTGTAAAAGTTGATAGGAATTGTAAAATTGTAGAATGATGGGTGATTGTAAAGGTGTGTAAAGTTTGTGAAATGAGGGAGTATTTATAGAGTTGGCATCCGTCTAGGGTCACTCGATCGAGTGTCCCTATGGCACTCGATCAAGTGCCTTTGACCGGGTTTGAAATGCCCGGATTTTATTTTGGTAAGTTGGGATTTAATTGATTTGGTTGTTGTGTCTTGGTTCACATTATGAATTTGGACGCTGTGTGAGGCTGGTTTCGTCTCGGGATTCGACTTTGACCGGGTTTTGACTCGGTCGCTAAAAAACGGTTTTATTTCCGGTGACGGTTTTGTCTCAAATTAGTCTTACTTGATTGGAAATGGCCCACTGCGCCTGAATTTGAGGTCGATTTTGTGAGATTTGTTCTCTGCTAAAAGTCCATGCCGGATACTATTGATTTCGAACCCATATTCGAGCGCATTAATGCATGTTTACGTCCGATCATCATCGGGTGTTTTGTTGGAAGCTGCTATAGACACTAGCAGGCAAAATGCGGGTGTCTACAATGACTTTTAACCGGACACTTAAAAGCCAAAGTAAAACCTTGGTAGTAATTTTAAACAAAGTTGAGTGCTCCACAATTACGAACATAAGCTTCACAGTGTAATAACTTTAGAATACAATTACTATTTGAAAAAAAAAACAATTACTTGTAAGTACTATCGTTTACGAATGAAAAATGAAATAGGAGTACCCAGCCCCCTAGTCATGTAAGTTATTTTTTTTACATTTTTTGTTTTAATAATTTTGACGGGTCTAAGGGTCGGGTCCGTGTCCAACTTATAGAACACGGACCCGGACCCAGATTTTTTTTGAAAGATCCATATCCGACCCGTACCCGCAGGGTCTAAAAAAAAGATGACCCATACCCGACCTATTAGAGTAAGACCCGACGGGTCCGGGCAGGGTCCTGGACCCATTGTCATCTCTAGTAAGATGTTTTCAATAACAAATTCAAAAGTTCATCGACAATAAAACAAAAACACCGACAACAACTCGAGGTGTTACAAGATGCCTAATTCTAACAGAGAGAAAGGAGCTTACACAGGACGACCACCGGAGCATTCATGATTGCTGAGATCTTTGATTCCGAGGTTAGAGAGAAAGTGACAAAGAAAAAGTTAGGTTTTGATTTGGGAGGGAAAGAGGGTTTTGGGTTTTTTCTTTGATTTCCTTTCTTCTACTCTTGAGATCTAGAATGCTAGCTAGTCTTACAAACTACAATATCAAATTGTGATACGTACTCGTAATTAAGATTTGAAATAGTAACGAAATTAATTGGCGTTGTTAAATTTAACTGTCCCCCCATATTAAGATAAAACACTTGAGAATGTTCTTTTGAGAATGTCCCCCCATATTTGCCGGTGTATTACTAAGATTATGAGTAAGAGACTTGGTTGGTCCTTTCTGAGATCATCTCGCCTAATCAAGGCGGTTGTATCCTAGGAAGGAACATTCTTGAGAATGTTCTAATTTGTCAGGATTTGGTCCGACTATATAATAGAAAATTGGCATCCCCTAGATGCTTATTCAAAATAGATCTTAAGAAGGTATATGATAACATTGAGTAGTCTTTTTTGGATCAGATGATGGAGACTCTTAATTTCCCACCTGTCCTCCGAGGCTGCGTAACGACTTGTGTTTGTACTGTGTCATACACTTTAAGTGTAAACGGAGAGAGTTTTGGGTTTTTTCAGGGTAAAAGAGAAATGAGACAAGGGGACCCCATATCTCCTCTATTGTTCACGATCTGCATGGAGTATTTCTCCAGGGTTCTGGGATATGTCATGGAGACCTATCCTTTTAAGTTCCATCCTAGATGTGCCCCGTTGAAGCTGTGTCATTTAATGTTTGTTGATGATTTGTTTTTGTTCTGTAAGGGAGAGGTACCCACTATTAAGGTACTCTTTCGTGCTTTCATGACCTTTAGCAAATCATCAGGACTTGTTATGAGCGTTGGTAAATCTTGTGCTTATTTTGCTGGTATGAAAACTGATGCTAAGGAGGAGGTTCTGCAGTTCTCGGGATGCTCTAAGGGTTCACTTCCCTTTAAGTATCTTGGTATTCTTATATAGCCTTTCAAGCTTACTAAGAGGGATGGGGCGCCACTACTAAAGAAGATTGTCAATCAGATTAAGGGATTGGGTGCGAGGAAGCTGTCCTATGCGGGACGACTGACATTGGTGCAATCAGTCTTGACGAAGCTGTATTCGTACTGGGCGATGGTCTTCATCATTCCTAAAGGAATTTTGGCTCGAATTACTGTTGTGTTGTAACAACCAGGATTTTTGATGACTTAAATTAATAGATAATGCGGAAAATTATCTAAGTCATTTAATTATACAATATCAGAGTATGTAAAAATCCGGATCACTACGGATCCTTATAAGAAAAGAGTATTAACAACATAGTATCGATTTACTTGTACAAAATATAAACCGTATTTTATACAAATATTTTATTAAGTCTCTCACTCGATCCTTTCCCATCTCCCCATACCTGCAAAAATATAAAACAGAGGCCGCTGAGCGGAACAGCAACCAAAACGTTCATCTAACATCACCTCATACAAATAAGACAATCATGTGAATAACAAATAATATGCTTACAAAAATATTAAAGAATATCACGTAACATATAGTTTCTTTAATTCAATTAACCAACATGTGAGATGATGAAAACGATAAAGTTTAGAAGATGGGACATTTGCAGCCATTTGATTTTAAATCATTTTTCAAGTGAACATATAAATACACGAGACGTGGCTCCTAGTATCACCGCTACATCCTATTGCCTTGCATCTCACCAACAGAAGTAACCGTGTTACCGACTCGTAGACCGAACCGATCTCATGAGGTTTACATCTCACCCATAAGGCTCAATTGGGTCGAACCTCAATTATATTATATGTTTATTCAGACAGGGCTCTGGGCGAAATGAAAGCTGATGATTACATTCTCTGCATCACCAAGAGGGAACCCAAAATTTTCAGAATCTTGTTCTGCCTTCATAACCTAGGTAGTAATACTGATCAAGTACTTGTCTATATATGCGCACATACCCTACGCAGACTCTTGGACCGCAGTCCTCACTATCGTAGGACGACTACCTTAAACATTAGGTCGACTCTCGGCCGCAGCTTTTGAGTATGCTTTTCATTACAAGTGCAGTCGAAACACCAGGCCACGAGTGGTAGAATCCAACACAAGCTATTCGTTCCAGACTCGCATCGTAAACTTTATATAAAAGTTGTCCGTGAACAAGTGGTATTTTATTTGGTGACCTTAATAATTGGTCGGACTCATTTAAATTTTTTCACTTTCCCAAATTCTTACGTTCGGTTAGACAATGTGATACTTTATTCCTTTAGTATCATCCAAAATATCATATCTCAAATGTTGTGTATGGAGTATCCTTTATTTTAAAATAAAAATCTCTTTTAAATAAGGTTTTATATTAAATTAAAATTTAAGATATAAAACTATATTTTAAAATTTTAACGTTTTCAGAAAGATAAAATTTAAATCACACTTAGTCGATTTATAAAATTCGATGTGAAATTTCTTTTAATAATTATGATCGTCGTACAAAAGTTTTAAATTAATTTAAGTTTGTTTATTATAGAAAACGTAATTAAGTTTATAAAATATAAGTGGAGTAAAATTTTATTCGTAAATAAACAGTGAAAGCATTAAAACGAATTTAAACTTAAACATCCTATAAGTAAGTAAAATTTACAAGAGTAACCAATAATATGAAATTGAATTTATAAGTATAGGAACATAAATAACACATAAAAGTACAAAATAACATGAATTTAAAATAACGTACTTAAATTTTACTCTTTTTATGTTATCTTAACTATTTAACCTGTTTCTCAAATAATTAGAAATGTAAATGTGGTAAATAAATTTAACAAGTGATAATTTAGTCGTAAACGAAATGTTAAATTTAACATGAATAAAATATCACATAACATTTTTATATATATAAGTAATTTAGTCATACAAATAAGCCTAAATATTTAAATTAAGCAAATTATTAAGTTAGTGACATAAATATACTTATATATAGAAAATGTTGTTAAAAGAAAAGTTTGGTTACCTTAATAGCTACTATTTATTAATTATATTAAAGCTACAGATTGTCTGGGTCGATGATATCGTCAAAGTTGGGAATTTCTTCTCCTCCTTCTAGAATAATACGTTTACCCATACAAAAGAAAATGAATTAGTTAGATTCTGACCTTACTAAAATAATAAAAAGTAAAATAATAAGTACAATAAATAAAATGGACTAATAAAATGAAAGGTTTGAGGAGTCGTAAATACTTACGTAAATAAGGGTGGTAGTTGTGATTGTTACGTAAAAATTTCATGCTAAAAAAAATATGCGCATGATGCTATTTATAAGAAATTTTTCCCCCTGTGAATTCTTAGGTAGTTATGTAGCTCTCATTAGTCATTAGTCATTAGTCATTGAAGCTAGAAGGAAAAAAAATTACATGCATGGTGCCATGCATGCAATACGTGGAAGATTAGGAGTAAAAAAAAATTGACTGTTTGTGTAGACACTCAGATTTGGACCTCGTGGCTGCAGAAGTGCCCAACAAACACCCGATGACGATAGGGCTGCAACGCGACACGCGTTTGCGATATTTTAGGTAGCTTTTCTACAGAACAGATCAAATAAATTACTTGGACAAATTAAACTAACATGATGGCAGCCTTAGTCGTGTCATTACGGTCGTATAGACACTAATTATAGTCGATTCTGACACCGGGACCCCGAGTCGTTCCCGAAACTCGAACTGAGTCAGCACCGCGCCAAGCGAACCTCGGGATGCACACCCGAGGCCCACTAAGCTCACGACGCTAGGGTAACACGGGAAACCTTAGGCTCTAAGATACGTACTATACTCCTCCCCCTTGGTTTTGGAAAGTATCAAAATCGTATCTTCAAAACTCCGACCGCCTCACCTCACACGTCTGAGACTCCCCACGTCTGAACCCAGGCGCCTGAGTCTTGTGCGCCACAGCTCAGGCGTCCATATGGACGACGAGGGCCGAAAACACCTATAAATACCCCCCCCCCCTCATCACCTCATTCATTCGACACAATTCATTCTTCTCTTCTCCCTCTACTTTCTCGCTAAGGGCTCGCACTCTGACACCCGAGGCAAACGATCCACTCGATCGTAGTTCCGATAAAAAAAAGCGACATCGACGCTACTCCTCACCTTCGAGTACCCCACTCGATACCGAGGTGCCTGTGTTCGACTAGCTCAAGTCTAGTAACGAAGTTCTGCCGGATTAGCCGCGGAATCAGTTCATAGTAACGAAGCTCTGCCGGAGTAGCCGCCAGGAAGGGTCAATGGTAACGGAGCTCTGCCGAAATCACTGGTCAAGCTAGGAGGATCCGCCTGTTGAAGTCGAATCGTCACTAGGTTGCCATCTAAACAAAACTTTACATTTTTGCACTTCCCTTTATTATGCACTACGATAACACTAGATGCCGACACTAGGTCCCCAAGCACTCACTAAAATACGTAACGTCCCAACTTCAACTGCAAACACTAAAACACACTAAATAGACCCGAGTAATTCCGAGATCCGTTCTCAAACTATCTATGCATCGTGTCCCGTTTAGTGTATATTCCGAGGGTGCAACTTCTCACTATGTGGTTTACTTACGTTCGCATTTACAGTTTTTCGTATGATTTATTGCTTTCATGACCTTATAATCGCATGCTAAATCACTTAACACGGAATTCAAAACATAAAACAACTAAAATTGAACAAAGTGATGGTCGGGTTCCGTATTAGTCCGGGTGCTCGCCTTACTAGGTTCGACGGATTTCCATTAATACCGAACCGACGCATCCTAAGCAGAATACCAGGTAAGGTATACCACGAGAATGACTAATATCCGTATTATCACGTTAAAACTGATTTGCTAATACGTATAATGCTAGTACTCCCTACTCTCCTAAGCACATCTTTTCATGGCCTGCCTATCACGTGAAATCGCATGCAAAAAATGTAAACACAACCACTTTGACATAAAACTTGTCTCTAAACAACCGACGTAGCAAAAGGTATAGGGTTAAAACAACGGATGTTACAGTATTTCCACCACAACAAAAGAACTAGGTTATCAGCCCACCGATTGATTAGTAGAGGCCGCTATAGTGCGGGCGGGATTGGGTGTTGACATCTATCGGATGTTGGCTTCCCAATACGTACCCTCACCCCTTACTCAGAATCGACGGTTTCCGGATGTCCAAAACCATTGGCAATGAAAGTCATTCCAAGCATGGAGTGCTTAAGGGTACAAGTCTTTATCTTTAGGTCCCGTGCCACTCAACTTTGAGACGGCAAGGGATCAAATTTGACTTGAAGGGTTTCCGAGTACCCATAATTGAATCGGTGGCGACTCCACAAATCGGCAACGAATTCGGTTCACTAAAAAGGCCGCCTTACCAAACAAATCGGCCTTTAAACATTTACAACCACGACTCGATCGATTCTAAATGGAAACACGGGTGCCCGCACCCGTCTAGTACAAGTTCGGATCGTCATCCGAATCGAGATCCGACACATCGCCCCATATGCGAGATCGGATCGGGCCCCAACCGGGAGGGGGCTGCGTGGGTGGCCGCCGCCACACGTTGAAAAACCGGGTCGGTCCCGCGCGGGGCGCAGGGCGGTGCGGACGGTCGTCCACAGTTTGTTTAGACAACTTCTCGTACAAGCGTCTTTCTTTCTTCCTCAAAACGTTAAAATATAAGATTACAGAATTAAAGTAATGGAACCTGATCTAGCGTATTTTATATGTGTTTACGACGGAGATTTGAGCTAGATTTGGTGATAAAAGATGCGGATTTAGAGTGGAAATCGTCTGATTGGTTTTATCGAAGAAATTGTGTTTTATTGAAGAAAAGACGGTTTTTAGAGCTCTAATTCCTTTACGTGTGATCTGGGCTTGAGACGGAGAGTACGAAGAACAAGCCCAACAAACCGAGTGAAAAGTCAAAGCGCAGCTCGAGATTGAAAACGGAACTACTTCGGGTTCCGTGTCAACTTAGTTATTATTTATTATTATATTATTATTAGAGTTAGGAAATTACTAGACTTTCCTATTCCTATTATTATTATTATTATTATTATTATTATTATTATTATTATTATTATTATTATTATTATTATTATTATTATTATTATTTTTAGACTACATGTTATTAGTATTAGGGATATCATATTCATTATTCATCGTAGTAAACATCATGTTACTTTCATTAGAAGAAACAAGAACCCTAATTTTCTCATGTATAACTAATCTTCCAATCTCGGATCAAGGATTTGAAGCTACTAGTTTATTGGTTGTGAGACTTTTTCTTAATCTTTATTTAATTACTTGAGTATTGGTTAATCCTTGTGCTAATTTTATGATTGTTGTTTGTTTAATCTTTTTGACCAATTGATTATTTCAATCTTCAATCTATTGCAATTCTTTGTGTTTGAATCCGTAATTGTTCAATTCACTAGATAAAGTTGCAACCTTTAGACCTAATTATTTGTATGCGTTTCATCGTAATTGGGTAAAGGGAGGAATAAACATATAATTCGAACCAATAACCGCGTGTATTAAAGGTCGTTATTTCTATTGACTTTTTCATATCGTTCATGCTGTTATTGAATTAAATCTAGACGTGTGGATTAGGTTGTTCAATAATTAGGTTGCTTAGTATCGCGTTTCAACCTAAGTAATATTATCTACGGAACAATTGGAACTTTCAGTTTCACAATAGAATACTCAAGGATTGAATAAAGGTTAGTAGTCGATGATAAATTGTTTAAGTAGTTAGTGGATTTTCTTTGAGTCGAGTTTCTTAATCATCTGAATTCTCATTATTAGTTATTTTACTTTCATTATTTTAGTTATTAGACAAATCAATTAAAAACCCCCCATTATTATTGGTATTACGTTACTTTATTTTAATTACACATTAGTTACATCGCCTTCCCTGCGGATTCGACACCCGACTTACCTCTACTATATTGTTAAAGGTAATAGGACTTAATTATTTATCTTTGGGAGCATACGACCTAGGCCCACCAAGTTTTGGCGCCGTTGCCGGGGAAGGCAATAGTTAATTTTTGTGTTTTAATTTTTATTTAATTTTTATTTTAGGTACGCTAGCATATGCATAATACTCGTTCCACTAACAATCCACTCGAGCCCTTCAACTCAGAGATCGAACGTTCAATTTTCAGGTGGAGACAGGGTGATAATAGCGAATTGGTCATTTTTCAGCAGCCCGAGCCCGAAAGTGATCTAGATTCGATACCGGACTCAGTACCCGACTCTGAGGACGGAGTAATTATGGCGAGAGAGACACGTACTCTGAAGGAGCTCACAGTTTCTGATCTTGCGGTTCAACCATTGTGCATTACTTTTCCAGCTCTAGCCGAGGGAGCCACTTTTGAATTGAAATCGGGTCTGATCCATCATCTACCCACTTTCAATGGAACAAGCATCAAAGATCCGAATAAATATCTTTCGGATTTCCATATTGTATGTTCTAGTATGAAGCCGGCCGGTGTGACTGATGAACAACTGCAGCTACGAGCTTTTCCCTTTTCATTGAAGGAGAATGCAAGAGATTGGTTGTACTATTTACCACCTAATAGTGTCACAACTTGGGTGGATATGAAGAAGGCATTCTTGGAGAAGTACTTCCCACCGTCCCGTTCTGCACACTTGAAGAAAGCCATTAGTAATGTGTAGCAACATACGGGAGAGACTATGTACGAGTTCCTTGAATGCTTCAAGCAACTATGCGCCTGTTGTCCTTATCATGGGTATTCCAACCAAGATCTCATCTTATACTTTTGTGGTGGACTTACCTCGGAGGATGGTCGTATGGTTCATTCTGCTAGCGGTGGAGGCATAGTGAACAAGAATCCAACGGATGCTTGGAATATTATCACAGAGCTAGCCGAGAGTTCTAGGGATTTGCAAGAAAAGATGGACGCCGTGGTGTGAACTCATTGAGTTCAAATACGAGTGATAAGTGTAGTTTGTAGTGCCTATTTTGTTGTATTTTGGTCCCATTTTCCTTGTGGAATCGCTCCTTGGGAGCGATTTATGGGCTACTTATACTTCTTCTAGTTCGTTTTAGGTTCCCGAGACCATTCATGAAGAATTGGAACGATTCCGACTCGTTTCATGCACTTTTGGAGCCAACGAAGAGAAGGAACGATCACTCGATGCCTTGGATTCGACCCCGAGACCTTGGGACCCGATCCCGAGCCTCTTAGACTCGATCCCGAGCCCCGAGAATCGGTGAGAAGCCCATGAGAACCAAGGAGGGACCAAAAAGATCGTAATGGCGGCCTACAAGGTCCTTCCCGGGCGGGATGATGCCTTCCCGACCGGGAAGGAGTGTGCAATTGAAGCAGCTGCTGTGTTGAGGCCTTCCCGACCGGGAAGGGGGCTTCCCGACCGGGAAGGGGCCCATCCCGACCGGGACCAAGCCTTCCCGGCCGGGAAGGAGCACCTGCTGCGCGTGACTACTTCTTTTCTCCTCCTTCATTCTTGTAACCTTATAAATACTCCTCCCTTGTATTGTTTATGTATCTTTTATTACCCTAGACTCTCTTAGGCCTCTCTTATGCATTCAAACCCTAGATTAGTGTTCCTCTCATTAGTTTTAATCTTCCTTTAATCATTAGTTAATCTTTGTAATTAGTCTTGTATTAAGGAGATTCTTGAAGAACTCTTCCAAGCTTGACAACCTTGGGGTTTTGTTTGAGTTTCTTATTAATTCAAGTTCTCATCTTTTTCATCCTTTGTTAGTTTGGTATAATCCTCTTCCTCTCTTTACTCTTGTTCTTGTTTATTTATCAAGTTTGAATCTTTACATATTGTTTATTGTTATTGTTTGTTCATTATGGATGTTTGGATGTTTAGTTTGATTTCTCTTGTTTATGTTAGTTTGAGCTTGATAATGAGTGAGTAGTTCTCTTGTGGGGTTAGTAGGGGGATTAAGGGTAGATTATGGGTGATTAGGGTTTGATTAGGGGTAAAGGTTACATCTTTGTTGCTAGTCACATATTAGGCACTCCATGTGTTTGTTGAAATGCTTGTGTGGGTAGTAGTGGCCAATGCTTCCTATACTTGTTCTCTTCTTCTCATTGTTTAACTTGTATGTTATTGTGTCGGGTTTAGTCTTAGACACGAGAGTGCGGACTTGGGTTTTGACGCGAGAGCGCGGACCGACCTTGACCTAGGTTTTGACACGAGAGCGCAAACCGACTCTAGCAACTAGGAGACACCTATACCCTTGATCACCCAATTACCCTACTACACTTAAGAACCCGACCTAACCCTACTCCCTTCCATATTTGATTTCTCTACCTAGTTAGTTATCATTTTCTCTAGTTTGCTAGTTTCTTTATTCTTTAGTTATTTCATTTAGCCTTGTTATAGCTAGTTCATTGTTAGTCTAGTTCATACCTCTTCTCCATCATAGTTTGTCAATTATCACCTTCTTTGTGTTATTTTGGTAGCTTAGTGTAGACACCCACATTTTGACCAACAGGTGTCTATAGTAGGTCCCTCCAAACACCCGATGATGATCGGACGCAAACATGCTTTAATGGACTCGGATATGGGCTCGAAATCATGGACATTTGGCTTGGGCTTATTACAGAGTACAAATCTTACAAAACCAACCTCAAATCCAGGCCCAGTGGGTCGTTTCGAGTCAAATGAGACTAATTTGGGTCGATTCCGACACCAGGGGTAAAACCGTCTTTTAGCAACCGAGTCAAAACCCGGTCAAAAATATTTCCGAGACACGCGAGTCAGCCATGACACCTCACGTGGCTGATTCGGTCTCCAATACCACCAAAAAATCAGCTTCAAAAAATATTAAACAAATCCGTTTAAGGATAGAATTCGATCTCAAGTAGGAATTCTATCCGAAAACCGAAACAGTTCACAAACCGAGCTCAAATACTCGGCTAGAACACCCCAAACAGCCGAAACACTCCTCCATTCAGCCGAGATTCTTGCTTCCCCACCAGGCAACGGAATTTACGTTCCTCTCGACTTCCTACATTTCCTATCCAAACCGGTGTTTCTTGTTAACCAAGCAAGATACCTCTCCTAAACCTCTGCGCCTATAAATAGGACCCTCCATTCAACATTAAAGGGGACTGAAAAACACAACACATACAATTGTTAGTCACACACATCCTCGACACCTAGCAAAAAATAATCTCGACCCACACATCCGAAGGTGCACCGAAATACTGTCCAAAAAACCGACGAATCCGACCCCGTAATCCAGCCGAATTCGTTACCTCCCACGTCCAAAAAACCGACACCTTAACTCATCCGCATCATCTCGACGCTCCCGTGCCTAAGCCACCGTCCGACGAGCCTTATACCGAGAAAACGAAGCATGTAGGTTGAGGGTGTAAATCAAACCCGACTCTTCTCTTTTCTCTCCCTCTTTCTTGTTTTTCTCGTCTTTTTGCGTCGTGTCGTCGGTCGTATTTTAATACGGGTCGTTCGTCACATATTTTTTAATAATCGATACGACAAAAACTATTTTAACATATAACGTTCTTAAAATACGATATCGATTCTCTAATCGAATATCATATCTAACAAGAACTAAATTAATTAATTCTCGTTGATGCTAATAAAATCGTTACACCTTTTTTTTAAAACAAAATTCGACGATTTTATACGCGGAGAGAATTAACATCTTTTTCGTTCAAATCTTTTTTTCTTTTTTCGTTCAAAATGAGTTTTTTTTCAAAACCTTTTCTAAAAGCGTTCTAACTATTCGATATCGATTCCATAATCGAATATCGAATACGACGAATATCGAAAATATAAATCGAGTACAAATTAATCCATATTTGTGCGCGATTTATAAAAATTAACGATTTTCGACAAATAAAAAAACCGGCCAGACCGCCACGCGAGTCGCGCGCCTGTCAGGCGACTCGCGCGGTGGCCTGGTTCGCCGGGTTCTTTTTTTTTTTTTTTTCGTTTCCTCGCTTTTCTATTTTTTATTCTTTTCGAGTCTTACATAAAAAGCGACTTTCGCGACATACTTCGATAAATACTTTTTTTGACCTCGGTCAACGCGTGCTAATCCATCACGTGTCATAAACCTTTTTCGAAAATCATGCATACTATTTATTCATGTCTTTATTCAATTTCTTCAATCGTTACTAACTCGTTTTCTTGTGTTTGTAGCAATTTATTCGTTTTCTATTGTTTTATTAGACTAAAACGACTTCACATGCTAAAATAACTTTGACGTTATTAGTATAACATGCATTAAACGACTTAGCAACCCATTTATATTTTTTTCTCACATGCTTAGGAAAATAATGTTTGCATATCATTCAACCGTCGAACTAACCCGTGTACACCAAAAACGAACGATATCTTAGTAAAGGCCGCTAAGTGCGAGCGGGGCTGGGTGTTCTTAGTGAACTTCCCAACACGTACCCTCACCCCTTACTCAGAACCATGGTTTCCGGATATCCGCATCCATTGGCAACGAGAGTCATTCAATACACGATATCCGATAATGTCGGTATCGGTATCATAATGCAAAGGGACGAACCCAATAAACTCTGACATCGGAAATGGGCCGTACTTTGTGCACAGCCCACTACGACATAGAGTGGGTTCGAACGGACCCGAACTCCCACAAAGTTCGGTGGCGACTCCTACTTCGATTTAAATTTCAATTTGACCATCTCATATGGAGATTCATTCGCCTCCCCAAACCCGCGCGTGGCTGCGTCGGGGTGGACCTATGTCATGTCCACACTTAGTCTCGTTTTTAGTGAACCTAGTCTAGACTTTACATTACCGTCTCCGTGGACACGACCCGACTTACCCTAGCTACCCACTAGGATTTGTTGATTATTTATTGACGGTTGGGGATACGGCAAATCCTTACCATCAATTTGGCGTCGTTGCCGGGGACGGTGCATTGTTTAGACTTAGTTTACTTCTAGCTTGACTTAGTTACCCTTCTTCGTGCTCTTCTATCATCTCTTGTGCATATTTCTTGTAGGTTTCTCTTGATTTCTTAGCTTTCTTTTCTCTTTGTTTTTCATTGTGTTCGTTTATTATCTTTGCCTAGTGCCCAAAAAGCACTAGGTGGTCTTACGTTTGCTCAAGTGTGTAGTGTATGCCTAGGAGGAGAGGCAATTTCTTTTTCTTCAATCCAGAGTCGGGGAGACTCTTTAGAGCCTTTCGCCAACGGACGATTGATCGGGTTAGACACTCTCAACCGGGTACTAGCAATACCATTGAAGAGCAACCTCAAGGATCCGACTTGAACGAGTCACCGCGAGAGACCGCCGGAGGGACCTTCATCAATCCCTTCGGTAATTCTAGTCCTAGTTCTCCTTCTACATCTTCTTCAACACCGTCTATACCATCATCTTCCTTACATCCAATTATGCCGAAGTTCTCATCTCACTCCACTTTTACCGAGGATGTCTTGCCGGGACCGAGTGCTTTACCGGATACTTATACCGGGAATTTCGTGGCAAAGACACAATTCATCCAACTTGTGGAGAGAAATCAATTTAGTGGCTTGCCCACCGAAGACCCGCACCAACACATGGAGACCTTCTCCGATTATTGCGATGCTATCTCTCAAACCGGGGTTACTCAAGACCAAATCCGATGGGTACTTTTCCCGTTCTCCCTCATTGGAAAAGCAAAGCAATGGATTAAGAGTCTCGATAGGGCAACCATGGGTATCGATACTTGGAAGAAACTTGCATTGGCGTTCTACCAAAAGTTTTACCCTCCGGAGAAGACAAATTTGCTTAGGGCCTCCATCACCGGTTTCCAACAACGGGATGAGGAGAGCCTTTATGAAGCTTGGGAACGGTTTAAATCTTTGGTTAGATCATGCCCCCACCATGGACTTTCACAATGGTTCTTAGTCCAACAGTTTTGGAACGGTCTATATGAGGACTCAAGAGCTATACTCAATATGGGCTCCAATGGTAGGTTCACCGAGGTCGATGACGATCAAACTTGGGCAAGAATCAAGGAGATGGCGGTGCACAACTCTCAATACTCAAGGCCTAGAAAGGCGAATCGAGGAGGTGAAACACCAAAATTTGAGGATGTAAATGCTATTACCACGAGGAGTGGTACATCTTATGATTCCCCCTTACCCCCCAGTGAGCAAGAATCAAGGCAAGAAGTTATACCCCCCTCTCAAGACAATTCAAGCTTTGAAAATCCAATGGAGGAGCAAGTCTTATGGGAGATTGAGAAACCCCATGAAGACAAGCTTCCCCCACTTCAAGGAAAAGACAAAGGTAAAGGGAAAGTGTCATTTGAGAAGTCCACCCCTATTGAGCAAAACAAGATTCATATCAAGTTGCCTTTCCCAACAAGGCAAATGAAGACTAAGGTGGATGTCCAATTTGACAAATTCCTAGACATTGTGAAGAAATTGGATGTGAGTGTCCCGTTTACCGAGCTACTTACCCAAATCCCGGCATATGGAAGATTTATGAGAGAAATCTTGGCTAGGAAAAGATCCGTCGACAAGAAAGAGACCATTGCGTTCACAAGAGTGGTGAGCGAGCTTATTCAAGGTTCCACGCTTCCCAAGTTGAAGGATCCGGGTAGTTTCTCGATCCCGTGCACAATAGGCAACTTCAAGATTGAGAGAGCACTATGTGATTTGGGTGCGAGTGTAAGCATCATTCCCTATTCCATATGTGAGCGACTAGGAATGAAGGAATGAGTGTAAGCATCATTCCCTATTCTGGATCATTCCCTATTCTGCAAGAGCGACTAGAGGGAATGAAGGAATAGGGAATGATGCTTACACTACCAGTGTAAGGCCTCAAGACAGCAGCTGCTTCATTCCCTATTCCATATGTGAGCCTTTCCTACAAGGTCCTTCCCGGGCGGGATGATGCCTTCCCGACCGGGAAGGAGTGTGCAATTGAAGCAGCTGCTGTCTTGAGGCCTTCCCGACCGGGAAGGAGCACCTTCTGCGCGTGACTAATTCTTTTCTCCTCCTTCATTCTTGTAACCTTATAAATACTCCTCCCTTGTATTGTTTATGTATCTTTCATTACCCTAGACTCTCTTAGGCCTCTTTTAAGCATTCAAACCCTAGATTAGTGTTCCTCTCATTAGTTTTAATCTTTCTTTAATCATTAGTTAATCTTTGTAATTAGTCTTGTATTAAGGAGATTCTTGAAGAACTCTTCCAAGCTTGACAACCTTGGGGTTTTGTTTGGGTTTCTTATTAATTCAAGTTCTCATCTTTTTCATCCTTTGTTAGTTTGGTGTAATCCTCTTCCTCTCTTTACTCTTGTTCTTGTTTATTCATCAAGTTTGAATCTTTACATATTGTTTATTGTTATTGTTTGTTCATTATGGATGTTTGGATGTTTAGTTTGATTTCTCTTGTTTATGTTAGTTTGAGTTTGATAATGAGTGAGTAGTTCTCTTGTGGGTTAGTAGGGGGATTAAGGGTGGATTATGGGTGATTAGGGTTTGATTAGGGGTAAAGGTTACATCTTTGTTGCTAGTCACATATTAGGCACTCCATGTGTTTGTTGAAATGCTTGTGTGGGTAGTAGTGGCCAATGCTTCCTCCACTTGTTCTCTTCTTCTCATTGTTTGACTAGTGTGTTATTGTGTCGGGTTTAGTCTTAGACACGAGAGTGCGGACTTGGGTTTTCACGCGAGAGCGCGGACCGACCTTGACCTAGGTTATGACGCGAGAGCGCAAACCGACTCTAGCAACTAGGAGACACCTATACCCTTGATCACCCAATTACCCTACTACACTTAAGAACCCGACCTAACCCTAATCCCTTCCATATTTGATTTCTCTACCTAGTTAGTTATCATTTTCTCTAGTTTGCTAGTTTTTTTATTGTTTAGTTATTTCATTTAGCCTTGTTATAGCTAGTTCATTGTTAGTCTAGTTCATACCTCTTCTCCATCATAGTTTGTCAATTATCACCTTCTTTGTGTTGTTTTGGTAGCTTAGTCTCGTTTTTAAGTGAACCTAGTCTAGACTTTACATTACCGTCTCCGTGGACACGACCCGACTTACCCTAGATACCCACTAGGATTAGTTGGTTATTTATTGACGGTTGGGGACACGGCAAATCCTTACCATCAACGAGCTTAGGGAAGAAAGTTGATAGTCTAACCTTGATGGTGCATGCTATGATGGTAGGGAAGCAATCAACTATTGTTTGTGGTATTTGCTCTATTTCAGCTCACCCGAGCGATCTTTGTCCCCAAATCCAAGAGCATGATTCTGAGAAGGTGAATGGGATTTGGGAAAGTCAATCCAACAATAGGAAGTGGGATCCGTACTCTAATACTTACAACTCCGGTTGGAAGGGGCAATCTCACCAAGTTGGCCCTCTTAGAGGTCAATTTATTTCCCGACCACAAGGACAACAATTCACTCCACAGGTGTCATAACAAGCTATTCCACAAGAATCATCGAGCTCATTGATGTCGACGGAGGACATGATTCGGGCTCTCACCGTTAGTGTTACTCAAGATCGAGCAGAGAATACAATCAAGAGAAATCAAAAGGAACGTAATGTGAAAAAGCCTAAGGGTCAAGCTAGTGAATTTGTGTCGGCTTTGTTTAGGACTAAGACTCCTCCCAAGTGCAGTGATCCGGGTATGTTCACCATACCTTGCACTATAGGTCATATGTGGTTCGAAAGAGCCATGTTAGATTTAGAGGCGTCGATAAATGTCCTCCCGTTCCAAGTCTATGAGTCGTTAGCACTTGGTCCTCTAAAGAGTACAAAAGTGGTTATTCAACTTGCTAATCGGTCTAGTGTTGTACCTAGAGGGGTTGTAGAGAATGTGATGGTCAAGGTCGATAAATTAGTCTTTCCGGATGATTTTTATGTTTTAGATATGGCACATGATGCCGATGCTATCCCAATTTTATTGGGTCGACCTTTCTTGAAACCGCAGAAACCCGAATTGATGTTCCTAACGGTTTATTGACCATGGAATTTAATGGGAGGGTGGTTAAATTTGAAATTAGTCCACCCAATTCGACTAATATAGAGGTCCGTTCTCTATGCGTTATTTCTACTAACCCTCCTTCTAGGAGAAGTCGGAAACAACCGAGTCCGAGCATTATTTGTGAATTGCGACCCCGCTTCTAAACCGCAGAAGTATAGAATATTATGGGGCAGTCGTAAAGATGCAAGAATTTATTGAGATAAGACCAAAGCATGGTGCGACAAGTGGATTAAGAAGAAGCCGAGGAAGGATGACGACCCTCCAGCATTTCGCGTCTATCATCATGATAATGGGTCGCCTTTCGTTCGTAAGATGAAACTCTAGATCAAGTCGGGTAGTGACTTAGTGAGCTACCATGCAATATGTCGAGCCAACGACGTAAAACAAGAGCGCTTCCGGGAGGCAACCCATGTCCTATATATTTTTCTTATTCTTTTTATTAAGGGTCGTAGGTTGTAGTATTAGTTTTCGTTATTTTCTTAATCGTTTGTTTTTTTACTTAGTTTTACTAATAATGTTTGATGTTTTGACAGGAGAAGAGAACATCGATTTTTCAGGAAATGGGGCGGCTAGCATATGTCCCAGGCGACTAGCATGGCGGCCCTTTGGAACCAAAGTGAAATAGAAAAAAAAAAGTCAAAAATTAAGGTGGATTTACAATGACGCGAGTCGCCTGACCCCCATCCGGGTCGCGCATTTTTTTTGCCCCCATCAGGTCTGTTTTCTGTTTAAAAAAAATCAAAAAAAAAAAAAAACACGCTCTACCCAGATCCCCATCCCCATATTCATCCTCTTCCCCTCCCTCCTGAAATCAAACCCCATTTTCCATCTTCTTCTTCCCTTACTCTTCTCCACTTCTTTTCATTTCCTACTCCAATAATCTCAACTCAAACTTCCCTACCACTAATTTCACTCTTAATTCACCCTTAATTCTATCTTCAATCACTGTTTTGAATTGACGTTGGTCGATTTGGGACTGCAAATTGATGGGTGTCAGCTGCCTAGGACGAAGTGAAGCGCGAATTTGGGGATATTGGGTCGATGGAGTTCAACCCAGGACGTAGGTTGGTCGGTTGATTCGATTTCGTGTCGTCACTGAGTTATGGAATCGAATTGAGGTCGGTCGCATTTAGGTGGAATTGAAGTAAGGTATGTGTGTTCTTGCTACAATATTCAGTTGGTTAGTTCCAATTCGTTTGGGTGATGTCGTTTGTTGCTGGAGTTTGGTGTTTGCAACTGTAGTTCGGATTGGTTGTGGTGGTATTTTCTAACACTGTTGCGATTTCCCCATTGCTAATAGCGGAAAAAAATTGTGATCGATGGGTTGAGGAAGGGTATTCCGAAATGCATACAAGGTGTTTGAGGAAATGTTCAAGTGAAGTGTTGGTTGTTTTTGAGTTGTTGGAGACTTGGAGTACACTGTGATGGCTGAACTTGGAGCTTTGAAGCTTGGAGTTGAAGTTCTTAATGTTCTACGGAGTATGTTTTTCTCAGCTTCTCTTTTGTGCTCATTTGGTTAGAGTGTTGGGGTTATTGTTGTGGGGTCACGTGTGACGATGGGTATCCGTGCTTCGAATGATATTGGTCATGACAAGGTTCGTTCTTCCTTTTCATTTTATTATGCCCTTTTTTTAACATTGAGGACAATGTTTCATTCAAGTGTGGGGAGGAGAATCGGTCCGATTTGTAATAGCTATGCTTTATTCTCGTTACTTCATCATAAAAAAAAAAAGACAGAGAAAAAAAAAAGAGAAAAAAATTAGAAAAAAATGGAAAAAGAACAAAAAGAATCCCGGCTAGGTGAAAACCCGGAAGGGCGCCTAGGCAAGAATGGGAAAAGTGGCAGAGGACGGAGCGAAAACCCGAAAGGGCGCTCCGGGTAAAAAGAAAAATCGAGTTGTGTGCCACGAGAGTAGTGTGAGTTGAAAAAAAAAGAAAAACTAGAGTCAAAATCCGCAAGGACGGACACTCTAGGCAAAGTAAGGGATTTAGGAAAAAAATTCACATACACTTTCTCCATTCTTGGTGTGGTGTCATAAGAAGGGTGACACAGAAGGTCGGTCGGGTAGGATAGTTGGTTAAGGTGAGAAGAATCGCGGTGCGGTGTAGTCGTAGCACTAAATATTATGCGATTAAAGTGTTGTTTTGTGTTGTATTAAGGTGTTAGAGGTGTTTAGGTCGATCACATGTGTGGGTAGTGGAAAATAGTGGTATACATCATTTACCATTGGTGATAATTTGTAGCACATGTGATCATGTTTAGGACTAGGAGAAATAAGGGGCGTAGTGTCATTTTCCGATGATTATTGGTGTTGTTTTGTGGTGACAGTTTTTGTTATTGTGTGTTTTTCATGTTATTGTGACCATGTGCTTAAACGTTAAAGATGATATAAGGAGGGTGGTTGAGGGGATGAATTTTGTTTGATGTCGAGCTTCCCATGTTTCGTTTGCAAGATCTTGTGTTTTATTGTTGATGTTTCCGAGTTTTGCTCGGGACGAGAAAGGGTCTAAGTGTGGGGAAGTTGATCTAGCGTATTTTATATGCGTTTACGACAGAGATTTGAGCTAGATTTGGTGATTAAAGATGCGGATTTAGAGTGGTGATGGTAGGGATTTGTCGTGGGTCCTACCAATCAATACTAACCAACTAATCCTAGTGGGTAGTTAGGGTAAGTCGGGTCGTGTCCACGGAGACAGTATTGTAAAGTCTAGACTAAGTTAACCTAAAAACGAGACTAGGCTACCAAAACAACACAAAGAAGGTGATAATTGACAAACTATGATAGGAGAAGAGGTATGAACTAGACTAATAATGAACTAGCTATAACAAGGCTTAAATGAAATAACTAAAGATTAAACAAACTAGCAAACTAGAGAAAATGATTACTAACTAGGTAGAGAAATCAAATATGGAAGGGAGTAGTGTTAGGTCGGGTTCTTAAGTGTAGTAGGGTAATTGGGTGATCAAGGGTGTAGGTGTCTCCTAATTGCTAGAGTCGGTTTGCGCTCTCGCGTCTAAACCTAGGTCAAGGTCGGTCCGCGCTCTCGCGACTAAGACTAAACCCGACACAATCACACACTAGTCAAACAATGAGAAGAAGAGAACAAGTATAGGAAGCATTGGCCACTACTACCCACACAAGCATTTCAACAAACACATAGAGTGCCCAATATGTGACTAGCAACAAAAGATTCACCCTTTTCCCTTAATCAACCCTAATCACCCATAATCTACCCCTAATACCCCTACTAACCCCACAAGTAATCTACTCACTCATTATGAGACTAAGACTAACAAAAACAAGAGAAACCAAACCAAGCATCCAAACATCCATAATGAACAAACAAGAACAATAACAATATGTAAAGATTCAAACTTGAATAAATAAACAAAGAACAAGGGATAAGAGATTATACCAACAAGATGATGAAAAAGATGTAAACTTGCATAAATAAGAAACCCAAACAATCTCCAAGGTTGTCAAGCTTGGAAGAGTCTTCAAGAATCCTCTTAATACAAGACTAACTAAACTAGATTAACAAAGATTAACTAAGGATTAAAGAGAGATTTAAACTAATGAGAGGAACACTAATCTAGGGTTTGAATGCTTAAGAGAGGCCTAAGAGAGTCTAGGGTAATGTAGGATAGTTAAACAATACAAGAAGGAAGTATTTATAAGGTTACAAGAGTGAGGGAGAGGAAAGAAAGAAGTCACGCGCAGCAGACCCTTCATCCCGACCGGGACGGATCGGTCCCGACCGGGAAGGGCTGGTCCCGACCGGGATGGGCTGGTCCCGACCGGGACGGACCCAGAACAGAACCCTTCGCAATTGTGCACCTCATCCCGGACGGGATGAGGCCCTTCCCGTCGGGGATGAGTCTTGTAGGCCTCCAATATGATCTTTTTACTCCCTCCTTGGTTCTCATGGGCTTCTCACCGATTCTCGGGGCTCGGGATCGAGTCTAAGAGGCTCGGGATCAGGCCCCAAGGTCTCGGGGTCGAATCCAAGGCATCGAGTGATCGTTCCTTCACTTCGTTGGCTCCAAAAAGTGTATGTATCGAGTTGGATTCGCTCCAATTCTTCACAAATGGTCTCGGAAACCTAAAACAAACTAAAGGAAGCATAAGTAACCCATAAACCGCTCCCAAGGAGCGATTCCACAAGGAAGACGGGACCAAATCACAGCAAATTAGGCTCTACAAACTACACTTATTTTCTTTGAGTCGAGTTTCTTAATCATCTGAATTCTCATTATTAGTTATTTTACTTTCATTATTTTAGTTATTAGAAAAATCAATTAAAAACCCCCCATTATTATTGGTATTACGTTACTTTATTTTAATTACACATTAGTTACATCGCCTTCCCTGCGGATTCGACACCCGACTTACCTCTACTATATTGTTAAAGGTAATAGGACTTAATTATTTATCTTTGGGAGCATACGACTGATCAACGTATTTTATATCGTATTTTATTGTCCCCCGACAACCGTTTTTGAGCTTTTCTTCTTCCATAATTATATGTTTAATGTCGATTTCTATTAGAAAGTCGATACTGTCGGTTCTCGTGCTATTTTGTAGGTTAAGTGCAATTTCGAGCGTATTCTGGAGTAATAACCCGGGTAGCCGAGACGAGGAAGAAAACGAAAAAAAGCCAAGAAGCAAATGAATAGCTCAATTACGAGCCCAGCAGCACCCACTCGATCGAGTGGTGCTAAGCACTCGATCGAGTGCCTATTTCCGTGATGAATCAGACAGCAGATACGGATCCACTCGATCGAGTGCACGCATGTACTCGATCGAGTGCCTTGCTTTCAGGCCGCGGATTGGATTTCTTGTAATTAGAATTATGGGCCTGTTTTGTAAGTCCAACTGATTTCTTTTAAATCAGTTGGAGGAGGATTGTCAGACTACTTTTTTTGACTTATCACTTTTTCTATTTTTTTCTAGACTTTACGTACATTAGCTTAGGGCAAAAAAGTCACGTTCGTTCTTCGCGAGATTCATCGTATTCCGTTCTCCCTTTTTCAGATCTCAAATTGTTCGGTATCGCTACTTTAATTTTAATTCTTATTTTAATTTCAATTCTCTAGTTTAATTCTTGTCTTAATTCCCTAGTTCAATTCTTGTCTTAATTCGTTCTTAGTTTTTGTAGTTATCTGATTTCAGTCTCGTAGTTTAATTAATCCGCATTCACCATGTTTAATTGCAATTCATATTTCGTTAGTTTAATTATAATCCTCATTAGTAGCTAATTTTTATCTAGGGTTTAAGGGGATCGATGGGTGTTAATTGGGTTATAGAAAATTGACTTGTCTCTGATTATATGAACTGTCGCCTGAATATTGTTTTTAATTCTGATTGATTAATTACTGGCCAGGATTAATTAGTTAGTATCACAATTAGGACTTTTCGCCGACCGGGTTAAGGACTAATTAGGTCACGATATTTTGGGTAGACTAGCTTAATTCTAGCGACCGCAGGTTAAGTTTAGTTCTAAAGTTTGTAGTAGTACCGACCGGACCTACACCTTAGACAGTTCGATTATTGAGCTGTTAATTGACTCCCTGACCCGATTGACATTCATTGTGAACCTGAGACCCTAGACCTTTTTATTATTGATTTACCTTATAGCAATTAGTTGTTAGTCCACTCAAACAAACCGAAATAGTGACCTGCAATCTTTAGTCTAGACCTTAGAGCAAGTAATTGAGTCCCGTCTCCTGGTGGTTCGACCCCTACTTCACTATCTACATTAGTTAGTGGACCTTAGGGTATCTTTGATTAGGGATACGACTACCCCTATCAAATTTTGGCGCCGTTGCCGGGGAGACGGTGTTATTTATTTGCTTGTTTTGTCTTTTAGTCTTTAGATTGCTTGTCTCGAGGAACTTCAGTTCCTTGAGACCGTTTCTCACATTTTTTTTTGTAGTTTCCTCGTATGCCCAGGTCCTCTCGAATTTCAGGCTACGTACCACCATTCGATCCTGAACCAGAGAGAACTCTCCGCAGGTCTAGGAAATTCTACAAGGAGATTGCTGAGACAGAAAGATCAGAATCAGTGGAACATTCGGACGACGAGCATATATCCGAAGCACTGTCCTTTGAAGAGGATAATTCCACTACTGCCCCCGAGACACCGCTAGTCAAGATGCCTCCCAAACTTGCTAGCCATTCCGAGCCGGAGCAAAGTGCCCTACCGAAACCATTGAAGAGGCCCACGGCCACTACAGGTACATTTGAGATTCGCCCCGCTTTCATTACGTTGGTGAGCGAAATCAATTCGGTGGAGGTCCTGATGAAGACCCGGCGAAGCACATGAAGCTCTTCACCGACTATTGCTCAACTATACCACTCCCCGCGGGAGTGACACAAGAAGAGGTGATGGAGATGCTATTCATGTTCTCCCTACGCGATAACGCGAGAGACTGGATCACGGATCTAGACAAGGAGACCGAGGGAATCACGGACTGGAACTCCCTTGCCTTAGCTTTTTACAAGCACTACTACACGCCGCAGAAGACCAACATGTTGAGGAGTCAGATTACTAACTTCCGACAGACATCTCACGAGAATATTTACGAGGCGTGGGTAAGATTTAAAAAGCTAGTTAAGGAGTGCCCACATCACGGATTCGAGGTATGGTTTTTGTGCAATCAATTCTATAATGGTTTATATGACGATTGCCGAGCTACGCTCGATTCTGCAGCTAATGGCAGGTTCCAGAACAACGTCGATGATGATAAAGCATGGAAATTGATTGAAGATATGGCTACTCATCACTCACGTTGGGGAAATCCACGAGGTAACACCCGGGGAAATAGTGGTGACTCCGAGTCATCAAATGCCATAGTAAGCCACCTAGCCGCTTTAACTAAGCGGATTGACTCCATGGAGCTTGCTAGAACCCAAAACCAACAACAACAAGGCGGTATGTACCAAGTTAATGCAATGTCTGAGGTTGTTTGTGAGAACTGTGGGAATATGGGTCATTATACCCAAGAGTGTGTGAGTTTAGAAACGGCGAATGCATTTCAATCCATGAGACCACACCAACCCTACATGAACCAACCGGGCTATGACAAGTCCTTGTTGTCCTATAGGAGTCAAAACGTGCTCAACCCACCACCACCCGGCGGTAACAAAACCGTCCCTTATGTAGCACCCCATAACCGACCCTCCCAAAGCCATAGCAATAACCGACAACAATTCCAAGAAGGGCAACAAAATTGGGGTAACCAACAAGGATGGGGTAACCAACAACAGTGGGGTAATAACCAACCTTGGGGTAACCAACAAGGGTGGGGGAACCAACAACAATTCCAACCGATCCCACAAAACCAAAACCAAGCTCAAGCTCAAGCTCAAGCTCCAACCAACACCGAGTTTGCGGAGATTAAAGCATTGTTGATGCAAGGTATCCAAAGCCATAATAAGCTTGAAACTCAAGTCAACCAGATACTTGCCCATAACAAGATTCTAGATACCCAAGTAGCACAACTTGCCGCCCAAAAGCAAGCTAGGCCACCGGGTACTTTACCTCCTCAAGGCGAACAATCACACGAGCAAGCCAATGCGATCACATTGAGAAGCGGAACCCAATATGACGGTCCGAAGATGCCTGAGGAGTATGTTGTGGTTGATGAGACCGAATTGGAGAAGCAAGAGCTAGCCGCGGAAGCGTTGAGCAGGCCACGATTTGAGGCTACTCGATCGAGTAACACCACCTCACTCGATCGAGTAGACCCCAAAAAACCAGGCAGAGAGCAGTCAAGTGTACCACTTGACCGAGTCACGCCTGACTCGATCGAGTTGGAGGTCACTCGACCGAGTGGTATCAGCCCACTCGGTCGAGTAGACCCTCCAAAAGTGGTCAGTAACCCCCCAGTAATGCCACTCGACCGAGTGCCTACAGGTGACTCGATCGAGTATGATGACACTCGACCGAGTCAGCCTGAACTCGATCGAGTGAATAACGTAACACCTAACTCTGCTTCTTTTCATCCCCAGGTTTCAATTAAGGATGCTAATTCTTCTCAAGCGTCCCCGTCTCAAGCCAAGGAGCCTGCGATTCCGATCTTACTTCCATTTCCCCACCGACAACGTAAGACAAAGCTCGATCAACAGTTCGGTAAGTTTATGGAAGTCGTTAAGAATCTGCAGGTAAGTGCTCCTTTTACTGATTTGATCACTCAAGTTCCTGCTTACGCGAAATTTATGAAGGAAATACTAACTCGTAAGCGATCTTTTAGTGAAACTGAGACAGTTGCTTTCACAGAAGAATGCAGCGCGCTACTACAGAGTCGTACCCCGCCAAAGCTCAAGGATCCAGGGAGTTTTTCTATCCCTTGTACTATAGGGACATTAGCTATCGATAAGGCCCTGTGTGACTTAGAAGCTAGCGTCAGTGTCATGCCGTATTCTATTTGTCAGAAATTGAATATGGGTGTTTTGAAATGTACTAATATGACTCTGCAGATGGCTGATCGATCGGTCAAATATCCTTTAGGTGTCTTAGAGGATGTTTCGGTCCAAGTAGGGAAATTCTTTATTCCCCTAGACTTTGTTGTCTTAGACATGGCTGAGGATGCCATAATACCTATTATCCTCGGTCGCCCTTTCCTACACACGGCAGGGGCGATCATCGACGTCAAGAATGGGAAGCTCACACTTTCCGTAGGAGATGACACCGTGACTTTTAGTCTCGATCAAGCTCTTAGGAAGCCCATGATAGAAGAGTCCTGCTATAGCATAGATGTCATTGATTTGGAAATAGAAAATTATATTGACGACTATCTTGGCAGGGACCCTTTGGAGAAATTGCTTACATCCGGCGATGCTGATGCCGAGAAGAGATCATGGAGCGCGAAAGTGGATGAGCTGGAACACATGCTAAACAGAAAGGAGAGCACTATCGAGAAGGTATACAGTCTCGGCACCCCTAAAAAGGAGGTCGAGGTAAGTAAACCTGAACTAAAACCCCTCCCCTCTAATTTGAAATATGCATTTCTAGATGATAAGGGTCTAAACCCCGTAATTGTCAATGCTGCACTCGCAGATAGCCAACTTTCGGAGTTGTTAGTCATCTTACGACGACATAAGAAGGCTATTGGGTACAGTATTGATGACCTACGTGGTATTAGTCCCGAGTTTTGCATGCATCGCATTCACTTAGAGGGAGACCATAAACCATCCATTCAGGGACAACGTAGGTTGAACCCGAACATGCAGGATGTGGTTAAGAAGGAGGTTATGAAACTCCTAGATGCTGGCATTGTCTATCCCATTTCCGACTCTAAATGGGTTAGTCCAGTCCAAGTGGTCCCTAAGAAGGGAGGGACCACGGTTATCACGAACGAGAGGAATGAACTTATTTCTACTAGATTAGTGACTGGATGGAGAATGTGTATCGACTACCATAAGCTGAATGTAGCTACTAGGAAAGACCATTTCCCACTCCCCTTCATTGACGAGATGCTAGAGCGTCTTGCTTGCCATAAGTACTTCTGCTACTTAGATGGCTACTCAGGATTTTTCCAAATCCCAATTCACCCAGACGACCAGGAGAAAACAACTTTCACCTGTCCCTATGGCACCTTCGCATACCGAAGGATGCCTTTTGGCCTTTGTAATGCCCCGGCCACTTTTGAACGTTGTATGATGTCCATATTCTCGGATCTTATCGAGTCTGTCATGGAAGTCTTCATGGATGATTTCAGTGTATATGGCACTGATTTTGATGCTTGTTTACTTAATCTTACACGGGTCTTGCAACTTTGTGAGGAGACCAATTTGGTCTTAAACTGGGAGAAATGTCACTTTATGGTGACTGAGGGAGTCGTTTTGGGTCATTTAGTGTCCGAACGCGGCATCCAAGTGGATAAAGCGAAAGTCGAGGTGATTGAGCAATTACCATACCCCGTTAATGTTAAGGGTGTGCGGAGTTTTCTTGGTCACGCGGGTTTTTACCGCCGTTTCATCCAAGATTTCTCCAAGATTGCCAAGCCTCTGACTCAGCTGCTCCTCAAAGATGCCCCGTTCGTTTTTACTGACGAGTGTGCTCGAGCTTTTGACAGGATTAAGCAGGCTCTCGTTTCCGCACCTATTATCCGAGCTCCCGATTGGGATTTGCCTTTCGAGGTTATGTGCGATGCTAGCGATTACGCTGTAGGAGCCGTGCTCGGGCAAAGGAAAGACAAGGCTTTACATGCGATCTACTATGCTAGTCGGAGGTTAGATGTGGCGCAGATCAATTATGCTACCACGGAGAAGGAGTTATTGGCCATCATCTATGCTCTAGACAAGTTTCGGGCCTATCTCATTGGCTCGAAGGTGATAGTGTATACAGATCATGCAGCCTTGAAGTACCTTCTAGCGAAGAAGGAGGCCAAACCGAGACTTATTAGATGGATCCTATTATTGCAGGAGTTTGACTTGGAGATCCGTGATAAGTCTGGTGCCAAGAATGTCGTAGCCGATCACCTATCCCGGCTAAGATATGATGGCGGGGATCTCGCTCCAATTGACGATTCATTCCCCGATGACCATTTTCTCGCTATTACCATGGATACTCCATGGTTTGCTGATTATGCCAACTTTCTAGTTGGAGGTACTCTACCTCCCGACCTTCAGTATCAGCAGAAGAAGCGATTTCTACATGATGTGAAGAGATATTTTTGGGACGACCCGTATCTCTTCCGAGAATGTGCAGATGGCTTATTCAGGAGGTGTATTCCCGAGAGTGAGGTACATTCTATCCTCACTAGGTGTCATTCCTCTCCTTATGGTGGACATCATGGTCCTTGGAAGACATTCGCGAAGGTAATGCAATCGGGTTTCTATTGGCCCACTATTCTCAGAGATGCCACCACTTTTATCCGTTTTTCCGACGCATGCCAACGAACGGGAAATATTTCTCGGCGACACGAAATGCCTCAAACCGGGATTCTTGAAGTAGAACTATTTGATGTTTGGGGTATAGATTACCAAGGACCATTCCCTTCTTCTTATGGGAATCGGTATATTTTGGTCGCCGTAGACTATGTTTCTAAGTGGGTGGAAGCCATCGCTTCACCTACTAACGATGCTAACGTGGTGATCCGGCTCTTTAAGAAGACAATATTTCCGCGTTTTGGGGTCCCACGGGCTGTTATTAGTGATGGCGGTTCACATTTTCATGAACGCCAACTCACTAAGCTACTGAAGAAATACGGTGTTCACCACCGTACCGGGCTAGCCTATCATCCATAAACTAGTGGACAAGTCGAGATCTCGAACCGTGAGATCAAGTCTATTCTCGAGAAGGTTGTCCATACTTCGAGAAAAGATTGGAGTTCGAAGCTCGACGATTCTCTTTGGGCTTACCGGACCGCATTCAAGACTCCTATCGGGACATCCCCGTATAGGCTTGTTTATGGCAAGGCTTGCCATCTACCCGTCGAGCTCGAGTTTAAGGCTATGTGGGCCTTAAAGGAGCTCAATCTCGATCCGAAGCTAGCCGGAGAGAAGCGTCTCATGCAATTGAACGAACTAGATGAATTCCGCCTCCATGCTTATGACAACGCGAGAATTTATAAGGAGCGGACTAAAAGATGGCATGATAAGCGCATTATCCCCCGAGAGTTCCATGTCGGCGATAAGGTACTTTTATTTAATTCCCGACTTAGACTCTTTCCCGGGAAACTTAAATCCCGATGGTCTGGACCGTTCACGGTGACTGAAGTGAATAAATTCGGGTCGGTTACACTCACTACCGACAAAGGCGAAATATTCAAGGTGAACGGTCAACGCCTCAAGCTCTATCACGAAGGTGCATACGTCGGTGTCATAGAGGCCATGGACCTCAACGACACTCTCGATTCCACCTAATCAAATTGAGGTAAACCGGTCGAGCGGGACCGTAAAAACCAGCGCTAACCGGGAGGCAACCCGGCACCACTTGTATAAATTTGTAATTCCCCTTTCCGCATTTTATTTTTTTATTTTTATTTTTATTTTTTAGCTTGGTAGCTCTAATTGGGAGTTAGTATTATTTATCGAGTGAGGACGAGGGAATTTTACGGGTTAATTGATTTAATTTCAGGATTTGGAAGCAATTTAATGGGAAAAATCGTGGTGTAGCAGGTGCAGTGGTCACTCGACCGAGTGGCCCTTGCACTCGGTCGAGTGCACTTACGGAGTAGCTACTGCCCAGTTTCGAAGGGTTCACTCGATCGAGTGGCTCTTGCACTCGGTTGAGTGCCCCTGAACCGGGTCCAACTTCGGTTTTTTCGTCTTCTTTTATTTGTTTCCTAATTTCTTTTCAAATCAGTTTTTTCATTAACAACCCCTCCGCCTCATATTACATAAGAACCCTAACCCCCAATTCACCCAAATCACTCTTATTTCATCAATTCCTCACCAAATCTCACGATTTTTGCTTCTAAATTGCAATTGGGAGTGTTTCTTTGTGTTTCTTGGTGTCGATTTCTGAAATTTTCGTCCCTTTCTCCCCTATTCTCGTCCAAACCGTCACCCTTGAGGTATATTACGGGATTTTTGATTTCCTTGCTTCTTTTCTTGATTTTATAGTTTAATTTCATCCTTAGTTATATACTAATCCCATTGCATGCTTGATTTTGGGTTGATTTCACCACTTTATGCTCAAAAATCGATTTTTGTGTATAGGGTCTGATTTTGGCCGAGATGTTGTGTTTTTTGTGGGATTTTTGTATAATTCGGTTTTGTTATTATGCTATAGTCATGGCAGGAAGAAGGAATCCACCCCGAAACAACAACAGGAACAGGAATGCAAGGCAGCCTGCTGTTCAGCCTGTGCCGGGATATGAAGAAATTGAATGCAGGGACAAGGCCCAAAGAGCTCGTTTAGTTACCTTGATACCTAGGACGATGGAGGCTACCCGGTGCTGCTCGTCACAATTTGCAATCGAGCTCGGTTTGAACGAGCAATTATCGCATCTCTTGTCCATGACCGGATTCGGTGGCTTATGGACACTACGTGAGTTATCTTACCGAGTACTCACTTTAGAATTTTTAAGTTCATTTGAATTTGATAGACAAGAGAGTATGATATATTTTCGGTTAAACAATGAGGAGCAATCCATCTACCTCAGTACATTGTCCGAGTGTCTTAGACTTACCTCTAACCAAGCTGAAGACATCCTAGACATACCCGAGAGTTCGAAAGCACCCCCCTACTTTAAGTTATTTTCGGGTCGTGGTGCAACTGTCACCGCTATGGCGCTCAACGCCATCCCACACCCTACTATCCGCCTCTTCTTGCGGATTTTGAGTCATGTGGTTTTTCCACGCTCCGACATGAGTAAACTTCACTCATTGGAGGTGTTGATTTTGGGACACTACCTAAACCCCTTTAGGCAATCCCTGAAGGCGTTTAGTGCACCGGGTATGATCTGTGTCGGAATCCAGCGCCAGATCAATGGCTCTGGACCGATTGGTTGTGGAGCCATCGTCACCGCGCTAGCAAAGCGCTATATTAGGGGTTTTGGGGAGTCAGTCACTTTTGAGAGTCTCACCGAGCGCGTCCCTTTGCTAGACCGTGGCTACCTCTTCTCCACTTTGAAGTGGATTCGGGGCAATCCCCCGGAATTTTCGTGGCGCGTCCGAGACAAGGTTTGGATGAAAATCCCGGTTGTCGAAGGGACGATCCTACCCCCACTACTTGCATTACCACCCACTCCCGCAGGCGAGGACAGACCCGACCCACCGAGCTACCTCATTCCCGAGGAGCTCTTCATTTTCGAGGAGGGTGCCCAACCCCCTCGACGTAGGGTTCGCGTACAGACCGAACCCGACGAGACCGAGCCCCCTAGGGTCACACCTACACCCACCCCGACCTTCCCGTTCCAGACTCCGGGTGCCGAGTTTCCGCACCCGTATCCATTTATGTATGATCCAGTTTATGAGCACCAGAGACGGGTACACGAGGGGATTAATCAGAGCATCGTCAACCGCGAGATCCACGAGTACATGCTTACTCAAGGCATCTCGGCGCCTCAGCACCCGTCCTACTGGAGAGGTCCGGGAGATACTAGTGGTATTTTCCACGATTATGGGGTTGATCCAGCTGCTTGGGGTCCGGACTACGGGCACACCTACGGCGGCCTAGGAGCACAGTGGTTGAGAGGCTTGCGACAGTCGGGTCCACAAGGTGGTGCTAGCGGCTCAGGCCAGGGCGATACTGGAGCCGGTCCATCTGGGACCGGCGGAGACGATGAGATGGCTGATTAGCCGGTTTGGGGGAGCTACCATTGTATATACGGTACTTTCTTTCCTATTTATTTCTGTTTTTATTGTTTTCTTAGATTTTTTCTTCCCCTTAGGTCGAGTTGTCCTTAAGATTGGCTGTGGATTTGTTTGTCATATATGCTGTAGAGTCACATTGTGGACACTATGACATTTAGGTTTGGGGGAGGATTTGTGTGTTTTTTGTGTGCTTTTATTTTCTGTTGTGTGCTTTCAAAAAAAAAAAATATTAAAAACTCAAAAAAAATTGAAAAATCAGAAAAATCCAAAAAGATTTTATTTTTGTGTGCTTTGTGTCTGTCTTGTGTCTGTTGTTAAACATGCAAAACGACGATGATGACATTGCATTTTACGTGACCTCTCCTAATTGACAGCTAAATTCGTACCTGAATGCATGTAATACTTGAGATGAGATGATTTTGATTTGATTACCTATTGAACCGTTAATTGCCAAATGAGTAAATTTGACCATTTTGTCGGCAAACCACAAAAATTCTAAGGAATTAGAGCTTCATAGGTCAGTAACATCTATAACTTGTCTCATTTATATTTAGGAATTGAGTGGTTTCTCCTTATGGGATGTGTAACATATAATTGCATAAATATGACGTCTGTCTCTTGATATTGAATACGTGTTTGGTTTGAGGAGGAGGTACATGAGGAAAGGCATTTCTGTTTTTGACGAGCTCCACATAGCCAAAATAACCCATTTTTACTACCTTGTAGATTTAGGTTATTTTTCCTCTGTTTAGCCCGTTTCAGCTGTTGTAAGCCAGTTTTCATGATATTTATATCAATTAGCTACAACCTAGAACAGCCTACCTTACCAGGACAGTCGCAGTGAGCTTAATTGAGAATTATTCCACTACTCGGTCATAATTTGGATTTCTATACCTTTTGGATCTTAGTGGGTAATACTGTTATGTGACTCTGTATTCGCCTTCCCCTTGTCTGAATTGGAAAAAAATATAGAAGCATGAAAAAGAAAGAAAGAAAGAAAATGAAAAAAAGAAAAGGAAAAAAAATAGAATTAGAAAAAGAAGAAAAAGAAAAAGAAAAAAAAACATATATGCTTCTTATAATATTTCGGGGAACGGTCGAGATTTTGTAACTAGAATTGAATTATAGTTAGGAGGATGACAAAATTCCCTCTTATGCTCTTTTGAGTTTTATTTCTAGTTAGTGGCCAGAACCCATAGTTGAGGTTTTTGGATGGATAGTTTTTATTGTGTAGCTGCGACTACTGGTCTTAGCCCCACATTTCCATACGTGCTTAGGTACAATCCATTTTATTCCCTCACATATAAGCCACCCTTTGCAAGTCCTTGGCATGTACTATGGTCCTGATTAGTGGAACACATGTTTAATTGGGGAGATTGATTTCATATTCGATTGCATGCATATTTCATAAGTCGAGTGAGTGTCTTTATTCTTTCCTATCTTCACATATATACTTACCCGTACTTATGAGTGTCGAGCGACAACCGTAAGGAAGTCCGACATTATTGGTCGCGCAAGATTGAAAGTTTGGCAGGCAATTGTTTGATTATGGCATGATTATTGATCTCGTTGCATTCTTATGTATTACATGTTTTCTCGTCGGTTTTAGTCGATTTTAGGAGAATGATTGTAATTCAGCTCTGAGTCGTGTTTCACATCACTTGTCCTCGTTTATATATATTAGTTGGTTGCTTGAGGACAAGCAAGGGTTTGGTTTGGGGTAGTTTGATCAACGTATTTTATATCGTATTTTATTGTCCCCCGACAACCGTTTTTGAGCTTTTCTTCTTCCATAATTATATGTTTAATGTCGATTTCTATTAGAAAGTCGATACTGTCGGTTCTCGTGCTATTTTGTAGGTTAAGTGCAATTTCGAGCGTATTTTGGAGTAATAACCCGGGTAGCCGAGACGAGGACGGAAGACGAGGAAGAAAACGAAAAAAAGCCAAGAAGCAAATGAATAGCTCAATTACGAGCCCAGCAGCACCCACTCGATCGAGTGGTGCTAAGCACTCGATCGAGTGCCTATTTCCGTGATGAATCAGACAGCAGATACGGATCCACTCGATCGAGTGCACGCATGTACTCGATCGAGTGCCTTGCTTTCAGGCCGCGGATTGGATTTCTTTTAATTAGAATTATGGGCCTGTTTTGTAAGTCCAACTGATTTCTTTTAAATCAGTTGGAGGAGGATTGTCAGACTACTTTTTTTGACTTATCACTTTTTCTATTTTTTTCTAGACTTTACGTACATTAGCTTAGGGCAAAAAAGTCACGTTCGTTCTTCGCGAGATTCATCGTATTCCGTTCTCTCTTTTTCAGATCTCAAATTGTTCGGTATCGCTACTTTAATTTTAATTCTTATTCTAATTTCAATTCTCTAGTTTAATTCTTGTCTTAATTCCCTAGTTCAATTCTTGTCTTAATTCGTTCTTAGTTTTTGTAGTTATCTGATTTCAGTCTCGTAGTTTAATTAATCCGCATTCACCATGTTTAATTGCAATTCATATTTCGTTAGTTTAATTATAATCCTCATTAGTAGCTAATTTTTATCTAGGGTTTAAGGGGATCGATGGGTGTTAATTGGGTTATAGAAAATTGACCTGTCTCTGATTATATGAACTGTCGCCTGAATATTGTTTTTAATTTTGATTGATTAATTACTGGCCAGGATTAATTAGTTAGTATCACAATTAGGACTTTTCGCCGACCAGGTTAAGGACTAATTAGGTCACGATATTTTGGGTAGACTAGCTTAATTCTAGCGACCGCAGGTTAAGTTTAGTTCTAAAGTTTGTAGTAGTACCGACCGGACCTACACCTTAGACAGTTCGATTATTGAGCTGTTAATTGACTCCCTGACCCGATTGACATTCATTGTGAACCTGAGACCCTAGACCTTTTTATTATTGATTTACCTTATAGCAATTAGTTGTTCGTCCACTCAAACAAACCGAAAAATAGTGACCCGCAATCTTTAGTCTAGACCTTAGAGCAAGTAATTGAGTCCCGTCTCCTGGTGGTTCGACCCCTACTTCACTATCTACATTAGTTAGTGGACCTTAGGGTATCTTTGATTAGGGATACGACTACCCCTATCAACGACCTAGGCCCACCAGAACTCGTAGAATTTATTATATAAAAAAACTTTGTAAGACGTAAGTACGTTCCGTAGTCTTGTTCACGACCTCGTGTAATAGATTTTAAAACGTTATGTAAAAATTTCGATAAATCATTTTCAAAAATTATGAGACGAGAAAATGTCTGACAGGTTATTGTTAAAAGATTTTCGAGTCTTAAACTTTGTTTAACGAAAGAAATTTACGTTAATTAAACACAGAGTGTTACAGCCTTCCCCCCTTAAAATAATTTCGTCCTCGAAATTCTGGTATAACTTAAGGGTTCGACTTAGGTTTAATATTCTACCTGAACCAAATAGTTGTGGGTATTTCTCTCGCATTGAGGCCTCAGTTTCCCACGTGGCTTGCTCATATTTTTGACCTCTCCACAATATTTTGACAAAGGGTATTACTTTCCTCCTTAAGGTACGTACTTCCCTTTCTTGAATTCGAACGGGCCTCTCCGAATAAACAAGGTTTGGTTCTAAGGATATCGCATCTGGTGTAGTAATGTGTGATGGATCACTTCTATATCTCCTTAATTAGGACACATGAAACACATTATGAACTTTCTCGAGGTCAATGGGTAAATCCAATCGATATGCTATTTGACCTATTCGATCCAAAATCTCATAAGGTCCGATATACTTAGGACTCAATTTTCCTTTAACTCCAAATCTTCTCACCCCTTTCATTGGTGCAACTTTTAGGAATACCTTATCTCTAACCTTCAATTGGTCGTCTATGCGTATTTGCATAAGCTTTCTGTCTATCATGCGCAGCTTGAAGTTTCTCTCGAATTATTTTAATATGTTGAATCTGGTCTTGGATAATCTGAGGTCCTAAACCGACATTGTCACTAATGTCATCCCAACATATCGGGCTTTTACACCTTCTACCATATAATGCTTCAAAAGGAGCACATCCCAAACTAGCATGGTAACTATTATTGTATGAAAATTCTATTAACGGAAGGTTCTTCTCCCAACTTCCTGGAAATTTAGGGTACATGCTCGTAACATATCCTCAAGGGTTTGGATAATCCTTTCCGTTTGACCATCAGTTCCTGGGTGAAAAGTTGTGCTCATTCTAATCTTACTACCCAATAGTTGTTGTAATATGTCCCAAAATTTTGACATAAATCTCGGGTCTCGATCAGAAATAATTTCCTCAGGTACTCCATGAAGTCTGACTATTTCGGCTGTGTAGGCCTCAGCTAATTGTTCTAATCTCCAAGTTTCTTTCATGGGTAGGGGTGTTCCAAAATTGACCCGGACCGGCAAACCGGACCGGACCGGACCGGGTTGGTCCAGACCGGGGCACGTACCGGTCCGGTCTCCGGGTCCCAAAAAAGTTGGTAACCGGTCCCCGGTCCGGTCCACACTTTAAAAAAATATCAAATTTAGTGTATTTTTACGGTCCGGTCCGGTCCGGTCTTAAGAGGGTCCGGTCCGTCCGGTCCGGGTTTCTTTGTTAACCGGTCCGGTCCGCGGGTTTGGGTTTTTTGAGTTTCCGGTCCGCGGGTCAAACCGGTCCGGTCCGGTCGGTCCGGGTTTGGACCGGTGAACACCCCTATTCATGGGTACAAAATGTGCGACTTTTGTTAATCTATCCACGATTACCCATATAGCATCTTTCTTGCCCTATGTCCTCGGTAATCCCATAACAAAGTCCATAGAAATCGAACTCCACTTTTCCCTGGGTATATCAAGAGGTTGTAACAGGCCTCCTGGTCTTTGGTGTTCAATCTTCACCTTCTGACAAATGAGACATTTGGCTACAAACTCAGCTACATCTCGTTTCATGCTCGACCACCAAAATTGTTGTTTCAATTCTTTATACATCTTATCTGATCCTGGGTGCATAGAATAGTTAGAACTATGAGCTTCGCCAAGAATTTTATTCCTCAAAATATCATGATCGGGTACACAACATCTACCCTTAAATCTCAAGGTTCCATCTGGATGAATAGTAAAATCCCGTTTTCCACTCGTCTGAACTTCTTCTTGCAATTTCATTAATTCTGGGTCTTCCCATTGAAGGGTTCTTATTTCATGAAATAGATCAGGTTCAACCCCCATGTTAAATAATGTTGTATCTCCATGCGTTATCATTTCTATGTCAAGTTTCTCCAAATCATGAATCAACGTACTCATCGAATGAGTTTTCTTTCTGCTCAAGGCGTCAGCCACCAGATTGGCTTTTCCCTCATGGTATAATAGTTCAATGTTGTAATCCTTAATCAGTTCTAACTGTCTGCGTTGTCTCATGTTCAACTCCTTCTGAGTGAATATATACTTAAGACTCTTATGATCGGTGTAAAACTTACAATTAACTCCATACAAATAATGTCTCCAAATCTTCAGAGCGAAGACAACGGCGGCTAATTCCAAATCATGAGTTGGGTAATTCCTTTCATGAATTTTCAATTGTCTCGAGGCATAACCTATAAATTTCCTTTTCTGCATTAGTACACATCCTAAACCGTTAAGTGATGCGTCACTATAAACCTCATACTCCTCTCCATCAGTTGGTAACGTTAAAATCGGTGCAGAAATCAATCTTTCCTTAAGATCCTGAAAAGCTTTCTCGCACTCCCTGGTCCAAATATACTTTGATTCTTTCTGAAGTAATTTTGTCATGGGTCTTGATATCTTTGAAAACTCGGGTACAAATCTCCTATAATAACCCGCAAGTCCTAGAAAACTTCTTACTTCAGTCATACTCTTAGGTGCCTGTCATTCCTTAACAGCCTTAATCTTAGCGGGGTCTAGTTGAATTCCTTCCTTACAAATAATATGTCCCAAAAGTACAACTTCATGTAACCAAAATTCACCCTTGGATAATTTAGCGTACCATTTGTGATTCCTCAAAATATTAAAAATAGTATGTAAGTGTTTTTCATGCTCGACAGAGTCCTTAGAATACACCAAAATGTCATCGATAAATACTACCACACAAGTATCCAAATATTCGTGAAATGTTCTATTCATCTGATCCATGAAGACTGCTGGTGCATTTGTTAACCCAAAAGGCATAACTCGAAACTCATAATGACCATAACGAGTTCTAAAAGCGGTTTTCTGCACATCCTCTTCCCTGACCGAAATCTGATTATAACCCGACCTTAAGTCAATCTTGGAAAATATACCAGCTCCTTTAAGTTGGTCAAACAAATCGTCTATCCCCGGGAGCGGATAACAGTTCTTAATGGTTACCTTATTTAATTCTCTGTAGTCAATACAGAGTCTCATACTACCATATTTCTTTTTAACAAAAGGTACAGGTGCTCCCCTAGGTGATGTGTTTGGTCTAATGAATCCTTTTTCCAACATTTCTTCCAATTCTTGAAGTTTCATAGGAGCCATCCTATAAGGTGATTTAGAGATAGGGGCTGTTCCTGGTGCAAGATCAATAATAAATTCCACGTCTCTCAAGGGTGGTATTCCAGGTAAATCCTCAGGAAACACATCTGGGAACTTTCTCACAATAGGTATGTCACTAATTTCCATCTTGTCCTCATTCTTAGTGATGTTAAAAAGGTTAACTTGACGTCCTTTTCGATACAAACTCATTAGTTTCATCGCTGATACTAGCTTAGTCTTTTGATTCGATCTATAGGATACTCGATCTCCAACTGGGCTCCGCAAAGTTATTTTCTGATCCCTACACTCAAATTGGGCATGATACTTACCTAACCAATCCACCCCAAGAATAACATCAAAATTAGGAAGGTTAAAACTTATCAGGTTAGCTAAGAAGGTAGACTCCAAAATGATAATAGGCACATCCTCAAATAATATGTTACAACTAACAACTTGACCGTTAGGTAAAGATATTGATGCATCCACACTCACAGGATTGGATAAGTTCGCTGGGTGGCAAAAGAGGGTGACAAATGGGATAAAGATGCCCCCGTGTCGAATAACACGCGTGCCAAACAGGAGTTAATTGAAAACATACCAGAGACAACATCAACATCCTCAAACACCTCTGCGTCCATCTCTGTCAAAGCATAGACCTTTCCCTGAATTCTTGCATAAGGCGGTCCTTGATTCGCGTTAGTTCCTGGTTTCTTTGGACACTGAAATGACTTGTGTCCTTCCACTTTACAGTAGGAGCATGTGATAGGTTGGCAATTACACTGTTTGTTAGGGTGAGCTGGACGTTTACATAGAAAACAAGTGGCAGTATCTTTTGTTTGCGGTTGGTTTGTAAAAGAGGTATTGTTGGCTCGGTTAGTATTCTGGTAGTTAGGTTTCTAGTAATTGTTCATATACACTAATTTCTTGAAATTGTTCTAGTTAGAATTATTCCTATTGAAAAAGGGTTTCTGAATGAAACTGGACGATGATACCGTTGGGATAAAGGGTTTCTTCTTTTTCTTATCAGCTTGGATCACAATATTCACAATTAAGGCTTTCTCATAAGCTTTCTGAAAAGTATCAAAGTCAAGTCCCGACATGATTTTTCCTAACTCGGTTTGCATTCCCCGAACATATTGGGCAATTCTAGAGGGTTCATCTGGTACTAGTCTCTTAGCAAATTTGGATAACTCCTCATACTTCTTAGTATAGTCATGTAAGGTCATATATCCCATCTCTAACTGGTTAAACTCCTGCTCCTTCTGCCATCTCATTGCGGCAGGGTAAAACTTATCCTCAATTTTTCCCCTAGTCTTTCCAACCGGCTCCGGGTGTGGCTGTATGTCCTTCCTTAGCAATCCTCCACCAACTATTGGCTTCCTCTTTAAAAAAGTAGGTTGCTACCTCAACCATTTCTTCAACAAGTGTGTGTCTAAGTTTCAAAAGTTTTTTCATTTCCTCTAACCATTCGAATAGGTCTATAGGGTTGTCTGATCCAGAATAAGTAGAAGGTCGGTGTTTAGAGAATTTTTCAAAAGCTGACTGATAGTTATGATTAGGGTTCTGATGGTTATTATTCATAGCTTGGGTTAAAAGGGCTTGGGTTGCGGCTAACTGACTAGCCATCCCCATGATAACGTCCTCAAAGTGTTGACGTCTTGTTTCTTCTTGATTGTTTCCGTTTCTCGTCATCTGTGATTTTCGTTAATGTGCAAAGGTTACAAAAATCAAGGATTACACACAATGCTATTTAGTTAGGTACTAAATTATATATAACATATTTCAGAAAGTTTTACAACATATTAAAAAAGTGGTTTACATCCTTTATTCATACGATTACGGAATAATACTAAAATTTGTTAGATTTTACAAGCTTTCTGTTTAGACCTTTAGCAAAATAGTACAAGACCATTTTAAACTCGTCCACTTAATATAAAATCCTTCAGGTGGGCATTTCTCTTGCCACCAATCTTTGTATTTATCCTCAAGAAAGTCTACGACAAATAGGGTTTTCCATTCATCCAGTACTCTAGCATAACGAAATCCGGTCTCGATCTTTCTGCACCAATATCCGTGCTCTGCTATTGTTCCTACAAAGTATTCTGGTCCATATCTCTTAAAACTGACGTTTGCGTCTATTAACTGTTCCTTTTTACTAATTAATTCGTACTGGAAAGGTTGGAAATGGAATTTAAACTCATAGGCTTTATCAATCCAATTCGTTTACTTATCCCTTCGGTCATATTCCGCAACCTTCTTCACGGCTAGCCATTTCTTAAACCGATTCCTTTTCTTGGGAGACATGTCCATATTTGGATTATCTGGCTTCATTAGGCTGTAATTGATCCTCAAAAGTTAAAATAACTTATCCAAAGTTTGGTTTAGATAACAATTTAAAATAAGGGAACGTAAGGTTTCTAATCCTGCGTATGTGACTTAGTGTTTACATAGTCGATAAGGATAGTGTGAAAAATATGAAAACGAGTAACTCTGAGAAATAGAATGATATATATATATATATATATATATATATATATATATATACACACACACATATACATAGAGATACCAGGTACATATAATTAAACATCAAGTTTTTAAAAGCCTAAATACCTTAACCACTACTTCGATACAAAATTATGCCAGTCTATGGCAAAATTTAAGTGGTACATAGTACATTCTGGTTTAGTTGTTATATATACTACAATCATCTAGTCTGAAAAGTATTCTCCATTCTCATAAAATCTCTAATCGAAAGGAGGTGGCATTTCTTCCGGGTCTATGTCAATCACATCAGGAACAGTTGCCTCACGGGCACGCCTTCGTTCTATTATAACTGTCTCATAGTACCTCAGATAGCGGGTCACCCTAGAGTATATAAAATGAGCAGGGTACCCTACGTGTGCTGCTGCCTGATGTTCTTCCAGATCCCGTCGATAACTGAAACTGGGAAATCCCAGTCTTCGGTAGTTGGAAAGGTACGAATTAAGGCATAGCCCCTAAGCCTCTGACTAGTCATGTATAAGGGGTTTCCTTGCTCTGCATAATAGCGAAAATAGTCTTCTAGAAATAAAATATGAGAGTCAATACTCTCTAGGGTAGGCTGGAAATCAAATTCTTCTGGTGCCAATGGGAGTTCTGCCATCAACCTATTATTGATGAGATTAAAAAGGGTTAGTACTGTAAAATTCTTAGGAAGGTTGGGTAGAGTATCATATTTTTAAAATTTTGGTTTCTCCTTATCCTATTATTATACCTTACATATAATCATATAATTAACATGAATGAAAGATAACACATAAGCGTTTCCCTTAAATTATTTCTACCCCGTAAATTATTTAATAGGATCTTAACTGTTTCTACGTGAATCTCTCATTGTAGTGATCTAATATGTTCTTAGTATTTTAGTAAGTCTACATAGGCGCACTCCTCGTTAGGTAAATGAAACTCAATCCTCATTTACGGTCACAAGGTCACTCTGATACCAACTGTAACAACCCGGATTTTTGGTGACTTAAATTAATAGATAATGCGGAAAATTATCTAAGTCATTTAATTATACAATATCAGAGTATGTAAAAATCCGGATCACTATGGATCCTTATAAGAAACGACTATTAACAACATAGTCATGGACGACGCTAGGGGGGGTGCATGGGGTGCAAGCGCACCCCCCAAACTTCTAAAATAAATAGATATTGTGTAACTTTTTGTATCAGTATTAGTATAGTAGCACAGTGGTAAAGGTTGTTACTTCTAAGTGAGAGGTTGTGGGTTCTAATCCCCTTGTCAACATTTTTCTTTTTATACTAATGGTCCACATTAACTGATATCCTCATAAATAAACAAATCTATTTATTTTCTAATAAATTTAGAAATATCTCTATTTAAAATTTTCTTTTTATACTAATGGTCACATTAACTGATATCCTCATAAATAAACATAATCTATTTATTTTCTAATAAATTTAGAAATATCTCTATTTAAAATTATTTATGCATTAATTAAGTACGATTAATATTCTTTTACACTATTCTACGTTACGTTCAACTCAATCAGAATATCATAATATCGAGTTTCTTCAACATGAATACATGAATAAATTTTTTATTTTTTTCATAACAGTTCGCCGCGCTTTTTATAAGCTTCAATTTTGTTGGTATTTAAACTTCATTTTGATTCCGAAATCCTAAATTCATGTCGTAACTAACGTTTTAGTACTTACTTTTCCGCACCCCCTGTACTCAATTTCTGGAATCGCCACTGAACATAGTCTCGATTTACTTGTAACAACTCGGATTTTCCAGACTTTATAAATAAGTCTATAATGGGAAACAGCGGACCCCCTGTACTCAATTTCTGGAATCGCCACTGAACATAGTCTCGATTTACTTGTAACAACTCGGAATTTCCAGACTTTATAAATAAGTCTATAATGGGAAACAGCGGAAGACATAATACATATCTGAGTCATTACTATTCTCAACTAATTAGATTACTTCATAGTAATTATGAAAGTACTTAAATATTACATTTAATTATAACAATTTTATGAAGAGTAAAAAAAATACATTCGTGTCCCGTCTTGAGCTATCTTCAACCTTGCCCGTCTGAGAAATGGTCAGTCTCCCTTAATCTGACGATTAAAATATTTTTAAAAGAATTTCATAGAAAAACAAAGCATCAAGTGGGTAAATTATCAAAATTTAAGGTAAATAAAATATTAAATCAAACATAGATCAAATAATAATACATAAACGCACAACCGATAACACATAACTTTAGAAATCGTAAGATATGTTTTAAGTGCCTTATTATTTTTAAAAAAATTTTATCACGATATACCGGCCAATTATTGTAGAAGTCTCGAATAAGTTTTGTATTTGATACTTGTACAATAATAATATATCGCCAATCACACCGATACCAGGGGCTTACATTATTAAGCCTGTTTACCGTGGTGACATAAACACGTTTAAAACAAAATTCGTCCTCTCATCTCCAGGGTCGAATGCCGGATACGTGGGGTTGTTACCCGCACCATGGACTACTCACCACCTGGCTGGTTATCCCCGCAGCCACGCTCCAATCGTCGACTCACGGAAACCCGGGTGCGATCCACCTAACACGTACGGGACTGATCAGGTCCCCACCTAAAGTATGGCCACACTTCCGCCTACTCTCGAGTCAATCTCAGCACAGCCAAAGACCCTTCGTACGCTACGGACGGTTTTATACGGTTAAGCTAAGCGCTATTCTTCCAAGTTATCTCGTACACAATAGAGACAACCTGCTTTCCCGCTCAATGAGATTTCGAATAAAGTCCTAAAAATGCCCAATAAAATATACAATCTTTTGAAATATATTTTGAAAACATTATGTGTTATCCAACTCGAATTCCATAAATTTCTTTTTTCTTGATATTAGATACAGAGTAACAATAGCCAAATAGCACGTAGTCAAACAAAGGTCTCCTTACGGGTTGTCTCTATTTGTAGGCCGGGATTTGGCTCACGAACTGGGTTAATATGTTAAGTAATTAGTATGACTATTTAACGGAGTTTAACCAAGTTAATCAATTAAACTAAGGGTTAGTTGTCATTTTAGTTGATGAGAATCAAATCCTATCTTAATTTGGTTGACCCTAACTTATAACTTCAAAATATTTGGCTAACTCATAGGGAGTAAAGATTTGTAACAATCGTTTTAAAAGTCCATGTTTACGAAATTCGTGATATCTAAAGGATAAAGATATCGATGTTTGATCATTTAATTAAAAATCTCGAATACTTTGATAATCTAATCAAAATCCTTAACTTTTTAAATGATAATCAATCGAAAATTATGTCATGAATTTTGAAAATAATTAACATAGTTAAACATAATCGGCCGTTTTGACAAAGTCCTTAAGAGTTGACCTTTAGACTTGTTAAAACTCAAAATAAATAATAATCTTTTTTATAAGTGTCAAAATGTAACAAAATATTTATTTTAGAAATCTCTAAAACTCTTTAGTAGATCTAGCAATGTCGTGAGTCGGGCTAAACGATTGCCAAAATCCAAAATTCTAACTTATTTGTGAGAAAATAGGCTAGGTCTTTTAGTACAGAGTATTATATTCTTTGGAATATAGTTAGTCAAGTCTCGCATGTCCCAGTCAAATAATAAGTTTACATTTATGTCAAATGAGAAATACGCTCCTGAGTTAACTTATTAACAAAAAGCCACATAACATGTATTGGAATATTTCGTTCTATTTATTTATTTTTTTATATATTATTATTATATATTATTATTATTATCATTATTTTATTTTATTTTTCCTGCTAAATTTAAATAATTAGAAATCAGAACTAAAATCTAATTAATTTACAAGTCAAAAATGTTTTTTTTTGTAAATAGTTTATAACGTATATAGTTAAATTATCAACAAAACTGACACATGCAACACACAAGGAGTCACTTATAACCAACATGCAAATTTAATTTTTATCATGCAATAATTTTAATTGGAAATCCATTCTTAAGATGGATTTATTGCCGATTTACCCACCCCACTTAAGGGTTCATTTGTTTTGATCAAACTGGGGTCTTGACGGTGGTTCCATCGAGTCTCGTAAGACGGTTCGGCAAACTTTGACTCCTCCTCTTCTCGGCAAAACGGACACCACAAAATAAAAATCTCAATTAATTATATTGCTAGGTATAAATGATGAAATTTTAATTAATACATTACTAACATCTTAATTTGTATTCCAGAAATTTTAAGGTGAAATTTATTTTCAAATGATTTGCAAATCTCACATGCATTAAGAATCTGATGATTCTTAATACTAATTTTAAATTTTGAAAATCTAAAAACTATTCTTGTAAGGAAAGTAAATTTATCAATACCTTACTGTTGTTTTTATGCTAAACTGAATAAAGTTGGAATGGAGGACGGTTGACGGGTCTGAAATAATGAGGGATCCGTGAATTCTGTTTCTTTCGTTGGGGATGAAGGCTAGATGATTTTTGGTTATTTTCTTCTCACTTTCTTCTTCTTCCTCATGGTTGTGCCCTTTTTATTATTTTTGGTTTCACAGTAAAGAGAGATTAGGGGAAAGAGATGATGATAGTTAATGGGATTTAAGAAGTGATGGTGGTGTTTCGGGTTTGGGTTAATAAAAGGGGCGTGTATGGGTCTAGGAAGACCATTTCATATACTCCCTCCGTTTCATTGAAAGCTTCCACTTTTCCTTTTTTGTAAATTTCTTTGATAGCTCCCACTTTGTTTTTTGATATAACTCTTCTCTCTTACATAAATGGCCCACCTACTTTACCCTCTCTCTACTTTTGAATATTTTATTATTGTCCTTAAAAAATGTGCTCTTTTCTAAGTGGAATCTTTCAATGAAATAGAGGGAGTATAATTTATAGTTGAGTCCATATACTACTTGACTCGGTTTACATTCTTACTAAGTTCGACTTTTGAAATTTTATAGACTACTCCTTAACAATTAATTTCCAACTGAAAATTTTCGAAGTTGATGCCTATAAAAATTATACTCGTGGTGCTATATTACTTAATTCAGGGAAGAGTATTTAGGTAGAAAATATATTTTAAGGACGTCTTTGATATTATTATACTTAAATAGGGAAGATATTTGATATATTATACGGAGTATTATTTTAAAATAATTTTGACATAAAATAGTTCATAATAATATTGACTTAGTAATTCGGACTGTCACGCATGCCTGTTTAGTTTCGTCTTAAAATTTGTCTAGTAGTTGTCTGAACTTGTCTCCGATTTCTTCTGAAAAATTGTAGTACCCACTCTCCTCTTCGAAACGAGTATTGGAGTGTGCAAGTGTGAGAATTTATGAAAGAGTTATGATCGACTTAAGTTGTCTTTAAGCTATGCTGAAAATTTTAATATGATCAATAGTAAAACCATAAAAATTTAAATAACATGTTGAAAATTTTGAAGGAAAGGATAAAATGAGAAAACTTGTAAATATCAAATATGAAATCTCTATCCATCCCACGGAAGGGGGTCTGATAGTTTCCAAAACGTAACAAAATGTAACGTAAAAGAGAAAGAACTTATAAAAGATTTGTTAAAATACGGGTGTTACATTACTAGTACAAAATATAAACATTATTTTATACAAATATTTTATTAAGTCTCTCACTCGATCCTTTCCCATCGCCCCATACCTGCAAAAATATAAAACAGAGGCTGCTGAGCAGAACAACAACCAAACCGTTCATCTAACATCACCTCATACACATAAGACAATATGTAAATAACAAATAATATGCTTACAAAAATATTAAAGGATATCACGTAACATATAGTTTCTTTAATTCAATTAACCAACATGTGAGATGATGAAAACGATAAAGTTTAGAAGATGGGACATTTGCAGCCATTTGATTTTAAATCATTTTTCAAGTGAACATATAAACACACGAGACGTGGCTCCTAGTATCACCGCTACATCCTAGTGCCTTGCATCTCACCAACAGAAGTAACCGTGTTACCGACTCGTAGACCGAACCGATCTCATGAGGTTTACATCTCACCCATAAGGCTCAATTGGGTCGAACCTCAATTATATTATATGTTTATTTAGACAGGGCTCTGGGCGAAATGAAAGCTGATGATTACATTCTCTGCATCACCAAGAGGGAACCCAAAATTTTCAGAATCTTGTTCTGCCCCCATAACCTAGGTAGTAATACTGATCAAGTACTTGTCTATATATGCGCACATACCCTACGCAGACTCTTGGAGCACGCTCCTCACTATCGTAGGTGTAGACACCCGCATTTTGACTGCCAGGTGTCTATGGCAGTTTCCAAAAAAATACCCGATGATGATCGAACGCTAACGTGTTTCTACGCGCTCGGATACGGGCTCAAATCCATTAGTTGCTGGCTAACGCACTTACGAAGTACAAATCTCACAAAATCAATCTCAAATCCAGGTCCAGTAGGCCATTTCCAATCAAATAAGGCTAATTTGGACCGAAACCGACACCGGAAATAAAACCGACTTTTAGCAATTGGGTCAACCCCGGTCAAAGTCGTTTCCGAGACATACAAAAAAGCTATTCACAACATCAAAAGTCCAAGTCAAACACAAACCCATCAAAAACCCAAGTCACGGTCCAAAGCAATGGACCCGCGCGACCCAGCTGGGCCACTCGATCGAGTGCCCCACCCACTCGATCGAGTGGGCCCATATTCAAGTTCGACTGCAGGCATAACGGGCCACTCGACCGAGTCAGCTGGTTACTCGGTCGAGTAACCCTAACCGAGTGCCCTTGCCTTTTCCTATATAAGCAACCCCATGCACACTTAATTTCACAACTTTTCACAACTTTTTTGCAACCCTAATTCTACCCTAAGCAATACAATAGCAAACCCTAAACCTAGTTTTAGGAATCGAAACCCTAACCACCATAACTCAACCTCCATAAAACCTCGAAACTCCCGTGTTGAAGCCACGGCTACGAGTCCGATCTGAGATAAGAACATGTAGGTTGAGGGTGCCAAAACCCCTTTCTTTCCTTCTTCTCTTCCTCTCGTCATCTTCCTCCTTTTTCTCGTTTTTTCATTTTTTTTAATTTTCTTTATCGCATCATAATATCGATAATACCGTTAGTATCAAAACATTAAAATACTTGTCGATTTGTGTCGAATGTGAATGATGATGGGATAAGGAAAACCAAATATACAAGTGTACTGCACAGAGCGTTGCCGGTCGCTTATCCCATCACCCCGATCATTTGATTATTGAAACAAGTTAACTTAAACAATAATCCGTTTTATTTCGTTTTCATCATTATTCAAGTCGCATATTTGCATCAATTCTTAAAAACGAGCATTCTATTCAATAAGGGTCGAAACCCGTTGACGCGGATCCGACATCACAATCTCTAGGGATTTATTTCGATGTCGGAGAAGCCGAGGGAATCAAGTTTTCTAATTCAAAGCAAGGTGTCGATCTATTAGATTCGATACCAATTCCATAATTGGATGTCGAATCTAGCGATCTAGTCACATAAATTAATTAACGCGATTTACTCATATCGCGATAGTTAATTTAAGACGACTAAAATCAATTTAATATTTTCACTCTAGTATTCCATATCGATTCAATAAACGAATATGGTATACAACGAGTATTCAAATTCGGAATCGAGTATAAATCCCACAATATTTATATTCGGTTCAAAAAAATCAATGATTTATAAAAATCCGAATCGAGCATAAATCATACAATATTTATGCACAATTCGGTAAAATCGTTAAATTATCAAAATCAAGAGCAATTTCGAAATCATAACAAAATTGCAAATGAACCAATAGTTCGTACAGGTGCCACTCGACCGAGTGCAATAGGCCACTCGATCGAGTGACATCACACAAACCGAGCAGAATACGTTTTCCGACCTCCACTCGGCCGAGTCTCGCAATGACTCGATCGAGTGGCAACGTACTCGGCCGAGTTGGTCAGTAACTCGGTCGATTAGGGTCACGAAATCCGGACAGAACCTATCTCAGAGGTCCACTCGGTCGAGTCCCTCAATGACTCGGTCGAGTGGCCCCTTTATCGCGTCAAACCGCGAGTCCTACAAGTTATTCGAGTCTCGTTCATATCTTTTCATGACTTAGGTCAACACGTGCCTAATTAATCATGTGAAACATCTTTTCAAAACCATGCATTAATTCATTTGCATCGTTCTATATAATTTAATACTTGCACAAACCGTTATTATTTGTTATATCGTTACTAACAGTTTGTTCTTTCTTTTGTCAATTTTGCTTGTTTATTTTATTTTACTAATTTGAACCCGCATGCTAAAATTCAACTTTAACGTAGAATTAATTGCATTAAACTGACATAGAAACCCTTTCTTCAATTCCATTCACATGCTTAGGGAAAATAATCTTTGCATATCATTTTCCCGTTCAACTAACGCGCGTATTGGAAAGTCATTCGAGATCTTAGTAGAGGCCGCTAATGTGCGGGCGGGGTTGGGTGTCCTTTGTGGGCTTCCCAACACGTACCCTCACCCCTTACTCAGAACCTCGGTTTCCGGATGCCCGAAACCGTTGGCGCACGAGAGTCATTCAATACACGATATCCGATAACGTCGGTATCGGTATCAAATGCAAAGGGACGAGCCCAATAAACTCTGACATCGGAAATGGGCCGTATTTTGTATATGGCCCACTACGACATAGAGTGGGCTCGAATGGTTCCGAATAACCACAAAATTCGGTGGCGACTCCACTTCGACCTTAATTTCAATTCGATCCATTCTCATATGGAGATTCATTCGCCTACCCAAACCCGCGCGTGGCCGCGTCGGGGTGGACCTATGTCATGTCCACAGTAGGACGACTACCTTAAACACTAGGTCAACTCTCGGCCGCAGCTTTTGAGTCTGCTTTTCATTACAAGTGCAGTCGAAACACCACGAGTGGTAGAATCCAATACAAGCTATTCCTCCCAGACTCGCATCGTAAACTTTATATAAAAGTTGTCCGTGAACAAGTAGTATTTTATTTGGTGACCTTAATAATTGGTCGAACAAATTTTAATTTTCACTTTCCTAAATTCTTACGTTCGGTTAGACAATGTGATACTTTATTCCTTTAGTATCACCCAAAACATCATATCTCAAATATTGTGTATGGAGTATCCTTTATTTTAAAATAAAAATCTCTTTTAAATAAGGTTTTATATTAAATTAAATTTAAGATATAAAAATATATTTTAAAATTTTAACGTTTTCGGAAAGATAAAATTTAAATCACACTTAGTCGATTTATAAAATTTGACGTAAAATTTCTTTTAATAATTATGATCGTCGTACAAAAGTTTTAAATTAATTTAAGTTTGTTTATTATAGAAAACGTAATTAAGTTTATAAAATATAAGTGGAGTAAAATTTTATTCGTAAATAAACAATGAAAGCATTATAACGAATTTAAAGTTAAACATGCTATAAGTAAGTAAAATTTACAAGAGTAACCAATAATATGAAATGGAATTTGTAAGTATAAGAACATAAATAACAAATAAAAGTACAAATAACATGAATTTAAAATAACGTACGTAAATTTTACTCTTTTTTGGTTCTTTTAACTATTTAATCCGTTTCTCAAATAATTAGAAATGTAAATGTGGTAAATTAATTTAACAAGTGATGATTTAGTCAAGTTAAATTTAGTCGTAAACGAATTGTTTAACACGAATAAAATATCACATACCATTTTTATATATAAGTAATTTAGTCATACAAATAAGCCTAAATATTTAAATTAAGCAAATCATTAAGTTAGTAACATAAATATACTTATATATAGAAAATGTTGTTAAAAGAGAAGTTTGGTTACCTTACTAGCTACTATTTATTAATTATATTAAAGCTACAGATTGTCTGGGTCGATGATATCGTCAAAGTTGGGAATTTCCTCTCCTCCTTCTAGAATAATATGTTTACCCATACAAAAGAAAATGAATTAGTTAGATTCTGACCTTACTAAAATAATAAAAATTAAAATAATAAGTACAATAAATAAAATGGACTAATAAGATGAAAGGTTTGAGGAGTCATAAATACTTACGTAAATAAGGGTGGTAGTTATGATTGTTACGTAAAAATTTCATGCTAAAAAAATATGCGCATGATGCTATTTATAGGAATTTTTTTTTCCTTGTGAATTCTTAGGTAGTCATGTAGCTCTCATTAGTCATTGAAGCTCGAAGAATTTTTTTTCCATGCATGGTGCCATGCATGCAATACGTGGAAGATTAGGAGTACAAAAAATTTGACTGTTTGTTTAGACAACTTCTCGTACAAGCGTATTTCTTTCTTTCTCAAAACGTTAAAATATAAGATTACAGAATTAATGCAATGGAACCCGTAGACTTTATTATATAAAAAAAATTTGTAAGACGTAAGTACGTTCCGTAGTCTTGTTCACGGCCTCGTGTAATAGATTTTAAAACGTTATATAAAAATTTCGATAAATCATTTTCAAAAATTATGAGACGAGAAAATGTCTGATAGGTTATTGTTAAAAGATTTTCGAGTCTTAAACTTTGTTTAACGAAAGAAACTTACGTTAATTAAACACGGAGTGTTACATGTGTGTCTGAACTTCCTTTAGGATGGCGCGCAGGAGTATATGAGGGCTCCTTTGGTGGCCTAGAATGAGGTTGTAGACACTCAGATTTGGACCTGGTGGTTGCAGGAGTACCCGACAAACAACCGATGATGACCCGAACTGCAACACGACACGATTTTATAATGTTTTAGACGGTTTTTCTGTAGAACGGATCAAATAAATACTCGGAAAAATCAATTCAGCATCAAGACGATCTTAGTCATGTCATTATGGTAGCGTTGACACTATTTAGAGTTAATTCCGACACCGGGGCTCTGAATCGGTCCTGAAATACGCAAAGTCAAACCGAAGTTAGCGCGCTAGGCCGAGTCGAGCCTCGAGACGCGTGCCCGAGGCCCAAGGCCGTACGCACTAGAGCAAAGGGCGAAGCCTTAACAACCAAACAACTCATGAGACTACGTAAAACTTCGTTTTGTAAACTTTTTAAATCGGATCTTCAAAATCCCAGGCGCCTCCACTCCGGCGCCTCAATTCTGCACTGCCTGCGTCTAGGGATGGCAATGGGTCCAAGACCCGACCCAGACCCGGCGGGTCGGACCCGAATGGGTCGGGTCTGGGTCTAAATTTTTCAGACCCGATGGGCATGGGTCGGGTCTGGGTCCTCCCCAAAAAAATCGGGTATGGGTACGGGTTTGAGTTTTGGGACCCGGACCCGACCCGTAGACCCGTTAAAAAAAAAAATTCATTAAAACATATTGAGTACGGACTACTGAGTGAGAAACTTAACCTTAAAAAACTTTTCCTTCATCTCGACTCATTTCATTAAAGCATACTTAAAGGATTATGTTTATTTAATAAATTATTTTGTGAGGAATGTTTTTAAGACGACCTTTGTGTTATTTTTTTTATTTTTTTTTATCATTTTTATGTGTGGTTTGTAAACACTTTTTAAAAAATTTATGCGCAAGGAAAAACTCAAGACATTAAGTAATTTTTTTTTCGGAAATTAAGTTCGTGCTTTTCTACGAAATTTCCATCGAAACAATGAATAATACAACAATGTAATAATTAAGGCGGACCCGCGGGTAGACCCGGACCCGGTCCGGACCCGGCCGGTACGGGTATGGGTCTGATAATTTTGGACCCGTTCGGGTCCGGGTCGGGTCTCGGTCCAGGGTCGAAACTTCGGATCCGGGTCTGGGTCCGGGTGGACCCGACCCAGACCCAACCCGTTGCCATCCGTACCTGCGTCCCCACACCGGGTCGCACGACGTCTGGCACTTGAAATCTCGATTTGAACTACGAGAAAAACTAAAAATACCCCCCCTCTCCGCTTATAATTGACACAATTCAGAATTAGAATTCAATTCTTCCTCTCCTCTCTACGAGCTCCACTCAACTTACATCTCTTCTTTAGCGTCGCACTCCGACATTAGGTACGATCCACTCGATCGTTTTCTCTTCGATTCGCATTCCACAAATCAACACTACTCTTCGTAGTTCCTCGAGTTCCTGACTCGACAAGGACGAAAAAGGGCACCTGTGTTGACTTGTCGACTTGCCTCACCGTACTGAAGCTCTGCAGGAATCACCGCAGGAAGCTAGGTTATCGTTGAAGTTGCTATTGTCACTAGGTTGTCGTCTAAACACAAATTTACATATCGCACTTTTAATTATACATTTTGATAACATCGAGTCCGACCCATGTGAATATTAACTCCACGATGCGTCGTAAAAATACGTAACGTCCACAACTTCAACCTCAAGTACTAAAACACCTAAATGGAATCCGCGTAGTCATGAGATCTGTTCTCGATCGTCTACACATCGTATCTCGTTTTGTGTACACTCTAAGGGTGCAATTCCTCATATAATGTGATTGACTTATATTTCACATTTAAAGCTTTTGTGTGATTTATTGCTTTTATGACCATAATCGCATGCTAAATCACTAACACAAAATTCAAGACGTAAACATGCTAAAACTGAACAAGCGGTGGTCCAGTCCCGTATTAATCCCGATGCTCACCCCGCACATGTGGTTCGACGCATCCTTATTAATACCAAACCGACACACCTTAAGCAAAATACCAGGTAAGGTATTCCACGAGAATGACTAATATCCGTATTATCACGTTAAAACTGATTTGCTAATACGACTACTATCTAGTACTCTCTACTCTCCTATGTGCATCTTTTCATGGTCTCCCTGTCACGGGAAATCGCATGCAAAGATGCGATCTATCGCATTTCATGGCTTGCTTTGTCACAGGAAACCGTTGCAGCAAAGGCATAGGGTCAAAACAGCTGATGTTATCGCATTTCCGTCACAACTAGGAACGAAGTTATCAGCCCATCGATATTAGTAGAGGCTGCTACGTGTGGGCGGGATTGAGTGTTGATGTCTATCGGACGTTCGCTTCCCAATATGTACCTTCACCCCTTACTCAGAATCTATGAATTCCGGATATCCGAAACCATTGGCAATGAGAGTCATTCTAGACTTGGAATGCTTAAGGGTACAAGTCTTTATCTTTAGGTCCCCATGTCACTCAGCTTTGAGCCGGCTGAAGATTAATGTTGACTTGAACGGTTTCCAAGTATCCCAAAATTACTTGGTGGCGACTCCACAAATCGGCAACGAATTTGGTTCACTAAAAAGGTCGTCATACCAAACATATCGGCCTTAAAACATTTACAACCATGTCTCAATTGATTCAACGGAAACATGGATGTCCCCACATCGATCTAGTACAATTCAAATCGTCAACCAAATCGAGGTCCGACACATCGCCCCGAACGCGAGATTGGATCGGCCCAGAACCGAGCATATGACGGGCCGTGTGGGTGGCCGCCACGCAAGTGCATGCGGGCAGCGGGTGGTAGCGTCCACAGTTTGGCGACTCCGCTGAGGAACGGAAACAAATTTCCAGCGTTGGTATAACTCGAACGAGGTCATGAAGCCCAATTCCTAGTTCCTTACTACAGGATTTTGGCCCTAAAAAGCCCACCCTAACCGATTTTAGGACTAATCGACCTTCTCGCGGTAAGGTTTTTGGACCAGACCCGCGGGGAGACCCCCCATTGACGTTTCGGCCGTTCAAGGGAGTCACGCATTCCGTGAATATGCCAAGCGATCATCTCTAAGTGGAACAGGGCAATGCTCAACTCCACTCGAGGTGACACGTCTCTGTCGAAGCGAGGACTTTTCGTGGACGGTAGCCTACCCTAGCCTACCCGCGTCTGCATCCTGGATGAGTGCATGCTTGTCTAGTTATCTGCAGCGTGTTGTGACAACTCGAATAAAACATTAAAATCCGGATTCAAACACGAGAACATATTCAATTACACCCAAACTCTGTTTTCGAAAAGATATTTTTCAGAAATCGTTTCACACCGTTACTCTAGCCAAATTCACGCTCACTACTTTTCAAAACTGTTTTAGCGCCGTTACGCTGGCCAAAACAAAACTCACCATTTTCTAAAAAAAATATTAACATACCGTTACTATTGCCAATGTTCCAACCAATGGGATCAAGGCACCTAACACGGTTACATTTTTCGTCTTTAAAACGCTTTTAGACATACCGTTACCGTCGCCGAAATTTCAATAAATGAAATCAAGGTATCTAACATGGTTACACCCACAAATCATTTTTGCACATACCGTTACTATCGCCAAAATTCCAATCAATGGGATAAAAGCGTCGAACACGGTCACACCCTCATTTTTCTCAAAAAATCTTTCAAAGCACCGCTATCACCACCTAAATTCCCGTAACGAGAATTTGGCTACACAAACTCATACTTTTAAAGCACCACCACAAACACCGTGTTTTCTTAAAAACACCCCTTCATCGTGAATGTCGAACTCCTGACTAATAGAAGTCTTGAAAACATATGCAACCCCACGATTTTCACATCTCTTCAAAACCGGTTCTTCTACAACTATCTTTTTGCGAAGTCACAATTTCACACCATTGATATCATCAATTTTTCAACTCATGGGCTCTTGACACCCGCATGGTAACACTCTCCGACATACATTAAACGGGATGTCACTTAACCATCGTAATGTCGATTTCAAAACTCCCACTTTCGAAAAGTCACTTTTCAAATTCATCTATTTTCGAGAACATCGAAATCCTTTGATTCCGAGTCGGGATCGAACTCTTTATGTCGTACAACCATGTAATTAACTGTCTGTTCTAAAGTCACCTCCATTCGACGTCTTACATTTTGGATCATCTCATCTCGAGAATCCGCTCTAAATATCACCCCGAGATTTGTGTCAAATCATCTCGTTCTAGAGACCCGAGTCTAGTAGGCGTCTCGCCAAATACACCAAATGTTTAAAGCACCTGAGTCCTAAACTCGATGACCGCAAACAGGCGCGAATCAAGGGTCTCATTTCCGTGTCACTCACCTACGAGCATTCCTCGAGTCTCTAACATCGTCCGGTGGGTCCATTCTCATCCTCGGTCACGTCCTGCGGAGTCACTCTCCAACATGTCCGCGGATTCAAACGCCATCGAGAGCATCCGCAATGATGTCAACGCCCTAACCGAATTGGTTCGCAATGTCCATGCTTTGGTAAACCGTCTGGGTTCTTCCACCCGCCACATTAATAGCCGCCTCAATTTCCCAGAAAGTACCCTAAGAGCCAAATAAATGCCAATTCGGGTGATTACAACATCTGTGAGCTTGCTCCGAGTAGGTCATCCGAATGTGCCGCACGATCAAAACCTCCTAAGACTAACACAGGAAAAACCTCAAGGCCTTGTAAAGCCATATCCAACAAGGTAGAGACGTCACGAAGGAAATTTACCCCCAATTGACTTGTTTTACACTGAGACTCTTAAACACTTAGTCGATCAAGTATTACTCTGGCCCATGGATCCAACTCTGGACCCACCAGTCGACAAACAAAGCAAAAAATGGAGTTCTAATGCCTATTGCCTATTTCATCAAGGTAATGGACACGATACCAAAGTGTGCTTTGTATTAAAGCACGTGATCCAAAATATGATCTAGGAAGGAACATTTCTCCCTTTGAAACAACAAAAAGAAGACTTCACCTTCAGAAACACTGAAGGGGAGATAGTAACATCAGTGGTTATCACGAGTCATTTCAAACCCTTGGACAGCGGATCAACATAAACTAGTTTAGAGGACCACCAACGGGTCGCATCCCCTGGAGGATTTCATAAGGATCTAAGGCTAAGAAGAAGTCCCTGAGCCTAAATCAATGTCATAGTAGGGTCAAGTCATGGTATTGTTATTTCTCTTCTAGCGTCATGGTTGTATTGAGTCTGAGGTATGAGGGACATGTCCCGACCTCCCTAGTCCCATCTAAACATTACTCCCTTTGGAGTCTATCAATAAATGCAATTCTTTCTTTTTTCCATTACGAGCCTCGACAATGTTTGATTTGAACAATAATACAAATACATTCACTTACGACTCATCACGTTTGAACAACATACCGTGCAATTATCGACTCCTCAAAACAACGAGGAATTGCAAGAACCGAGATCCCGTGTTCTCTTTTACCTTTTCCATGTCTGGTATAGAAAGCCACATAACTATCCCCTAGAACGAGCATTACTGAATCCTATGACGAATCAAGATAGTCTTGTAGATACCCAGATTTGGACCTGGTGGATGCAGGAGTGCCCAACGAACACCCGATGATGATCGGATTGCAACACGACACAATTCTACGATGTTTTAGATGGTTTTTCTATAGAACGGATCAAATAATTACTCGGAAAAATTAATTCAACATCAAGATGGTCTTAGTCGTGTCATTACGGTCGCGTCGACACTAATTAGAGTCAATTTCGACACCGGGGCTACAAATCGGTCCCGAAACACGCAGAGTGAAACCTGAGCCAGCGCCTCAGGCCGAACGAGCCTCGAGACGTGCGCCCAAGGCCCATCGACGCAACACGCTAGGTCACGAAGGAACGCTTAATGCCCAAGCAAACATTAGATAACTTCAGGATCACCCTTCTTGAAACGACCCATCCACCTGGTCAAGAGACTACCAAAACTCGAAATTACTGAAAAAAGAAAAACAAGAAGGTAAAGATGTTATGGGTATTTAATTATGTCTAAGACGAGCACCCATAACCCGCATGTATAGCGGATCGCCTTAATCGCACCACAATTAGGAAATTGCGGAAAAATTTCATAACCGAGAACCAAACCACCCCAGACCAGGCGTCCCAGGATCGGACCGCCCGGACCCAGGCGCCCCAGAACTGGATCGCCCAAGCCCAGGCGCCTGTGGCCTAGACCGCTGGCTTCCTGGTGCCTGAACCCCAAGCTGTCACCATGCATTACCTCATCAGCTATTATTTGCAACCCCGGACGATAGCAATGACCTCCTAAATTCAGTTGACCTCTATCCAAAAGCTAAAGCGCACGTTACGAGCACCGTGCAAGAACGAAGCGTCTCTACAAGCAGCGGACGGTCCATTTTCGTCCCCCAGGTCCACCGGAATTAGAAGTTTTTTTATCTTTTTCTTTAGGGGGTAAGCTACCCCACCTAGGCGTGTTGTAGCCCTATGAGGCACTGTCAATATGCGTCTGTAGCTCTACACGGCATTATCAATAAAGCATAAAAAGTGGTCCAAACTTTTATTCTCTTTTCAATACAACTACAATTGTCTCCGGCATCGCACACACACTCGGTCAAAATGTTTTAGCTACAAAACGCTTTCGCACATCTCGAGTCAAACATTTTAATCGACGTACTACTTGATCCGATTCCCGGCTCAAACCAACACATTTTAAGCATCCCAAAAAACATTTTCGCGCTTCCATGTAATCCTAATGCATTTAAAACATCTTAAATCATGACTAAACCATGAGCAAATAAAACTTGAAGTGATTATGTGCTATCTAAGCTAACATTTCGCAAACACAGCAAAATAAGCCGATCAAAACACTAAAGTTTAAAATATACAAAGTATACTAAATCCAAATACAAATCAAGCTTACAAAATAGAGAGGACGCCTAGAGGCTGTAGCTACAGCCAGTATAAGCTCACCCAAGTTATCATCCAAATCGAGAACGTCTATACCTATACCCGCCAGCATATCCATGGTAGCCGTCTCCGTATAGGGAACGCCTCCGAAAGGATCAACATCCTCGGTAACACCCGTAGACGGACCCTCAGCCTCAGCCTCAACCCTAGCTTCACCCTGCGCCGACGTCTCAATCCGAGATCGAGCCAACTCCTCGTTATGCTTAGCAATCTCGATGTCCTGAGTCCGCAAAGATTGCAGCATGCTGAACTCAGCGTCCTCGAGCTCGGTCACCCGCCTCTCCAACTGCGCTACCATGTCCGGGACATCCTGCAAATGTAACTACCCCTTAGGAAAAAGCACAACCAGCCTAGGAACCCCTCCGGAAGTACCAACTTCCTAGGTAATGTCGGTAGCCCGAACCTCAGCCTCAGCCTCTCTCTCCACCTCAGCCTCAAACCTAGCTTCACCTTGCGTCGAGTTCTAACCTCGAAATCGAGCTAGCTGCTTCTTGAGTTCGGCAATCTCGTTGTCCTGAGATTGCAAAGTTTGCCGCAGGCTCACCTCAGCCTCCTCGAGCTCAGCCACCCGCCTCTCTAACTGCCGTACCATGTCCGAGGCGTCCTGCAAACACAACTACTCTTTAAGAAAGGACACCACCAGCCTAAAAAATCACCCGTAGGAAGGCACTACTTATCGATTGAGGTCCCGATGTATTGCGGGAACAGGTGGCAACCATCCTCGACGGATAGGCTTGAAAGCAGTTGGCAGCCTGCCACAACCGCTGATGGGAAGCTAACGAAACCCGAGAAAACAAAATCTAACAGGTCAAATAACAAAACCCGACCTTCAAAGTCGAGTTCGAGATAAAATCACGAAACTTACCCGGTACACCCAGTCACGCCAATCCATCCCAGCCTCCATCTCCTCCGTAGAGCACAGAGGAAGAGGCTCTAAAAGGCTACCCCAGCCGTGTCCATTCTGAGCAGCGTCAAAGGGAAGTCTGGGGGCTGAACAACATCAGCCGGGTCAGCCAGCTGAAGGAAAACAAGCCGATCAGGGCATAAACAGACATAAGACCATGAAACGAAAGCGAACAAAAAACTAATACTCACCACAAGGCGATGGCAAGCTAGCCGCTGACAGACGTGAGACACGTAGGAGGCACCTGCACCAATAACGCCCCGCCTCCCTCTCCATCCCTGTCCTCAGGGGCCTCTGCAGTAGTTGGCGGCCTAAACATGGTCCGGGGAGGATCAACCGGCACCCCGAACTCGTCATATAAGCATTGGCGCACCAACCTCTCGCCCAGGTACCACACCGGGCGGAACAACGCAGGAAGGAGCATCCTCCTGTAGCTTCTAGGCCTCAACTCTGCCCTCACGTACTCTGGCAAACCCTCGTAGTTGGCCTAAGGACAGGCCACGAACTGCATAAACAAACTTACGTCTTAAACTCCTAACCTTAGAGGCTATCTAAGAAAATAAACGGTAAGAAGGAAAACTTACATCCTCGAGACGCAGTTGGTTCACCAGCACGTTCTCCGTCGAATAGTGGCTCGTCGTTCTCTTAGTCTTAGCCAACCGCCACTCGATCCAAGCCGGAAACTTGGCCGGGAAAACAGACACTGTCTTAGGCGCAAAATCCGGGAAATAAGATTGGATCCAAGCCTGCGAAACCCGAAATATCGTCAACAAAACCAAACTAGACTAAACAAAACCCCAAAACCAAGTACAAAGTCAATAACTTACCTCCAGCACGAGACCTGAACCCACGATGGGTATAGCAGAGCCATAGTCCACCTTCTGCGGCCTCACCATGACCTGTATGCAGCGGGTCATCTCCGCGAATGCTGCGGTCACCCAGCCAAACATCCCAACTGAATTAAGTCAGCTAGGAAAGACAAAATCCTAGTATTAAACCTCTCGCCTTTATCCGAGAAGTGGGTCGACCCTGGGAAATACCACAACTACAAACGAGCATCCTGCGCCGCCATGTTGGGCATTCGACCTTCTAGAACCGCCACCCTCTCAAAGTGGTCGGTGATGTATGAGCTCACTAAAGCATGGGGCGTACTGTAAGCCGAGGGCTCTAAGCAGTCCCCGATCCAACCCCTAAACTCATCGCTATCTAACCTAGGGCCCTTAGAAGCACACCTAATCATCTCGGGATCCCAGTTCAAGCCCGTAACAACCCCGAAGTCTTCTAAAGTCGTGCCGACCTCACCAAAAGACATGTGGAATGTCGAAGTCGTATCATGAAAGCGATCCACCATCGCTCTAATCACCATCAGGTTGCACTTAGTCTTGCAAGCTACCAAACGGACCCAGTGTCCGACCAAGGGGCCAAAGCTGTCCCCATGATTATATCCTTAGCCTCAGGACTAAGCTTCTGGGCGTAAATCTCCAAACATGTCGTAAAGCCCGAGAAGGTCCTCATCAGACCAAAAGGCTGCAAACCGGGACAATACAAGCATAAATAAGCAGTCTATCCAAAACCTGAGCCAATAGCATAAATCAAGGCACTCACCTGGTGGTTTACGACACGGCTGGATACGTGTAAGTCCGGACGTAGCAATAATTGCCGACCGTCCCAATCCTGAGGCCAATAGGGATCCTCATAGACAGCCTCCTCACTCTCCTCAACAGGCGTAGGGACGTGCGCCCTCCTTGCAGCTGTCACAGGCAATAGATGCCTTGTGACTCTATCAAAGTTAGCCTCGTCCACGGGTCCAGGCTCAAGACGTTGCGAAGGAACACTCCGTTGCCTCTTACGAGCCACCCGGGGAGTAAGCGAGCTCGACCCAGTAGCCTCACCACAAGTACCAGCTGTAGGGACTCACTCGGGACATCCCGTACCGTCTCCAGCTGCAAAACAAAACAAAAGAATTACCTCGGGTCAGGTCAGGACAGCCCAAACAGGTCAAAATAAGCTCAATATTACGGATAGTGATACCAAAATTTCGAGAGACCCACTACCACCCATTTTCGACCCCGGTCATAATAAAAGTGGTTTCTGGAAAATCCGGCATCGTTACGGTATTATTTGGTTCATCGTAAGCTTCACAAACTCACACGGAATGACCCAGAGTGCATTCGACTCACAAAATTCGACATATGAGGTACCCATAACACCACAAACGATAATCGAGCAAGGTTACAAGAATCTAGTACGGGAACGAATGGAAAATCGAACCCTAAACCCTAGCATTTCAACTTTTACCCATAAGGAACCATTAAAGTACCTCCAAGCTTCATCTCAAACAAATAAATACACTATCAGGCTCTATTCCATCCTAATTCAACGAGGGGGCCAAGAGTAAACACCGAAACTTAGCAAAGACAAATAAATATACTTATCCTGTAATCCCCTAGAAATTCTAACGCGATACAGTGGCGGAAACACTGTAGAGTCGGGATTAAAACACACTGTAACTATGTCTTAGTAAATTAAATTGGTAAAGTCAAACGTATGCCATACATAAAAATGGCTAAAATTTAAAACAATCCATAAAAAGGTTAAACAATCCATAAGACATAATTATTAAAAAGATCAAGCAGGATCCAAGACTGCTCGTTTGCCCACACCCACTGGAAACAAACACGTATACCTGCCATGTTAAAACATAACAGCCACAATCAGTGGGGAGCAACGTCAACGTTCTCCCAGCTGTATAACAGGATTTTAAAACTGTACTTACTACTATAGAAAAATAATAAAAATGGAAAACAGTAAAACATCATATTAAAATAAGTTTTCGGCACAAAACCAAAATATTAAAATGGGTTACCGAAGAAACATAAAAATATTTGCCAACCTGCAAACCAATTTATATCGATAATAAATAAAATAATCAAAATGGCGTTATGGATAAAATTAATGTAGAATCTAGACTTTCACTAGGACAATACTAAAATCTAGTTTCGAGAACTTAGTCAAAACAAATCAGACTTTGATCTCTAACTAGGCAACTCAACTATAACAGGACTGCGTGCAGCGAGGTCCTGGCTTAAGTAGTGCACACCCCTTCTGGATACAAACCATATCCAGTTCAACCCGACGCGACTTACACGATGCGATATCTAAGTTTATGGTAAACATACACCATCCTGAACACAAACCATGCTCAGTTCAACGACCAATGTGTCTCAACATAGACACACCACCTTTATAGTTGATGGCAAGACGTACAGCCCAGACTATATTACTCTAAACCCACACTTTTCCTTATTCCATAACTCCAAAACAAGCAATTATCGATAATTAAAAGATGTATTCAATAATATAAACCATAAGAGAACAAAAGGAAAAAGAACCACTTTCCAAAAGAGGAAACTTTCTATTTTAGGAAACTTCTATTTTTAGAAACTTGCTAAAAATAGCATCATATGAAAATAGCAAAATATTAGTAAACGATATAGATATATAAAACTAGTACTTTCGGCCTTAACGATATTAATTCTTAAAACGAGAACTTTTGCGTTAGTGAAATTATTGAAACGTCATATAAGTGCTTATAAAATGATTTAGAAATGTCTTAAACATTTTAAATACTACTAATTAGGGTGTTTCCAAAATCTACAAAACTAAAATTCCCTAATTATTATTAGTTTCGACAATACGATTATAAATAGGATTTTACGGCAAATGTCAAATAAAATGTTTTAACGTCTTTTATTTAATTAAACCATTGAATATATTTAGAATATGTTAAGGGATGATTTAAATCTTAAAGTTCAGATTTAAATACTTTCAAAATTGCTGGAAAAATAATTCTTTTAGGTAAGACGAAGAATTTTAACGATAAAGCACAATTTGTCCGAAAATCAATAATTATTAATTAAAGACTTTAATAAATAGTACAAAAATTACGTAAAATAGTTAAAACATAATTATGGACATTCTGTCCAAAAATGAAATTTTATAGAATCCTAAAACTCGGTTTTTAAAGCGTTTTCTCGTTAATCGTCTAATCTCGACAATAACGATTAATAAAAATAGTAATTACCAAACGATTTAAATATTAATATCCAAAAATTATTATTAAACTTAAAAATCATGATTTTCCAGAATATAAATTTTTCAGATATTTCCAAAATTCCAGATTCAACAAATTCCAACAAAACCGTCATTTAAACCCGTTTTCACAATTAACGATTTCATTAATAAACTTATCGTTCCTAACATTTTATTAAGGCACTAAAAATCATAAAAATACATTGTAATATGAAATCATCAGGAACACATTTTTTTCCATATTTAAACCAAAGACCAGAATTCGAGAATTTAAACAATAAACACGGTTTTAACGATGAACGATGATTTAAAGTGATTAATTAATTCATCCACTTAACAATTCCGAAAACTTATGAAAAAAATCATAAAATTCTATTTCACCAGAAAGTTTCACCACGCCAAAAATCAGATTAAAATAAAATATTTAGGTACTAGAACTAAAAATCGCTTTTAATCGTTTTTGTCCGTAAACGGTAATAATTCAATAATCGATATTTAAAATATCAGAAAAATATTAAATTATTATAAATCATCAAAAATATCAATTTTACAGAATATAAACATATATTACATGTTTAGGCCGAATATTATGATTTTACAAATTAATATAACAATTTAATCGTTAATCTCGTAAAAGCGATAAAAATACCGAAACATGCAAATTTTCAACTTTTAAAAATTTTCCAGATTTAGTGACATACATATATTGTCAAAATAAAACATAAAAATATATACATGCAAATACACAATTAAAATCATAAAATACCGAGTAACATCGACGTTACCTCTATTCCAAGTCTGAATCGATTATATACTCGTCGGCCTCGGGATCGTCCACAAATCCTTCCAAACACGAAAATCATGGCAGAAAAATACCATGAGAAAACTAACAAAAATCAAGGTAAATAATGATCGAAAACGACGTCGATTATTACCTTAACGAAGGAATCGGAAAGAGGATTAATATGACGATAAAAACGATTCGATTGAGACTCGAAATGGAGCAAAAATCAGGCTGGAATAGGGGAGGGAGTACTCGGCCAAGAAGGAAAAAAAAGGATGATGAATATGTTGCAGTAATTTTTTTGTTAATGCACAAAATGAATGTAGAGTAGATTAAAGGAGAAGGAGGTTACTACACTTAAAGAGCATAAATGATATTAAAATAGTTGAAGAATCCTAAGTGCATCTAGACAAATATGGCTAGCCAAAGGGATAAGAAGAGGAGTAGGAAGAGCTTGAGTAGTAAAGCCTCAATTCAATGAAAAGAAAAGAATCCTATGTTTACGGTTTAATGTGATAAAATGAAACGTATTAATAAAACATAGTTAAATTGTGACAAGAAGCTTTGTCGGTCCAAAATATAAGGACAAGGTCTCAAATGATTTATAAGTTGATAAAAAGTATAATCGTAAAATAGTTAAAGGCAGTTTAAAACAACTCGAGTAAACCTCGCGTAAGAAAATAATTATTCGCGAAGCTTCGTAATAGAATCTTTAATGGCTAAATTTTCGTAAATAAAAATATTTACTACTTGAAAATATTATATAAATGTATTTACACATTTTTAGGAAAAAGAGTAACTTAAATCCGAGTTTTAAAACGTCAATTCAAAGAGAAATAGAATTCCTCGCGGAAAATTAATTAGTTTACGATGAAAATCGAATAAATAGGTTTAAAAGAATTAAAATCATTTAAAATATAAATAAATATCATTGGACTCAAAAATAAAAATAAAGCTTGGAAAAATAATGAAACATAAGGCCGAAATAGAGTTATGACGAAGTCATCGCGGAAAGGATAAAAGCGCTAAGAAAAATAGCGGGTGTTACAATCCTCCCCACTAAAAGAAAGTTTCGTCCTCGAAACTGAGAATAAGCAGAAAGGAATCTAGATTACCTCAGTCGAAAAGATGAGAATACTTATTTTGCATTAAAAAAAATTTGGTTTAAAAGAAAATTTTACAACTTTCAAAGTGATACAAAATCGATGACAAATATTTATTCCAAGAGGAATTGAGCTAAGCTACCCGAAGTTTAAAACCTTCTAAATTAATGAAACCGTAAAGTAAAGTTATTTGATAAAATAACATTGTTGAATAACATTTGTAAACGAACTCGGAGGAGAATACCGAAAACACGTTCAAAACAAAACGTTTTGATTAAGAAACTCGACAATATTTTGTTTTAAGACAAAACAAAAATTATTTTTGAGAAAGCAAATTTTGTAGTTAGTAAAATTAAATCAGTCGTTAGACGCTTTTCAATGACAGGTTCAAAAGTCCACCAACAACAAAACGAAAACAGATTTCAAAATGTTATCAAATTAATTATGAAAGTTTTCAAATATGTTATCAAACCTGAACATAAAATAATTTCGATAATGTTAAAACGTTTTACATACTAATCCTATAGTAATTTAAGTATTTGAAAACTTGAAAGTCTTCATAAAACTCCGATCGCTTGAAAATAAAAAATTGAAACAATTTTGAAATAATTTTAAATAAATTATTAAGGCATTTTGAAATAGAAGTAAATATAAATATCAACCAAAGATAAAATAAAAGTGAAGTATAATTTTTTTTTTTTTAAATTCAAAAATATTAAATTTCACGATATCCGAAAAGTTTAAGTTAGTCAACTTTATACAAAACGGGTAATTTCATAATTAGGAATTATAACTGTAGACACCCATATTTTGACCGCCAGGTGTCTATAGCAGTTTCCGACAAACACTCGATGATGATCGGACGCAAACGTGCTTTAAATACTTAGAAACGGGCTCAAAATCATTGGCATTTGGCATGGGCTCATTATGGAGTACATATCTCACGAAACCAACCTCAAAATCAGGCCCAGCGGGTCGTTTCGAGTCAAATAAGACTAATTTGGGTCGATTCCGACACCAGGGGTAAAACCGTCTTTTAACGACCGAGTCAAAACCCGTCAAAAATATTCCCGAGGTACGTGAGTCAGCCGTGACACCTCACACGGCTGATTCGAACTCTAATCCTACGAAAAATCAGCTACATAAAATATTAAACAAATCCGTTTAAGGATGGAATTCGATCTCAAGTAGGAATCCTATCCGAAAACCGATTCAAACACCTGACCGAGTGCAAACACTCGGCCGAGCAGCCCTCTTCCCGCCGTGTTCCCTTGCTTCTTCGACAAGCAAGCGGAATTCTCATGCCTTTCAGCTTCTTACGTTTCCTATCCTAAGCGGTAGTTCAAACCCGAAGCACCTCTTCTAGCCAAGGTCGGGAACTCCCTATAAATAGCCCCTTGCACAACTCAAAATAGATACATCTACATTCATTGACATCTACATTCATTATCAAGATATACACACGTGAATTATCGCTCATAATTATTCATATACACACACACTTAACATCGAGAAAACCGATATTATTCCCGAAGGAAGCCGGCCCCGATACCCGACACCCTTCACACGTCTCACATCCAAACCGAGCCACCGTAACTCACCGACATCCACTCGACGCTCTTGTGCCCAAGCCACGTCCCGACGAGCCCCGATCCGAGTAAACAGAAGCATGTAGGTTGAGGGTGTAACAAAACCCGATTTCTCTTTTTCTTCTCTTCTCCTCCTCGTCGTTCGCTTTTTTATTACGGGTCTCGTGTCGGTCCTTTTCATTACGGGTCGTTCGTCGCTTTTTATTTTATTTTCTAATATCGATATTATTAAAAACTATTTTCATATATCGAACATTCTTAAAAATATGATATCGATTCTCTATAATCGAATATTGTATCAAAAAGAATTATATTAAAATCTCGACGATGTTAAAAATCGTTACATTCTTTTTTTCGTTCAAACTTCTTTTACAAAACCTTTTTTTTAATTCATTCCGAATACTCGATATCGATTTCATAATCGAATATCGGGTACGACGAATATCGAAAACATAAATCGAATACAAATTAATTCATATTTTGTATGCGATTTATCAAAATTAGCAATTTCGAACAAAAAAATAAAATCGGACAGACCCGCACGCGAGTCGCGCCACTCCCAGGCGACTCACGCACGGGCCTGAAACCCGGGTCTTTTTTTAGCTTTTTCGTTTGTTTTATTTTAATTATTCTACGAAATGATTTCCAAAATTTATATCTTTTTTAAAACTATTCCGTATATTTGATATTGATTTCGTAGTCAATTATCGAATATAACGAATATCGAAAATATTAGATCGAGTGCAAATTATGCGATATTTGTACGCGATTTAATAAAATCATCGAATCTTCGAAAATCGTCTTCAAAAACAGGCCGACACGCGACTCGCCGGCATCCCAGGCGAGCCGCGCGGCCGGCTGCCACGACGCGCCTTCTTTCCTTTTTTTATTATTTTTCGAACTTCGTTTTTTATACAAAACAGCGTTTTCAGCGATATTTTTCAGATTTCGATTAATATTTATTTTCTCGATCTCGTATATTTATTTGCTATATTATTTTTACAAATCGATACTAACTCGTTTGTTTATCTTGTAGCAAATTCATTCTTTTTTCATCATTTGTTTTATTATACTAAAACGAATCTCACATGCTAAAACAACTTTGACGTTAATTTTAGTTGCATTAAACCGACTTAGGAACCCATTCAATTCCTCGCATGCTTAGGAAAACAATGTTTGCATATCATTCATCGTATTACTAACGCGCGTATTAAAACATCATTCGATATCCTAGTAGAGGCCGCTAATGTGCGGGCGGGGTTGGGTGTTCTTAGTGAACTTCCCAACACGTACCCTCACCCCTTACTCAGAACCGTGGTTTCCGGATGTCCGAATCCATTGGCAACGAGAGTCATTCAATATACGATTAACCGCTCAAGTCGGCATCGGTATCGATATGCAAAGGGACGAGCCAATAAACTCTGACATCGGAACTGGGCCGTATTTTGTATACGGCCCACTACGACATAGAGTGGGCTCGAACGGTTCCGAATAACCATAAAATTCGGTGGCGACTCCAACTTCGATTTAAATTTCAATTTGATCATCTCATATGGAGATTCATTCGCCTCCCCAAACCCGCGCGTGGCCGCGTCGGGGTGGACCTATGTCATGTCCACAATTTGGCGACTCCGCTGGGGATTAGCTGATACGTTACTGACCTTCAGCATCCTCAGGGTGAGACTCGAATAGAAATCGTTTGACTAGTACAATATGCGTTTTAGTTTTACGGTTCATGCATAACCCCATATTTTCCCGGGCCGGTACTGGTGACCGACGTCCCACTATACTATCGATGTAGTCCAAATTGGATATGTCGAAGGTGTCCATTAGCCGATTCGTATGGGTTTTACGGCATGTTCTAAGCTCAACTCGACTTAGGAAGTCCGCCCCGATTCTCGATAGGCTGTGTACACTGGTATAGACCCTTTCAGACTGACCGAGACTTAGAATTAGAGCATACATGGCGTCGTTATACTGTTTCCATGACTACGTGCTACCTGATTTCCAAGTCTTTTTCAAAAACCGTCATTTTCAAAAATTGTATCCTTTTCAAAATATCCAATTTTCCAAACCCGGGACGTATACCGAATTTAGGATCCACAATTTTACTCAAAATAGCCTATTTTTAGCCGGTATTATGCCCATTTCAAAACTCGAAAATATTTTCGAACTTTCAAAACCCTCCCCGGTCTGCCTTTCCATTTTCTTTTTCGAAAAAAGGGCCGGGCTCCTCTCCCCGATTTTACTCGGGCTTTCAAAAATTCAATTTTGCAACCTTCCTCTTCTTAGGACTTCCCGTATTTAGCAGTGTCGGGTCATGTCGTAAGTCGTCGAGTCTTCTAGCGTCGAAACTCCGTCGATCTTATATCACGGATTTCCTCCCTATCCCAGTCCGCCTTATTACACTAAGGCTCTAAGGCAAGGCCCACCTACGTAGGACATACTCCTACAAGGGTCGGCCCATCTACACAATCGAGTCTAAAAGTCTGGGGAATGTCTCACGTGAACCTCCTTTCGAACAGGGCCCAGCCCACACGGCTGGAGCCTAAAGGAGGCCCACCTTTCACGAGTCACCCGTCTAAGTGTCTTTTCCGAGTCAACCTTTTACAAGGCGTAGCCCTATAACAAAAGGTTCGTGACCCTTACGTCTAAGGGTCACTCGTCCGACACTCGAGTCTTAACCAAATATTCGATCCCACTTGGGGACTACCCTTCATTAGAGCGGTCAATCACGGTTGCTCTAAGGGTCTTGTCTTACACGTGTCTCACGTATCCCACTTTCGAGCCACTTAGATGTCACACCATCTGAGTCTTACCAGAGTCTTTAGTCTCACTCGGGGGCTGTCCTCCACCCGAGCAGTCAACCATGGTCACCCTAGGGAGTACCCCCACGTCCATCCTACACCGGCGTCCTTATGATGCCTTCTTCGAGTCGTACCTATGCTAAGAACACTCGAGTCACCTAGGGTTAGGTCACCACGGTTGGGCCGAACACGCGACACGGTCAAACACGGTCGCCCCCATTTTCGGACTCGCAAGGATTATAGAAGCAATTAACCATCTCGAGATTCCTAGCACGACTCTCACAAACATGGGTTCCTAATTGGCCCATCAACTAACGCTAAGACCAATATCGGTACAGGGTGGTCTACTTAATCTACAACCTCCAAATTTATCGACTGCCATAGCCTCCAAAATTAAGTCTTACATACTTATATATTCCTTCAATTAGTATGAAAAAGAATCCACAAATGATTTAGACTAATCCATTAATTAATATTCCAACGGTCATCAAAACATACCCAAACTCGTAATCACTAAGGCTCATAAATTCAAAGCTCATAAGGTCTGAACTCGAGGTATACTTCAAATTTCTCGATTAAGGAACACTAAATAAAAATCCATCAATTAACAATGTTCGGACACGAAAACCTCAAAAGTGATCATCAACACATTCTTAACATCATCAATAGACAAAGGTTAGGAAAGTACGCAAAACCTTAAACATACTCAGCCTGACATGTAACGCCAGATACTCACATTTTCAAATACGTCATTCAGCTAAGGTTTCTGAGAATTCCATCAAATTTCATATCGTAACAGTGAAACCACTAAAATATTTATTAACTCAACGAAGCCACAATCTCGGTGGTCTAAGGGTTCTGAACTATAAATCCATCAAGATGATTGATATTAAGTATTCCTCAAAACAACGCGATGAAGCCAACCTTTAATTGAGCAATATGTTTTCTTCTTCAAGGCTAATAATGATCTGCCCAAACTTAGGTCATTCAACTCTAAGGTTTGTAGGTTACAACCTTACATCAACGCTCTGCGATCAAATCCATAAGAAACAAGGTTTAATCTATGTCAACCAAAATTTACTAAACATTAATGAGGACCTGAAATGGTACCAAAACACTTAGGCTAACATCTTAATCAATGATTTATGATCCCAAAATTCCACGATTAGTCCATTAAGTCAACATTAGGTAGGAAACCCAAGTAATATTGTTATTTACACTTAACTAGGTTCTATGTTGGGTATTAGGAATCCATCAGACAGAATAAACTTTATTCTTACTACTCCAAAAGATATTCAACTCTAAGTACTCCAACATAATCAAAGTAATCTATAACCCAAGGTTTAGTGTCTAAAGTAACAACCTAGTTCCATTAATCAACTAATACCATTCAACTCAATCCTAAAAAATTTCTTACTTGCTTAGAAGATAGGGTAGACTCACAATCCTCAAATCAAGTAACAAGCCAAGGGTTTACTAAACCTCAAACATCTATACCCTTTCACGGGGTACACTAAGACAGAATTCGGTCTAACCAAAGAATCTCAAGAGAAAGATGGTAGAATAGAAGAATGGAGCAAGGATTCACCAAGCGAATGAAGGTGAGAATATAAAAGAGAAGAATTGGAAGAGCAGAGGGAGGAAGAAAAGAATCGATGATCCTAAATAACTATGATTTAAAACGAGAGAGAATCTTCGGGCCCCCAGAGTTCACGAGGGAACTAAATGGATTACTTCATCTTCTTGCAAAGGAACGAGCACGCAAGTCTTGGGTCGCTCGATCTGGATCGACTGCAGCATCGTGGAACATGAATCTACTCTTGATCATCTAACCTGTAGCTTGAGCAAACTAAATCGGAGCTGAGAAGTCACCTTCGACATTTTTCTTGGAGCACCAAATTGTCCACTCGAGTCAGCAGGCGTTGAGAGTTCTAAGCAGGTCTTGTCCCGATCTGGAGCAGCATCATGACAGCATCTTGTTCATTCGTCTTCCTCCAGAAAAAAGCAATAAATATTCAATGCTAATCATTGAGTTACAAGAACATATAAACCTAACAGTTAAGTCCTTATTTTGTTTCTACCCATCTCTAATAATATTTTATTTACTGTTTAAATAATTTACTGGTATTTTCCCTAATTTCAGGTGTAAGCGTTGGGAGCAGTGATGCTCTGATACCAACTGTAATCCCCTAGAAATTCTAACGCGATACAGTGGCGGAAACACTGTAGAGTCGGGATTAAAACACACTGTAACTATGTCTTAGTAAATTAAATTGGTAAAGTCAAACGTATGTCATACATAAAAATGGCTAAAATTTAAAATAATCCATAAAAAGGTTAAACAATCCATAAGACATAATTATTAAAAGGATCAAGCAGGATCCAAGACTGCTCGTTAGCCCACACCCACCGGAAACAAACACGTATACCTGCCATGTTAAAACATAACAGCCACAATCAGTGGGGAGCAACGTCAACGTTCTCCCAGCCGTATAACAGGATTTTAAAACTATACTTACTACTATAGAAAAATAATAAAAATGGAAAACAGTAAAACATCATATTAAAATAAGTTTTCGGCACAAAACCAAAATATTAAAATGGGTTACCGAAGAAACATAAAAATATTTGACAACCTGCAAACCAATTTATATCGATAATAAATAAAATAATCAAAATGGCGTTATGGATAGAATTAATGTAGAATCTAGACTTTCACTAGGACAATACTAAAATCTAGTTTCGAGAACTTAGTCAAAACAAATCAGACTTTGATCTCTAACTAGGCAACTCAACTATAACAGGACTGCGTGCAGCGAGGTCCTGGCTTAAGTAGTGCACACCCCTTCTGGATACAAACCATATCCAGTTCAACCCGACGCGACTTACACGATGCGATATCTAAGTTTAAGGTAAACATACACCCTCCTGAACACAAACCATGCTCATTTCAACGACCAATGTGTCTCAACATAGACACACCAGCTTTATAGTTGATGGCAAAACGTACAGCCCAGACTATATTACTCTAAACCCACACTTTTCCTTATTCCATAACTCCAAAACAAGCCATTTGCCCTCGAGAACCTCTGCGGTGGTCGGTGGCCTTAACATGGTTCAAGGAGGATCAACCGGCACCCTAAAGTCGTCATACAAGCGCTGACGCACCAACCGCTCGCCCAGATACCAAACCGGACGGAACAAAAACAGGGAGGAGCATACATCTATAGCTCCGAGGCCTCAACTATGCCGCCACATACCCGGGCACACCCTCATAATCGGCCCAAGGACGAGCCACAAACTACACAAACGAAACTAGCATTTCAATAAACCCTGAACCCTTGGGGGCTGCCAAATAAAACAAGTTATGAAGAGAAAACTTACATCCTCAAGGCGTAGCTGGTTAATCAGCACGTTCTCCGACGGGTAGTGGCTGGTCGTACTCTTAGGCTGAGCCAACCTCCATTCGATCCCCGCCGGAATTCTGGTCGGACGAACCCGCACCGTTTTAGGCGCCAGGCAAGGGAAGTAGGAATAAATCTTGGCCTGCAAAAACCCGAACCCAAAACATGACCTTAGCAAAACTGAACCAAATTAAGTGAAACCCAAAGAAACAAATACAGAAACAATTACTAACCTCCAGCACGAGACCTGGACCCATGATGGGCAAGGCTGAGGCCGACTCCACCTGCAACGACCTCACCATGACTTGCAAGCAGCGAGTCATCTCCTCGAAAGCTGCGGTCACCCAGTCAAAACGTCCAAGCTGATTCAGATCATCTAGGAGAGGCAGAATCCTAGTACTAAACCTCTCGCCCTTATCCGAGAAGTGGGTAGATCCTAGTAAGTACCCCAACCACAACCGGGCATCCTGCTTCGGTGTGTTGGGTACTCGACCCTCTAACACCGCCACCCTCTCAAAGTGATCGGTGATGTACGAACTCACCATGGCATGAGGCGTACTATAAGCCTCGCGCTCCAAACAATCCCCGATGAGGCCCCGGACCTCGACACTATCTAACCTAGGGCCCTCGGCAGGCCACCTAATCGTCTCCGGACCCCAGGGCAAACCCGTAATAACCCCGAAGTCCTCTAAAGTCATCTCGACCTCCCCAAGGGACATGTGGAAAGTCGAGGTAGTACCGTGAAAGCGATCTACCATCGCTCTAATTACCATGAGGTTGCACTTAGTCTTGCAACCCACCAATCGAACCCATTGCTCGACCACGGGACCCAGAGCGGTCCTCGAGATAATCCCCTTTGTCGCAGGGGTCAGCTTTTGAGAATAAATCTCAAGGCATGTCGTAAAACCAGAGAAGGTCCTCATCGGACATGGGGACTGCAAATCGGAGCCATACAAGTATAAACAAAACAAATCGAACCCAATCAAAACCGAAATCCAAAGCTTAAAATTAATAAGCACGAGTAGAGATACTCATCAGGCCCCGCACCGTGCAGTAAGAAACGTGCAAGTCGGGACTAAACAAGAGCTGATGGCCGTCCCAGTCCGAGCCCACTCGGGATCCTCATAGCCAATCTCCTTGTTCTCCGGTACAGGAATTGGGACATGAGCCCTCCTAGAGACCGTCTCGGAAAGCCTACGCTTCCTTACTCCATCGAAATCGGCCTCGTTTATGGCCTCCGGATCACGACGCTGAGAAGAAATATTTCGTTGTCTCCTACGAATCCCGTGGGGAGTCAGAGAGCTTGTCCCGGCGGTCTCGCCACTAGTACCTACCTTAGAAGTTTCCTCGGGGTGCTCGGTATCACCTCTAGCTGCAAAACCAAACAAGATGTGAAAAAAATCCATGCCTCATGTCAGGCTAAGACAGCTGAAACAGGTCAAAATTTCGGATAGAGGTATCAAAATTTCGAAAGACCTACTAACATCTATTTTCGACCCCGATCACAACGAAAGTGGTTTCGGGGAAATCCGGCATCGTTACGACGCCTTTTGGTCCGTCGTAAGTCACACAAAACCTCACGGAAAGCCGTAGAGGCCGTCCTAGCTTACCAAAATTGACAAAGAAGTCAGCCACATCATCGAAAATACTAATCGAGCGAGATTATGTAAAACAAGTACGGAAATAACCCGAAAAACAATCCCTAATCCTAGGCATTTCGAGATTATCCTCATAGGAATCCATTGTTATACCTCAAAGTCTCTTATCAAACTCCTAACTACTCTAACAAGCTCTATTCAACCCTAATTTAATAATGAGATTAAGCACGAGCATCGAAACTTAGCAAATTAAAAACACCCAAATTGATTTTCTAGGGTTTCAACAAAGTCAACTCACAATCAACTAAATTAACCAAAACCGACAATAGACGGGTAAAGAACACTTTCCCGGAGGCGACATTCTCACGTATGGCAGAAATCGCGACGAAAATTGGTTAGAACAATCGAAAAGGCAATTTCGGGGCGAAAGGGGCGACGCGTTTAAGTTTTGTGACAAATGTGCAATTCGTCCCAACCTTCGCTAACTTAAGCAAACCCAACCCACGAAATCCTGGGTGCCTTAGGCTACGCGTCCAAGGTCGGGACCGCTGGGGATTAGGCGCCTGAGGATTGGAGCGCAGATGAATGCGCGTCTGACCAGTCCAGCACAAGACTAAGACGAAAACAAACAAGGCTTAACATCCAACATACACAACACACGCACCCTTTAAAACGAGCAAACTAACAACGACGACGCCGTTGCCAATTGTTGTGTGCCAAATTTGGACAATTTTTCCTCCCATTTAGACCCGTTTTTCCTTCGTTTTGCGAGAATAAAGTGCGCTTATCGCCGTATTTTGAGTAATTCTCGCATTAGCGTCTCTGTTTTACATTTTACGTGTTTTTGGTAGTTTTCTGTCTATTTTGATAGGATTTTCGACCAAAAATGTGTCTGAGCTCCTATGAGCATGAGAGAGAGGGAGATCATCCGAAAATCAAAGCACACAACTTAAAATCCAAAGTCCAAACCAAGAGGTGAAACCTTGAGCAAAAAGGAAAAAGTATAGTCCATTGTGCATCTTCACCGGAGAGGTCGAACTTCAAATGGATATATCTAGAGTTCTAAACCTTGGATCGAAGCGATTTCAGTTGGAGGTGAAATCTTATCTTCTTAGCTTTCCAAAGACATATCACACGCCCCAATCGAAGATCAAATGAGAGAGTTATGGCCCTCTGAAGTCACAGGGCGAAATTTCACCCGATGAGAATTTGACCGGGCGAAATTTCGCCCGACGGTGTTCCTCCCCAGATTGCCATTTTGGACAAAAAATTCATAGGGTGAAATTTCACCCTATTAGATGACCGGGCGAAATGACCGGGCGAAATTTCGCCCACCGGGTGAAATTTCGCCCGGTGGAGAAAAGCGCCAAAAATGGCGATTCGAGAAGAAAATCTTACCGGGTGAAATTTCACCCAGTGGTGCTAATAGCGTCAACCGCAGGGCAAAACTTCACCCTATGAAGACTCATTGGGCAAAGTTTCATCTCAAAGGACAAAGTCTCACTAATGGGCAAGGATTAGATTATGGGTTTTAAGATTGTGTGACCCATTAAGGGATTAGTATATATAGATAACCTAGGGTTACATTTCAATTTGAGCCTTAAGTGTGCCTCTTAGGAGTAGGGTAGAGAGCTCTCTAGTAGTAATTTGTAGTAAGCTCTCTTAGTAAAACTCTCTACAAACAATTAGTAGATATACTTAGTATTAGTATAATTGATAAGTGTCATTTGTAGTGCCTATTTCGTAGTGTTTTGGTCCCATATTCCTTGTGGAATCGCTCCTTGGGAGCAATTCGTGGGCTTCTTATGCTTCCTTTAGTCCGTTTCAGGTTCCCGAGCCCGATTTGGAAGAGTTGGAGTGATTCCGACTCAATACATACACATTTTGGAGCCAACGAGATAAAGGAACGATGACTCGAGGCCTTGGAATCGACCCCGAGACCTTGGGTCCCAATCCCGAGCCTCCGAGACCTGATCCCGAGTCCCGAGAATCGACGGGAAGCCCATAAGATACAAGGAGGGACCCTAGAGCTCTTATTGAAGGCATACAAGACCCTTCCCGGTCGGGATAATAGCTTTCCCGATCGGGAAGGGAGGCACATTTAGAAGCGCCACTGTGGGTCCTTCCCGGTCGGGTTGAGCCCTTCCCGATCGGGATGGCAGAACCCTTCCCGATCGGGATGATCCGTCCTGGTCGGGATGGGCTACAGCTCACCCGCATTTCTTCTTTTCTTCTCCTTCATTCTTGTACCCATATATATACTCCCTTCTTGTAATTTTAAGACATCATATCTTACCCTAGATTAGTTTAAGCCTCCATTATCATTCAAAACCCTAGATTATTGCTACTCTCATTAGTTTAATCCTCTCTTTAATCCTTAGTTAATTATTGTAATTAGTCTTGGATTAAGGGATTCTTGAAGATTGTTCCAAGATTGACAACCTTGGGATTGTATTTGGGTTTCTCATTAATACAAGTTTTCATCTTTTCTTCATCTATTGTTGGTATAATCTTTTCCTCCCTAGTCTTTGTTATTTATTCAAGTTTCTTTCTTATTGTTATTGTTATTGTTCTTGTTAATGATAATGGATGTTTGTTTTGTGACATTGATTTCTCCTATTATTGTTGGTTTTCTCTTAATGATGAGTGAGTAGTAATCTTGTGGGGTTAGTAGGGGGATTAGGGGTAGATTATGGATGATTAGGGTTGATTAAGGGGAAAAGGTTGCATCTTTGTTGTTAGTCACATTGTGGGCACTCTATGTGTTTGTTGATATGCTTGTGTGAGTTGTAGTGGCCATGCTTCCCATACTTGTGTTCATCTTCTCATTGATTGCTTATGTTGTGGAAATGTTGAGAATAGTTTAGTCGCGAGAGCGCGGACTAGAGTCTAAGTTGCGAGAGCCCGAACCCACCTTGACATCGGTCTAAGTTGCGAGAGCCCGGACCGACTCTAGCGATTAGGAGACACCTATACCCTTGATCACCCCAATTACCCTTCTACCTCTATGAACCCGACCTACCCCACTTCTTTCCATATTTGTGTTAATCCTCCTAGTTAGCTATCGTTCTTTTAGTTTATTCATTAGTTCGATCATTAGCTTAGTCATACTTCTTCTCCATCATAATTTTCCATTTATCGCTTCTTTGTGTTTGTTGGTAATCTAGTCTCGTCGTAGGCCAACCTAGTCTAAGCTTTGATATACCGTCCTCGTGGATACGATCCCGACTTACCCTAGCTACTCACTAGGTTAGTCGGTGTTATATTGATTGGCTAGGGACGTGACAAATCCCTTACCATCAATTTGGCGCCGTTGCCGGGGACGGTGCATTGTTTAGACTTAGTTTGCTTATTTCTAGACTTAGTTACTCTTCTTTGTGCTCTCCCATCTTCTCTTGTGAATATTTTCTAGTTTCTCTTCTTTCCTTAGCTTTCTTTTCTCTTTGTCTCTAGTTGTGTTTGTTATTGTCGTTGCCTAGTGCCCATAAAGCACTAGGCGTTCTTACGTTTGTTCTAAGTGTGTAGTGTATGCCTAGGAGGGGAGGCGACTTCTATCTCTTTAATCCAGAGCCGGAGAGACTCTTTCGAGCCTTTCGCCAACGGACGATTAATCGGGTTAGGATCTCTCAACCGAGTGCAAGCAATACTCATCAAGGACAAGCCCAAGGAGCCGACTTGAACATTTCACCTCGAGAGACGGCCGGAGGGACCTTCATCAATCCCTTCGGTGATTCTTCTCCTAGTTCCCCCTCCTCATCTACATCAACACCGTCTACACCACCATCCTCTCCCTTATATCCAATCATGCCTAAGTTTTCTTCTCACTCAACCTTCACGGAAGACGTTTTGCCGGGTCCATCCACTCTACCCGAGGCATATACCGAGAATTTTGTGGCGAAAACGCAATTTATCCAATTGGTCGAGAGAAGTCAATTTAGTGGGTTACCAACCGAAGATCCTCATCAACACATGGAAACCTTTTCGGACTATTGTGACGCTATTTCACAAACGGGAATAACTCAAGACCAAATCCGGTGGGTATTATTTCCTTTCTCTCTTATTGGTAAGGCGAAGCAATGGTTCAAGGGGTTGGATAAAGAAAGACTTGGCATTGATACTTGGAAGAAGCTAGCCCTAGCCTTCTACCAATAATTCTATCCCCCGGAGAAGACAAATCTATTGAGAGCCTCTATCACGAATTTCTAACAACACGATGATGAAAGCCTCTACGAATCGTGGGAAAGATTCAAAGCCTTGATCCGTTCTTGTCCACACTATGGCTTATCATAATGGTTCCTCGTACAACAATTTTGGAATGGGCTATATGAAGACTCGAGGGCCATACTCAACATGGGATCTAACGGTAGGTTTACCGAAGTGGAGGATGACCAAACTTGGTCAAGGATTGAAGAGATGGCGGTGCATAATTCACAATACTCAAGGCCTAGGAAGGCAAATCGGGGAGGTAGGCATGAGGTTGATGCCATTACACAATTGAGCATTGATCTTGGGGCTCAACTAAGAACTCATATGGAGACCATTGACAAAAATCTCCAAGGCCACCTCAACCAAGTCCAAGGCACTAGTTCCTCCCACCATCAACCGATTCAAGAAGTGAATGTTTTGGGGTTCGCACCTCCTACACCTTACTTCGGGATGTGCGACACTTGTGGAATCGTTGGTCATGACCCTATGAATTGTAGAGGGAGTGTTGAGCAAGTGAACGCCTTTCAAGCGTTCAAGCAAGGTGCCTCCTACTCTAATCAATATCAAGCTTCCAATCAAGTCCCTCAACAACAAGCACTTCAACATCAACAACAACATCGTCCCTATGTTCCACCTCCCTTACGGGACAACAATGAAAGTTACCAAGGTTATGTGGGTAACCAAAGACCCTTCAACAATTTCAAGCAAAATAACCAAGGTAACTTCAACAACAAGCAAGGGTTCCAACAAGGGAACTTCAATCATGGTGGTTTCCAAGGAAACCAAAATTTCCAAGGAAACCGAAACTTTCAAGGACAACAAAACCACAACCATGACCTTAATCAAGGCAATTCTCATGGGTTCCAAGGGAACCATCAACAACAACAAGCAACACAAGGCAATCAACAAAGCAAGCCTAGGAGCCGGTCTCCTATTCATGACTATGGTACTCCATTAGCCCTCACCGATACTCCGCATAATCCATCGTCCCCACCTCGGGATTTTGACGTTCAAAAGACTTTGATGGATATGCAAAAGAATACTCAAGATGTGCAAAAATGTCAAATGGATATGTCAAGAACCCAACAAGAGCTCTTTGCTTATATTCAAGGGGAAAACGCAATGAGAGATACCCGTATGAAGATACTTGAGACTCAAGTATCTCAACACGCTTCGGGGAGCTTCTCAAGGCAAAAGGGGCAACTACCTTCTCAAGGTGAAACACCGACATTTGAGCATGTAAATGCTATCACTACAAGGAGAGGTACCTCTTATGACTCCCCTCCATATCCTAACGAGCAAGAGCCAATGCAAGAACCGACAATGCAAATGACATCTCCAAATCAAGAAGAGTCAAGATTTGTCATTCCAATTGAGGAGCAAGTCTTAAGGGAGGCCGAAAAACCCCAAGAAGACAACCCTCCTCCTCTTCAAGAGAAAGACAAGGGAAAAAGGAAAGTGTCCTTTGAAGAGTCCACCCTTAATGATCAAAACAAGTACCAAATCAAGTTGCCTTACCCATCGAGGCAAATGAAGACTAAGGTGGACACTCATTACGACAAGTTCCTTAGTATTGTGAAGAAATTGGATGTTAGCGTCCCGTTCACCGAACTACTTACCCAAATCCCGGCATATGGAAGATTTATGAGAGAAATCCTAGCTAGGAAGAGATCCGTCGATAAGGAAGAGACCGTAGCGTTCACGAGGGTGGTGAGCGAGCTCATACAAGGTTCCACGCTTCCGAAGTTGAAGGATCCGGGTAGTTTTTCGATCCCTTGCACCATAGGCAATTTCTTGATCAAGAATGCGTTATGTGACTTGGGCGCGAGTGTGAGCATCATTCCCTATTCTATTTGTTGCCGACTCGGAATGAAGGAGTTGAAATGTACGTCCCTCACCCTCCAAATGGCCGATAAATCATTCAATCGACCATTAGGAATGTTAGAGGACGTACCGGTACGAGTGGGGAAATACTTCATTCCGGTCGACTTCATTGTGCTTGACATGCCGGAGGATGCCAACACTCCCATCATCCTTGGACGCCCATTTCTACACACCGCGGGTGCCATGATCGATGTGAAGAACGGTAGGATCACTTTCGAGTTAGGCGAGGAAAAGATAGTGTTCGACCTCCAAGGCAACACTACGCCTACTAAGGATGAATCATGCAATCTGATCCAAGCCAAGAAAGACATCGATCTAGGGGGTGAACCGGAACAAAGATTGAAGAAGTACTCTTATGTACTTGATGACTATGACTCCGAGAGTGAGGAGGATGAGTGCCCATGTCATGGGCTTGATGACAAGTTGAAGTGCAATGACAAGGAAGAAGATGAGCCTCCCTTGGGGCCGCATGAGGACCGGTGGACGTTTGGGTATATCCCCAAGGACCAAAAGTACAAGTTCAAGTCGTTGAACTTGGAAGAGCGGGATGCCCCGGGAACGTCAAGGCAAGGCCATGAGGAGCCTTGGGATGTGGTCGGTTATGTGACATGCTTGATTGAAGACTTCTCTAGGGCCTTCGACTTGTTCTTACGTGCCCTCGATGGAGATGGAACTAGTTTTGGTTGTTGAAAAAGATTGAAGAAAGCACTACCTTGGTTTGACGGAGTTCCACAAGAACCGTCTCATTGTATATATCTCTTTCTTGTAATTAGTTGGATTTTTTGTGAATTCTTGTTATTTGGGTTGATTGATGAGCGTTGTGAGGGAGAGAATTTGATGCTTGAGTTGAGTTTGTTGATAGGTGAAGTGAGAACGCTCCTAGAGAGGATTGGCTATGGTATACCTTGGGATGTGAGCACGAGGATCGGGTTTTTGAAGCTTGGAGCAAGCTTTTGGGATTGTGGAAGTTGAAGAAGACCCATCCCGGCCGGGATGAGGCGTCCCGACCGGGAAGGGTAAGGCTTCCCGACCGGGAAGGGTGCCTTCCCGATCGGGAAGGGCGCACCACATTTCGAGCTTACTGTGGGCTCGTCCCGACCGGGATAAGGGCGTCCCGACCGGGACGAGTGAGCAAACCCGATCGGGAACAATCTTCTCGACCGGGAAGGTCCTCTGCTCCCCCTTTGTGATTCTTCTTCGCAAATCCAGTCCACCCATCCGTTTTATGCCCCCTCCCAACCTCCCTAACTACCCTAGCCTTATCATATGCCCCATGTACTTCATTGTCATGCCCTCACTCCATTTCCTATCCGCTTTACACCGACTCTCACATCAAAATTCACCCCCTCCCATTACTACCTCTACCGTGAGTTCTCTTCAAGTGTGAAGCGAGATGGCAACCGAGAAGACAAGCGACGAGCCTCTAATGATCAACGAGACGATGGAGCAAGTGAGTTACTAGCCGCTCGGTTTGGGTAACTATCCTTACTTTTCCGTCTTTTTATCGCTTCTTTTTCATTGTTTGCCCCCTTCCCTTGAGTCGCGGTATCTAGGGGCCTTCGAGGCCATAGTTTGGTTGCTCCCGACTCCCGATGACGTGATTACGTCGAGAGTCAATCGATTAGTCCATTTACAAGATTTTCACCCCCTTTTTAGGAGTTAGTCGGACTTGGACGGAATCCGGGCTAGGTGACTTGATTACACCTAGCCCTCCCCTCCCATTTCCTTTCATTTCTTTCTTTTTATTTTTCTTCTCCCTTCCATATCTTTTTCTCGTCTCGGCCCATGGTGACTTGACTACACCCCGGCCGGACACCTTTTACCTTTTTCTCCACTTTGTTTTTAATTTTAGCTTTATTTTCGTAGTTTATTTTCTCTTCTTTTGTCTCTCCACACACTACGATTGAGCATATGAGGACATTGCTCGATTTAAGTGTGGGGGAGCGATATTCTATCGTAGTAGTTTTATTTTCTTAGTTTTTCGAAAAACCTTTAAAAATCCTAAAAATTTGGAAAAATTTCACAAAAATCAAAAAGATTTTTCCTTTTGTGTTTTCATTTTGTGTCTTTGTGTCGTATATTTGTTTTGTGTGCGTGTTTTGCCTCCCTTTGTTCTTATAGGTTGCTTTAATCGCCAATGACTTTGGAAAGCTCTAAAGACACCCGGTAACATCTTCTAACCCTCTTTCCCTCTTATTCCTTGTGATGTTTGGAGAAGGTTGTGTTGAGGTGTGCTCGGGTGAAGCTTGTGCATTCTTGTGGTGGAGGTTTGGTGACTTGTATGGACTATCGGGGTGGTGTTTGTTATATGTTTGTTTTGTTATGTTTTGTTTTTGTTGCCCTTGTTTCTTTTCCTCTCGTTTTCGTTATGTCTTTAATTTTGTGTTGTGTTGTGTGTCGTGTGTAAACCGTTTTCGAAAACCCGGTTTAGAGGCTAGTGTGTGAGTGTGTACTTTCCCTTTTTAGTAGTGTAAATCGAGTCTTGGACTTTAGCCTAGTAGAATGACCCTAAATCAATGAATTCGTTGGTCCTTTACCTTGAGTCCACCTAGCTTACTAGGGATTTACTACGGGATTTGCATTTTGACCATTATGACCACCCACGGTGTGAAAAGGCCTTGGTTACCGAGTCTCGTCCCTTAGGTGACCGTGTTTAGGATTGTTTGATTAGTCCAAGTTCTCCACTTTTTGTGGGTTTGAAGAGGGATCGCGACCCCCGACTTACCCATTTACCTACCTCTCACACATATCCACACAATAAGATGCAATTTGTTGAATTCTCTCTTTCTTAATTATCAAGAAGTGCCAAAAAGCCAAATCTTGCCCAAAAAAAGGGCAAAGAAAAGAAAAGAAAGAAAAATGAAAGAAAGAAAAGAAATGAAGAAAAAGAAAAGGCACAAAAGCCAAAAAGAAAATAGAAAAGAAGAAAAAGAAATGGCATGACAACAAACAAAGCAAAATGTCAAAAAGAAAGGAAAGTGCCAAAAGAAAACCCGTCTCACAAAAAGAAATCCCCACAAAAATAAGCCTTTTTCCGACTTTTGCCGTGAAGAGCCTACCAATGGACCGAGTCCCTAGGAAGGATGATAGCGGCATTAGTCGGTCTTCCCTCATTTTGCATATTTCCACCTTTTTTGCTTGGACTAATTAGGCGGTTTTGGACACGGGACGACCCTCTTGGCTCACGCTAAAGGGGACGGGGTCTCACTTACCTACAGTGTCGACTAACACCGTGGTTCCTCACTTATCCACTCCGCCGATCGTCCCGTAGTACGTTTCTAGAAAGTTAGGAGGACCTAGGTAAGTTACCAACGTTTTTGTTGCTTTTTCGTCATACTATTAGGGTTTAGTCCACCTTGGTTTGTATTGCTAGCATGGGAACGTTGTCATTTACCTCGAGTCCTAAACCGGAGTTTCATTCACCGCTTTTAGAGGGAAGCGGTATTTCTTTTGTTTTGGGTGCAACCATCTAGGTATTTGTTTGTGTGTTTGTTAGTTTGTGTGCTTTGTGTCCGGTTGCATCCACAGTTTTGTCGCAAGACCTCACTTGCCTTGCGGAGTGCACTTTTCCTCTAAGTGTACTCGCGTGATTTGAAAGGGCGTTGGGTGCGCTAATACCCATTCGGTTAGTGTAGTGGTTAGTATGTGCTTACTCGAGGGCGAGTAAGGGTTAAGTGTGGGGGAGTTGATAAGTGTCATTTGTAGTGCCTATTTCGTAGTGTTTTGGTCCCATTTTCCTAGTGGAATCGCTCCTTGGGAGCGATTCGTGGGCTTCTTATGCTTCCTTTAGTCCGTTTCAGGTTCCCGAGCCCGATTTAGAAGAGTTGGAGTGATTCCGACTCAATACATACACATTTTGGAGCCAACGAGATCAAGGAACGATGACTCGAGGCCTTGGAATCGACCCCGAGCCCTTGGGTCCCAATCCCGAGCCTCCGAGACCCGATCCTGAGTCCCGAGAATCGACGGGAAGCCCATAAGATACAAGGAGGGACCCTAGAGCTCTTATTAAAGGCATACAAGACCCTTCCCGGTCGGGATAATAGCTTTCCCGATCGGGAAGGGAGGCACATTTAGAAGCGCCACTGTGCGTCCTTCCCGGTCGGGTTGAGCCCTTCCCGATCGGGATGGCAGAACCCTTCCCGATCGGGATGATCCGTCCCGGTCGGGATGGGCTACAGCTCACCCGCATTTCTTCTTTTCTTCTCCTTCATTCTTGTACCCATATATATACTCCCTTCTTGTAATTTTAAGACATCTTATCTTACCCTAGATTAGTTTAAGCCTCCATTATCATTCAAAACCCTAGATTATTGCTACTCTCATTAGTTTAATCCTCTCTTTAATCCTTAGTTAATTATTGTAATTAGTCTTGGATTAAGGGATTCTTGAAGATTGTTCCAAGATTGACAACCTTGGGATTGTATTTGGGTCTCTCATTAATACAAGTTTTCATCTTTTCTTCATCTATTGTTGGTATAATCTTTTCCTCCCTAGTCTTTGTTATTTATTCACGTTTCTTTCTTATTGTTATTGTTATTGTACTTGTAATGATAATGGATGTTTGTTTTGTGACATTGATTTCTCCTATTATTGTTGGTTTTCTCTTAATGATGAGTGAGTAGTAATCTTGTGGGGTTAGTAGGGGGATTAGGGGTAGATTATGGATGATTAGGGTTGATTAAGGGGAAAAGGTTGCATCTTTGTTGTTAGTCACATTGTGGGCACTCTATGTGTTTGTTGATATGCTTGTGTGAGTTGTAGTGGCCATGCTTCCCATACTTGTGTTCATCTTCTCATTGATTGCTTATGTTGTGGAAATGTTGAGAATAGTTTAGTCGCGAGAGCGCGGACTAGGGTCTAAGTTGCGAGAGCCCGGACCCACCTTGACATCGGTCTAAGTTGCGAGAGCCCGGACCGACTCTAGCGATTAGGAGACACCTATACCCTTGATCACCCCAATTACCCTTCTACCTCTATGAACCCGACCTACCCCACTTCTTTCCATATTTGTGTTAATCCTCCTAGTTAGCTATCGTTCTTTTAGTTTATTCATTAGTTCGATCATTAGCTTAGTCATACTTCTTCTCCATCATAATTTTCCATTTATCGCTTCTTTGTGTTTGTTGGTAATCTAGTCTCGTCGTAGGCCAACCTAGTCTAAGCTTTGATATACCGTCCTCGTGGATACGATCCCGACTTACCCTAGCTACTCACTAGGTTAGTCGGTGTTATATTGATTGGCTAGGGACGTGACAAATCCCTTACCATCAATAATTCTCCTATAATTAGTAGTAAAGCATCCATCTTTATTGAAGATTGTGGTTTAATTTCAAGATTCAAGGGTTTTACAAGGGTTTATGTGACAAAGATCCTTGTTTTATTTCTTGAAGATTCATATTTCTTGTATTGAAGATTGAAGATTTATGCATGGATTGGTGACAAATTCTTGTGTATTTCTCCAAGATTCAATCTTTATTATTAATCTCCATCTTCTATCTTAGTTTCCTCTATAGTTGGTAAAATTCTTTCCTCTCCCTTTTCTCCATTAGTATAATTTATTAGTGTAGTTTTTATGCATGCTTTAGACAACTTCTCTCTTATTAGTGTTTTATTGTTAATCATCATGACTAGTGAGTAGATTTCTTTGTTGGGGAATTAGGGAGGAGGATTTGGATTATTTGATTTAAGGGATGTTGGTGGGTTGTTTACTTGATAATTATCAATTTTAAGGTTTTGGTGTCTTTGTTGACTTAGAATCGCGACTAGGCCGACCTTGACTCATTTCTACCAATATGGGGAAACTCGAGGTAGAAATTGCCTTAATTTGAGACTTACCCTTTCGTCGCGAAAGCGGGTTTAGGTAGGTTGGGTGAAGAAACCGAAAGGTGGAAATTTCCCTTTTTTATCGTTGTGACAAAAACTCGATCCCGAGATTCTAAGACCCCATTTCCGAATCCCAACTCTCCCCAACACCTTTCCTATTAATTGACCCTAGCCTACGATCTCTCGACCTCTCTCGACCTCTCTCGACCCAAAACCCCCCATCTCAATCCCAACCACGATTTGACTCTAGACTTTGACTTGACCGACTACCCCTCGACCGTCCCTGTGGATCGATCCCGACTTGCCACTACTACGTAGTAGTATTTCGGAGTTTATAAATATTGTTTGACCGCGTTGGATAGGCGACAATTCGACGCGCATCAAAATGGCGCCGTTGCCGGGGATGGTGATCGGTTAGTCGAGTTTTAGTTTATTGTGTTTTAAAAAAACAAAAAAAAAGACAAAAAAACAAAAAAAAAACGAATAAAATAAATAAGGCTAGTCTTTTTGTGTGCTTCTTGGTGTTCGTGTTGCTTGTCTCTTGCATTCATCTCATTCGTTGATCAATCCCTTTTATGTCTCTCATGACGACCTTTGCCGACCATAGTAGACTCTATGACCACATGGTTACCTCACCTATTACCATTAGAGATGAGGATAGAGCGAAATTTGAGGTGGATCAAGTGTTTATCACGGTGCTTCAAAGAGATATGTTTTGGGGATTGCCTAATGAAAATGTGCTTCAACACCTTGCAGAATTTCATACAAATAGTTTAGTTGCGAGGAAGAATGGTTTGCCAATCAACACCTTTAAACTCTTAGCTTTTCCTTTCACCCTTGGAGGTAAAGCCAAGAAATGGCTACGTTCTTATCCTTCTGACACATTTTGTACTTGGGATGAACTTGTTCAAGCCTTTTTAAACCACTTCTTCCCATATCACAAGACCAATAAACTTAGACGAGAGATCCTTACATTTGAACAAGGTGAGTTTGAGTGTTTAAGTGATGCTTGGGATAGATTTCGAGATTTATTGACATATTGCCCACACCATGGGATTCCGGTTTGGCTAACCACTACAATATTCTTTGACAACTTGCTTGAACACGTTAGAGAATTGATTCATACTTCAGCCGGTGGTAACTTTTATGAATTAGGAGATGATGAGGCGAGATTATTGCTTGAGAAAGTGGCTAGAACCGATGCCCGTGAGGGATATGGGAGAGTGACACCTTTGAGAGAACCGAGAGTTGAATCTTCCTCTCTTGTTTGCAATGTTCAATCCTCTCTTGTTAACTCTTCTCCAATTTTTGTGAATAATTTGCATGATTCTTCACCTTATGCCATTTGTGATGATGTGAACATGAATTTAATGCTTCCTCTTCACCTCCACCCTTTTCTAATTTGAATATAATATATGAAGAAGAAGAAGAGGATGAAGAAGAGGATGAAGAAGACGATGTGCATATTGTTCAATCCCAACATGCTCCCCCTCTCCCTTTGAATACATGTGTTGTGCATGATTCTCCATTGCATTTGATTGATAGTGATGCTCTTGATAAGGATTTTATGGAGTCATGTAAGAATTTTGATGATGTCAATGTGTCTTGTAATGATGATGTGCTTGAGCTAATTAACTCCTCTTCTATGCAACATGATATGAGCTCCAAGCCTTTAAATATGACACTTGATGATAATCTTGGGAGTAGGAGATGTGTTGGTGATGAGGTTATTGAGGAGACTCTTGTTGAGAATTTTGAGGATGTTGATGGGCCTTATAATGAGAAAATTGTGGGTATATCTTGTGATGTTCTTGACATGAAGAGGGATGATGATTGTGTGTTAATAGAGGTTGAGAACCCCGTTCTTTCCCTTGAGAATGATTGCATCCCCCACTTTGTTGATGATGAGAGTAAACGTGAGGACGTACCTACAACTATTTGTGATAAGCCTATTGAGCTTTCCATGACCAACACCTTTGAAAATCCGACAATTGAGAGCTTATGTGAGGTTGCGATGCATAATCCTCTATTTGAGCGCATGATAGAGGGAGTTAGAAGTAAAGAGGGTGAGATGTTTGATAATAGAGCGAATTGTGGAGAAGCTCCTAAGACCCACTTTATTGAGAAGCATGAGACTTTGAGTGATAATGGAAAGAATGAGGAGAGCTATAATGTGATCATTATTGAGGTCTTGTCTAAGGATGACTTCTTTTACCCTCACCTTATTGATAAAATGTCTTTCCTTACCTCTTTACAAGTCTCATTTGAGCTAGACTTGAATGGTTCCTACCCCATGTATCCTCCATACTCTTTGATATTCCTTCCTCACTCACATAAGGAGTTTAATAATGACATGAAAGCGTCTTTTTAACATAGAGGCATGATGGATACTCTATTATTTGCTTTGACCTCTTATGTTTATGTGCTATCTTTGTGCATCAATGCTTCATATTGTCATTTCTTTGAGTTCCATGCAAGATTGTTTGATTTACTTCTAAGAGCATTAAACTGCTTTTTACTTGAAAACTCGGATGAGTTTTTCCCCGGTAGGTTGAAATTGAAATGGCCGAGTCCATTCGAGGTGACCAAGACACAACCATTTGGATCAATTGAAATCTCAAGCCCGAAAACCGGGAAGATTATGGTTAATGGACAACGCTTACATATTTATCATGCCGGTCACGTTCGTGAGACCTTTTCTACCGTGGAAGTTGATGAGCTCCCATTGAGGAGCGTTTTTTAACCCTCTCAATTTGATGTAGGTTTGGTGGTATCCTCAACAACCACCTTGTATATATGTATTATATTTCTTTGTGTTTGTTAGCTTTGTTAGCTTGAGAACAATGAATGAACTTGGATTTCGTCATGGAGCAATTATTTGGATGAAGACCAAGCTTTTGGAGAAGTTATGGAGCTTAATTTGAAGACCACAAGCATGTTTGTGGGAGATATTGATTGTGTAATGTGAGTCGTGTCATTATTTGAAATTTTAGGTGATTATTGAAGAGCCATGGAATGACAAGGCAGAAAAGGAAGCAATCAAGACCGCCGGGCGAAATTTCGGCCGGTGAGATTTGACCGGGCGAAGTTTCGCCCTACGAAAAACTGCCAGATCTGCCAGAACTAATGAAGATACCACCGGGCGAAATTTCGCCCGGTGAGATTTTCACCGGGTGAAATTTCACCCGGTGGAAAAAAATTGGCAAAATCGATTTTCATGACGGAATACCGCCGGGTGAAATTTCACCCGGTGGTGCTTGACCGGGTGAAATTTCACCCGGCGGCATGAGCTTGAACGTCAATCACCTATAACATATTTTCTCACTACAAAATCAATTCCCTCCTTCCCGCATATCCCACATGACTTTCCCTCCAAAAATTTTTTACACCAAATTTTACCACCCACTTTACATCTTTCACTTTCCCTCCTCAACCACCCTTATTTATATCACTCTTTTTATCCCACAATTCACTCCACATTTTCACCCATCATAAACACATCAAACCACCTTCCATACACCCCAACCTCATTTAAGCCTCCATTCATAATTTCATCCTCATCTTAGGTGATTATATTTGGGTTCGTTGAAGAGGTGAAGCTCAAGTTTTTTTTGGGGATATTCTTGAAAGGTTATCACTATGGAGACAAGAGCAAGGTGAGCCGCGCGTAAGCAAGATATGGCTTCGACTTCTACACCTTCTAAACCTTCTAAATCTTCTAAGTCTTCTAAGCCTATAAATTTACCTTGTCTTAATACTTCTTTGTCTCGGACCTTCTCTGAAAAGATCTTTCAGAGCACTAGGTGGCCTTGTCCCCACACAATGGCCAATCTAGGAATAGTAGACGATATTAAAGAGTTATCGTCAAGGACCAGAACTAGCGAGCTCCTTAGCCTCGCGGCCTTCACCTATAAAGACCTTACTTGCGAGTTCTTAGGAACTTTTGCCATTGACAATCCGACCACACCAAGAGCGGTCAAATTTAGACTATTCGGCAAACCCCATCGTTTGACTATTTCCGAATTCGGCCTAGTGCTAGGCCTACCCTCATCGGGTACCGGACTTAGTGCACCCTCGAGCAACGTACAAGCCTGTGTATCTAGGAGAGATATTTGGAAGCGCATATCACGCTGTAAAGGGGGTTACGAGGCTAATTTATCCTTTGCCTCCGAAATCCGTAACCCCGCAATTCGCTATTTTTGCGAGATGCTCTTCCACTGCTTGTTACCCTCGGCCGATAATATTTATACTCTTAATGTGTGTGTCCTGCAATTGATCTGTGACTCTTTGTTCGGTAACCCTAACCCCTTAGACCTACCACTTGTCGTGGCGTTGCACTTTCACCGTATTATTGTTACCCAACGCCCCTCCTTAGATTGTGGAGGTCTCGTGACCGTAATTGCAAACAAATTAGGTTATTCGACCGACCACCTCACCCCACTAGACGATTCCATATGGCTTGACGAGGCCTATTTTCCGACTTGGATTTTTCATGTACCTCATCAGCGCCTCGTCAACATTAGCCATGGAAGAGCTTTAATAGTTCCGAACACACACCGAACCACTATCCATGTTCACCAAAATTGGGACCTACCCTTGGGTCCCGGTGAATTCCGACTGACCAAGACCGAGCCGGGAGGAAAGGGAGTTTGGGAGTATGCACACTATAAGTTGCCCAAAGGTCGTACGATCTACGACCTTTGTGAGATTGAATCCGACTTTGCTCTCTCGCTTAGCGACGATCCGGAGGAGTTTTCTCCCGAGCCATCCTCCGAGGGTATACCCTTTTTCTATGGGTCTCCTAGTACTTCATTTGCGTCGGACGATCGCTCAGACTAGACCCTCTCCTGGAGTCGGTGGTGTGTGTGTGTGTGTGTCGTGTATTTGTGTGTGGGTTGGGTCAGTGAGTCCTTAATCATCTATAATTGCATGTCCTTTGGTTGATTCCTTTCTTATTCCTTTTATCCTATTGTCATTGTGATTGATTTATCTCTAACATAAATTTGCAAGCTGTCCCATTGTTCGATTGTTGCGGCCAAAGCAGCCTTGGTATTGCTCCCGGTCATTAGGCGATGTGATTACGCCATTGACCTTTTGAAAATCCAAATTCTTCCCATTTTCTCAAATTTTTCTTAATTCGGGCTAGGTGATGTGACTACACCTACGCCCATTTTCCATCCTTTCTTTTAATTTATTTTATTTTATTCTCATTTTCTTAGTCACTTGGCTAGGGTCTAGGTGATGTGATTGCACCTAGGCCCGCCACCCTTTTATCATTTTCTTTTCTTTTGTTTTCTTTCTTCAAAAATTTAAAAAAAAAATCCAAAAACATTTGAAAATTATAAAAATCCAAAAAGATTTTTCTTATTTTTCTTTTTCCATCCTTTTCGATCTTTTCCCCTACAAAAACATTTGAGGTCAATGCACAGTTTTAGTGTGGGGGAGGGATCTACTATATCCTTTTGTTTTTCAAAAATCTTTCAAAAAACCATAAAAATTTCGAAAAACCAAAAAGATTTTCTTTTTATTTTCCTTTTCTTTTTTCCTTTTTGTTTTCTCGTTTTCGTTATGTTTTCGTGTCCCTTTTATAGTCCTATTCTGTACTCTTACAGGTAACCACCACCTTGATAGCACAATTTGAAGAGTTATGGAAGCAACCAGCTAGGTAACTTCCTTCCTTTTCGCGTTCTTCTTTACTTTCGTAGAGGAGTTAGGTTGTTGCTATTGGGAGGCTCTCGAAGAGATGAGCATTTTGGGTGTTGTTGTTGATTTTTGTGCTTGAATGTCGATGGAGTACGAAGTGCATGACTTTACTCGTGTTTTCTTTTATTTGCCTTTTCTTTTTCGTGTGTTCCTTTTGCTTTTGTATAGCGTGTCGAGGACTAAATGTTTTCGAAAACCCGATAACAAACTTATTGCAAGAGTTTACATTCCATTGTAGATAACCCATTGTAGATTTTGGACCTTAATCTAGTAGAATGACTCTAAATCAATGAAGTTGTTGATCCTTTAGCTTGAGTCCACCTTTTCTACTAGAGGTTTACTTCGGGTTTGCATTTGACCACCTTGACCACCCATGGAGGAGTTAGGCCTTGGTTTCCGCATCCCGTCTTCTAGGTGACCTTACTCGAATGACCATTGCACCTTTAGTCCAAATTCTCCATTTTTTTTTGTAGGTTATCCGGGGATGGACGCGTTTCCGGGTACCTATTTATCCTTTCACCCGTACATCACCACAATAAGTTTACACAAAAATAACCTCAAAACTTGGTTTCAAACCAGATCAAAAAGCAAAAAAATGGCAAACCAAAGCAAGAGAAAAAGGGCACAAAAACATGACAAAAACATGAAAAAGAAAGACAAAGGAGAAAGAAAATGAGCTTTAAATGAAAAAAATCGTATCGTCAAAAACGTCTCCTTGAAAAAAAAAAGAAAAAAAAGCCCTTTGATCGATTCATCGCCGTGAAGTGCCAACTAGAGGACCGAGTCCCGAGGTAGGAAGATAGCGGTGACGAGTCGATCCACCCAATAATAGTAAACACTCCACCTTTTTGTTTGGGCTAATTTAGGAAATTCGAGTTTGGAACGACCCTTTTGGCCTTAGCCAAAGAGAGCGGACTGCTCCTACCTACAGTGTCGAACGAATCCATGGTTCACTTTTTCCACTCCGTTATACGCCCCGTAGTACCCCTTTAGAAGATTAGGAGGACCTAGCTAAGTTATCAACATTTATATTGCTTAATTATCATAGTATTAGGCTTTCGTCCTTGTTTACATGGGTGATTTATCTTGGAATGTTTATGATTGTTTTAAGTAAGTCTTCGGTGTCTTTCCCCACTGTCTCGATGAGGGATTAGGTGTTTTATTTTTGTTTTGGATGCATCTATTCTTTCGTGTTATGTGTTTTTGTGTGTTTAGTCGCATCCACCATTTTGAGCAAGACCCAACTTGCCTTGCATGGGAGTACTTTACCTCATGGGTATTCTGATGTGAGTTGAAGGGACGGAGCGGGCCCGTTAATTGCCTCGTATCGGCTTAGCATAGTCTAGCTTAGTAAGTAGTAGCTAATTTCTTTTTGGGTCTTGCTCGAGGACGAACAACGGTTTAGTGTGGGGGAATTGTTGTGTGCCAAATTTGGACCGTTTTTCCTCCCATTTAGACCCGTTTTTCCTTCCGTTTGCGAGAATAAAGTGCGATTATCGCCGTATTTTGAGTAATTCTCGCATTAACGTCTCAGTTTTATATTTTACGTGTTTTTGGTAGTTTCTGTCTATTTTCATAGGATTTTCGACCAAAAACGTGTCTGAGCTCCTATGAGCATGAGAGAGAGGGAGATCATCCGAAAAGCAAAGCACACAACTTAAAATCCAAAGTCCAAACCCAAGAGGTGAAACCTTGAGCAAAAAGGAAAAAGTATAGTCCATTGTGCATCTTCACCGGAGAGGTCGAACTTCAAATGAATATATCTAGAGTTCTAGACCTCGGATCGAAGCGATTTCAGTTGGAGGTGAACTCTTATCTTCTTAGGTTTCCAACGACATATCACACGCCCCAATCGGAGATCAAATGAGAGAGTTATGGCCCTCTGAAGTCACAGGGCAAAAATTTCACCCGATGAGAATTTGACCGGGCGAAATTTCGCCCGACGGTGTTCCTTCCCAGATTGCCATTTTGGACAAAAAGTTCATAGGGTGAAATTTCACCCTATGAGATGACCGGGCGAAACGACCGGGCGAAATTTCGCCCGGTGGAGAAAAGCGCCAAAAATGGCGATTCGAGATGAAAATCTCATCGGGTGAAATTTCACCCGGTGGTGCTAATAGCGTCAACCGCAGGGCAAAACTTCACCCTATGAAGACTCATTGGGCAAAGTTTCATCTCAAAGAACAAAGTCTCACTAATGGGCAAGGATTAGATTATGGGCTTTAAGATTGTGTGACCCATTAAGGGATTAGTATATATAGATAACCTAGGGTTACATTTCAATTTGAGCCTTAAGTGTGCCTCTTAGGAGTAGGGTAGAGAACTCTCTAGTAGTAATTTGTAGTAAGCTCTCTTAGTAAAACTCTCTACAAACAATTAGTAGATCTACTTAGTATTAGTATAATTCTCCTATAATTAGTATAAAGCATCCATCTTTATTGAAGATTGTGGTTTAATTTCAAGATTCAAGGGTTTTACAAGGGTTTATGTGACAAAGATCCTTGTTTTATTTCTTGAAGATTCTTATTTCTTGTATTGAAGATTGAAGATTTATGCATGGATTGGTGACAAATTCTTGTGTATTTCTCCAAGATTCAATCTTTATTATTAATCTCCATCTTCTATCTTAGTTTCCTCTATAGTTGGTAAAATTCTTTCCTCTCCCTTTTCTCCATTAGTATAATTTATTAGTGTAGTTTTTATGCATGCTTTAGACAACTTCTCTCTTATTAGTGTTTTATTGTTAATCATCATGACTAGTGAGTAGATTTCTTTGTTGGGGAATTAGGGAGGAGGATTTGGATTATTTGATGTAAGGGATGTTGGGGGGTTGTTTACTTGATAATTATCAATTTTAAGGTTTTGGTGTTTTTGTTGACTTAGAATCGCGACTAGGCCGACCTTGACTCATTTCTACCAATATGGGGAAACTCGGGGTACAAATTGCCTTAATTTGAGACTTACCCTTTCGTCGCGAAAGCGGGTTTAGGTAGGTTGGGTGAAGAAACCGAAAGGTGGAAATTTCCCTTTTTTATCGTTGTGACAAAAACTCGATCCCGAGACTCTAAGACCCCATTTCCGAATCCCGACTCTCCCCAACACCTTTCCTATTTATTCACCCTAGCCTACGATCTCTCGACCTCTCTCGACCCAAAACCCCCCATCTCAATCCCAACCACGATTTGACTCTAGACTTTGACTTGACCGACTACCCCTCGACCGTCCCTGTGGATCGATCCCGACTTGCCGCTACTACGTATTAGTATTTCGGAGTTTATAAATATTGTTTGACCGCGTTGGATAGGCGACAATTCGATGCGCATCACCAATCAATGCCGATAAAGCACACATGTAACAAAAGCAGTAAGACAAAATAAGAGTTGCGCTTAACAAAAAAGCTCACACTCGAGCACATGCATGATAAAACAAACTAAACAAAGCCTATCTAAACAAATTCCGAACAAATCTCAAATGCGTAACAAATCAAAACAAAGCAAAGCAAACCCAAACAAAATAAGACGAGTCCGCAAAGAAATTGCAACTTAACCAAAAATAAATAAATGCCAGCGGACATCTTGGAGCCTAACGGGTCTTAGTTATCCTGAGGGCAATAGAAATTTAAATTCAAGCGGATACTGACACGCTCGAAGGAGTCTTATAACTCCACAGCAATTTAAAATCGAGCGGATAGTGACACGCTCGAGGGAGTCTTATACCTCCACAATAATTTAAATTCGAGCGGATAATGACACGCTCGAAGGAGTCTTATACCTCCATAACAATTTAAATTCGAGCGGATACTGACATGCTCGAATGAGTCTTATACCTCACACCAATTTGGGGTTTGAGCGGATACTGACACGCTCAGACACCTTCGAGCATAACGGGTCTTAGTTATCCGGAAGGCATTTGAGTCTTATACCTCACAACAATTTGGGGTTTGAGCGGAAACTGACACGCTCAAACACCTTCGAGCCTAACGGGTCTTAGTTATCCGGAGGGCATTTGAGTCTTATACCTCACAACAATTTGGGGTTTGAGCGGATACTGACACGCTCAAACACCTTCGAGCCTAACGGGTCTTAGTTATCCGGAAGGCATTTGAGTCTTATACCTCATAGAAATTTGGGGTTTGAGCGGATGCTGACACGCTTAGACACCTTCGAGCCTAATGGGTCTTAGTTATCCGGAAGGCATTTGAGTCTTATACCTCACAGCAATTTGGGTTTGAGCGGGTGCTGACACGCTCAAACACCTTCGAGCCTAACGGGTCTTAGTTATCCGGAAGGCATTTGTGTCTTATACCTCACAATGATTTGGGTTTGAGCGGAAACTGATACACTCAAATGTTTTTTCGAGCCGAACGGGCCTGAGTTATCCGGAAGGCAAAGTTTAATTTGAGCGGATACTGACTCGCTAAAACATGTGTTGTCCGAGGGGTCATAAGAACCCAAAGGCATCTTATGTCATTCAAGTCGAAAGGGTCATAAGCATCCTGAAGACAGTCGTTCAAATGAAAACTAACACATACGAATATTGCGTTCACACATCCACGCTTGACACGTCATAAGTAATCCAAATCCAAACAAACTCTTACGCAATTCGAAAAGGCAAAGCACGAGCATGAAGAACCGAGAACAGGACGACAAGCATAGGCTCGGGCCCCGACAAGCAACTACAGGTAAGAACGTCAGGTATGATTTCTAAGCCTTGGCTGGCGAGCCTCAACACGTAGTCCAACGGACTTAAAACGACCCGACCGGCGACAGCCACCAGGTCGTAATTCTCGATTGACCTGGGTGGCTATACTTTGACATTTGCCTTGTCCAAGCCTCAGTCAAAGTGGGGGCTTCTGTAGACACCCAGATTTGGACCTGGTGGCTACAGGAGTGCCCCAAAAACACCCAATGACGATCAGACTGCAACACGACGCGGGTTCGGGATGTTTTAGATAGTTTTTCTATAGAACGGATCAAATAATTACTCGGAAAAAATTAAAATAACATCAAGTCAGCCTTAATCGTGTCATTACGGTTGCATAGACACTAATTAGAGTCAATTCCGACACCGGGACCCCGAATCGGTCCCGAAACACGAACCGAGTAAACACCGCGCCAAGCAAACCTCAGGATGCACACCCGAGGCCCACTAAACACCATGGCGCTAGGTCAAAGCAGGGAAGACTTAATCCCCAAGCGTCGTATCATACGCTCACCTCTCGGTTTTGGAAAGTATCAAAATCGTATCTTCAAAATCCCGAGCGCCTCACCTTGCGCGCCAAAATCTCCACATGCCTAAGCCCAGGCGCCTGAGTTCTGGTGCGCCAGGACCCAGGCGTCCATCCAGGCAACGAGAGCCGAAAACACCTATAAATACCCCCCTTCACCCCCTTATTTCAACACACAATTCACAACTTTTCAACTCCCTTCTCTCTTTGCCTCGTTAAGAGTATCTCGCTTGGGCTCGCACTCCGACACCCATAGCAAACGATCCACTCGATCGTAGTCCCGACATTAAAATCGACGCTACCCCTCACCTTCGAGTACTCCACTCGATACTGAGGTGCCTGTGACCGACTAGCTACTCCGAGTCTAGCGGAGTTCTGCCGGATTAGCCGCAGAACTAACAAGTAGTAGCGGAGCTCTGCCGGAATAGCCGCAGGAGGGGCCAACGGTAACGGAACTCTGCCGAAATCACCGGTCAAGCTAGGAGGATCCGCCTTTGAAGTTGAATCGTCACTAGGTTGTCGTCTAAACAAAACTTTACATTTTTGCACCATTATTATTATGCACTACGATAATATCAAACGTGGACGCTAGGTCCACGACACCTACTAAAATACATAACGTCCCAACTTCAATCTAAAGCACTCTATATAGACCTGAGTAGTTCCGAGATCCGTCCTCAGCTATCTATGCATCGAGTCCCGTTTAGCGTATACTCCGAGGGTGTAACTCCTCACTATGTGATTTAATTACATTCGCATTTACCGCTTTCGTATGATTTATTACTTTTATGACCTTATAATTGCATGCTAAATCGCCTAACACAAAGATCAAAACGTAAATAAGCTAAAACTGAACGAAGTGATGGTCAGGTTCCGTATTAGTCTCGGTGCTCACCTTATAAGGTTCGACACATCTCTACTAATGCCATACCGACACATCTTAAGCAGAATACCGGGTAAGGTATACCACGAGAACGACTAACATCCGTATTATCACATTAAAACTGACTTGCTAATACATGTAATATTAGTACCCTCTACTCTCCCACGTGCATCTTTTCATGGCCTGCCTGTCACGTGCAATCGCATGCAAAGAATGTAAACACAACCACTTCGACGACAAAAACTTACTTGTCCTTAAACAACCAACATAGCAAAAGGTATAGGGTTTAAAACAACGGATGTTACAGTACCTCCGCCACAACTAGGAAACGAAGTTATCAGCCCATCGATTGATTAGTAGAGGCCGCTATTGTGCGGACGGTATTGGGTGTCGATGTCTATCAGACATTGGCTTCCCAATACGTACCCTCACCCCTTACTCAGAATCGACGGTTTCCGGATGTCCGAAGCCATTGGGAATGAGAGTCATTCCAGGCATGGAGTGCTTAAGGGTACAAGTCTTTATCTTTAGGTCCCGTGCCACTCAGCTTTGAGCCGGCTAAGGGTCAAAGTTGACTTGAACGGTTTCCGAGTCCCCATAACTGACTCGGTGGCGACTCCACAAATCAGCAACGAATTCATTTCACTAAAAGGTCGCCTTACCAAACATATCGACCTTTAAACATTTACAATCACGACTCGTTCGATTCCAACGAAAATGGGTGCTTACATCCGTCTAGTACAAGTCTGAATCGTCATTCAAATCGAGGTCCGACACTTCGCCCCGAATGCGAGAATGGACCGGCTCCCAACCGGGAGGGGCCGCGTGGGTGGCCGCCGCGATTGAAAAAAAAAACGGGTCGGTCCCACGCGGGCGCGCGCGGGGCGCTGGGCGGTGCGGACGGATGTCCATAATATTATGTGGCGTATTAGTACTAGTTTTTTGTAGGGTTTTTCTTGACATGTTGTCCTGTTTCCGGAGTAGCCGGGTAAAGGATGTTTGATGTAAAGGGCTTGATTTAATTGATTGTGCATTAATGAGAAGCACGTCTTTTTTTTTGTGATCGCTCGCAACTTGATTCTTCATTTTGCCCGGAGCGCCCTTTCGGGTTTTCACTCCGTCCTCTGCTCACCTTTTTATTTTTTTTGCTCTCTCTTTTTTTGCTTTTTTTTATTTTGCTTTTTTTACTGCTCGCAACTCGACTTCATTTTACCCGGATCACCCTTTCGGGTTTTCATTTCGTCCTCGGCTCGTCAATTTTTTTATTTTTTTTACAACGGCTCACAACTCGATTCTTCATTTTGCCCGGAGCATCTTTTCGGGTTTTCACTCCGTCCTCGGCTCATCGTTTGTGCCTCTCATTGAAATCATTCATTGATCGGAGCGTGGGGTGGTTCCAATTTGCATATGAATCGAGTAATCGATTTTGTTAGTTTTGGTTGCACCCTCGGGGGGTTGCCTACGTATCCGTATTTAGACGGAATCAAACCATGTTCGTAGTTCGTAAAAATATGAGTGATTTTTTCCTTTAGACTCGTTATGCCAATTATCGATGCGAAGTGTTTTAAAGTATTTTTTCATGGGTTTTCACCCTAGCTTGAAGATCAGGATGAGGTCGTCTAGGAGGATAAGGGTAGTAGCGTTTAAGCCAGTCCATGTTGGTTGGGGTTGAGAATTCTTGACCATCTAGGTCGGTGATGATCACGGCGCCTCCCATGAGTATTTTCTTGACAAGGTAGGGACCTGCCCAGTTTGGTTTGAACTTTCCCCTAGGATCGACGGGAAGGGGTGCTCCCGGTAATTGTCTATCATCTTCTTAAGGATGATGACTATGGTTTTTTTAGCCGCTTCTACAGCCTCGTATGTTTGAGGTCTGTAGGGTGATGATTTGTGTCGTTGGATTTTGTATTTGTCTAGGAGTTTTTGGGTGTCGGTCCTAAAGTGAGCCCCCTGGTCCCTAATGATTTCATGTGGTATGCCGTAGCGGCAAATGATGTTGTTTTGTAGGAATTTGACTACTTGTTTGGAAGTTAGTATTGTGTATGAGGCTGCTTCTACTCATTTGGTAAAGTAATCAATGACCACTAGTATAAAGTTGTGTCCGCCAGTCCCGGATGGGTGTACTTTTCCTATAATGTCTATTCCCCATGTAGAGAAGGGTCAGGGTGTTGTTGTGGTGTGGAGTGGATATGGTGATAGGTGTTGGATATTGGCGAATATTTGGCAGTTATGACAGTGGCGGACGTGATGCCGGCAGTCTACCTCTAGGGTTGTCCAGTAATAGCCTAATCTCATTATTTTACGTGCTAATGCGTGTTCGCTCATGTCGGGTCCACATTCTCCGTCGTGCACTTCTTCCATGACTTTGTTTATTAGGCTTTGTCTATGCACCTAAGGAGTAATCCTTGCGGGGTTCCTTTGTATAGTAATCATTGGTTTAGGGCATAGTGAGTGGCGTGCATCCTTAAGGCTCGTTTGTTTTTGGTGTTTGTATTGGGTGGGTATGATCCGTCGGTTTTGAAGTCTAGGATTATTTTGTACCAGGGTTCTTCGGAGGTGCCATCGGTTTCGATGTTATGGATATAGGTGGGTTGTTCACTTCTCTCTACACAGATGGGCATAGAGAAGAGGTTGTCGGGCATGTTTATTAGTGAGGCTAGTTTGGATAATGCATCCGCGAACTGATTTTCCTCACGGGGTATGTGTATAAAGCTGATTTTGGTGAATTCTCGGGAGATTGTCTCGATTTCGGTTTGGTATGGAGCTAGGCTTTCGCTATAAACCTTCCAAATGCTTGTTGCTTGGTTTGACTACTAAGGATAAATCTCCGTGGACTCTAAGGCTTTTAATCCCTATTGTTACTGCGGCCTTTAGCCCTATTAGGCAGGCCTATTATTCGGCTGCGTTGTTGGTTACTAGAAAGTCTAGTTTGACTGATGTGGAGGTGTGGTCACCTTGTTGGGGATATTAAGAGGATTCCTACACCGTAACCCCTCATGCTCGAGGCGCCATCGAAGTATAGGTCTTATGATTCGTCATCGGTGAATAAAATATCTTCGTCAGGGAAGGACCAAGTACCGATTGCGTGGGTTTCCTCTATTGGTGTAATCCCCTAGAAATTCTAACGTAATACAGTGGCGGAAAAAATGTAGGGTTGGGATTAAAACACGCTGACAAACTATATCTTATTAAAAGAAAAGGTAAGTCAATACAAAGACCTCTTTTTACAAAAGAGCTAAAAAGAAATTCTCCAAGCAGGTTAATACAATCCATAAATCGTGAATGAAGAAAGAGTAAGATTCACGCTACTCGCTAGCTCACACCCAAAACACAGCAGCAAATACCTGTCATGTTATAAACATAACAGCCATGTCAGTGGGGAGTAACTCGGACGTTGGGAGACGATGGGGAATGATGTTACTGAGGCAATTACTGATTTCTTCGACACTGGTAAACTCTTAAAGCAAGTTTTTTTTTTTTTTTTTTTTTGGTAAAGTGTAAATATATTAATCATAGGTCAAAAATACAGATTCCGGAACGAAAGCTCCACAAGCATCACAGAACCGATACACAGCCTAGACACAGTCTAGTTATCAATAATTCTCTTTAACCGATTTCGATCTCTATCACTCATTATACCTTTAATCTGATTCTGCACTCTCCTCTTGACGTCTTGCTTTACTGCTTCGGCACATCGATTAGGGTGAATTTGGACCAGATTTATCCTGCTATTATTCCTCTGTAACCACACTTGATACATGGTCGCATTAATCACGCTGTTAGTAATGCCCATTTGCATCCTCGATCCCCTTCTATTCAGCCGCCAGGTAAGCAGGTCTGTTTCCGGGATCTTCACCTTCATCAAACCTCGGACTTTATCCATAACTGTCCTGCTATACTGACAGGAGAAAAATAGATGTTGCAGCGATTCATTCTCCTGGTTGCATAAGCAGCAGCGAGCATCATTGATCAGTCCAAGACGTTGTAGTTTATCTCTCGTGTTAAGGCCACATTGGTGAACCAGCCATGCGAGAAAGCTATGCTTCGGGACCGTCCATTTATTCCAAACTAAATGACACCAATCGACGGGCTGAGCAGGTGGCTGAAGCCATTTGTAACCTCTCGAAACTGTATAGCATCTTCCGGGGACATTAACCCATTCATTATACTCATAGGCTGGATCTAATTCACTTTGTATCTTACATACCTTCTTCCACATCCAGTTCGCATCCTGAGGAGGGTTATAATCCTCCCATCGTCTCCCTTTCAGGTAAATAGAATGAACCCATTTCACCCACAACTTATCCGGACATTCCTTAACCCACCAAACAAGTTTACCAATTGTCGCTTTATTCCATATCAGGTCATTTTTGAGCCCCAGTCCCCCTTCCTTCTTGTGATTGCAGATTTTTTCCCAAGCTACTGTCGGAGTCCTGGTGTACTCAGCTCCCCCGTCCAACAAATAATTTCTGCACATCGCTTCAATTTTCAAAATTACCGCCTTGGACAACACAAAAATCGAGGCCTAGTAAGAGTGTAACGTCTTAAAGAAAGACTTCACGAGAATGAGCCGGCCAACATAAGACAGCTTCTTAGCTCCCATAACTCGAATTCTCTCTAACACATTATCAATAATGGGCTGGCAGTCTTTTATCTGTAGCTTTGCTGGTTTAATAGGCACTCCTAAGTACTTGAAGGGTAATCTACCTTCAATGCAACCCGACACTCGAATGATATCTTTTCGAATATCCTGTGGCACTCCATTGAAAAACACATTCGACTTTCCTTTGCTAAGTCTCAGCCCGGAAGACTGAGAAAAGGTAGTAAAGGTCCGTAGAAGTATCATAATAGACTTCGCATCTCCTTTGCAGAACAGAAGCAAGTCATCCGCGAACATAAGACTACTAAGCTTGATACCTTTACACAGCGGATGGAATTTAAAATCCATGTTGGAGGTACTATAAGAGAGCAATCTTGCTAGGTACTCCATACATATAGTAAATAATAACGGTGATAGAGGATCTCCTTGTCTAAGACCGCGTTTCCCATGGAACCATCCAAATTAGTCACCGTTCAGGCTAAGGGACTACGAGGCCGTAAGAAACGCATTTTCTTAACCAATTGATGAACTTTTGAGGGAATTGCAGCTCACTCATCATTTGGAACAAGAATTCCCACTCTACTGAGTCGTAGGCCTTTTGAATATCCAATTTGAACAGGCATCTTGGGGACACGGAACTCCTTCTATACAATTTCACTAAGTCTTGGCATATAAGGATGTTATCGATTATATTTCGGCCATGAACAAAGCCCCCTTGCATAGGAGAAATAATATCAGGCAGAACCTGGGCCAGTCTCACACATAGGATTTTGAGATGCATTTGTAAACAACATTGCAGCATGCCTTAAAGCAAGTTAATGCTACTAATATCACGCTGATTCCTAAGTGTGATAGACCCGAAACAGTTACGTAATTCCGGCCCATTGCGTGCTGTAATATGATCTATAAAATTATATCTAAGGTCTTATGCAACAGACTTGCAGCTGTTCTTCCTCATATTGTTAGTGAGAACCAGGGAGCCTTTATTAAGGGGAGATCGATTATAGAGAATGTACTCATATGCCAAGATCTTGTCAAGATGTATTCTAGGACAAATGTTTCCCCTAGATGTATGTTTAAATTGGACATACAGAAGGCCTATGATACGGTCGAATGGAAGTTTGTGGAGGACCTGATGAATAAAATGAACTTCCCGAAAAAGTTCGTGTGCCTGATCATGCAATGTATATCCACTACCTCCTATTCTATTGTCCTGAACGGTAGTAGTTTTGGTTTTTTCAGAGGTAAAAGAGGACTCAGACGGGGAGATCCTATATCGCCTCTCATTTTTACGCTATGCATGGAGTACCTCTCGAGAACCATTGCTTATGCGACCGCTAATTGGCCGTTTAAGTTTCATCCCAAATGTAAGGAGATCTGGCTTAACCATTTGGTCTTTGCAGATGATCTAATATTATTCTGTAAGGGTGAGGTGCCATCAATCATACTTCTTATGCGAGCGGTTTCGACATTCTCGAAATCCTCGGGATTGGCCATAAACTATAACAAGTCGGAAGCCTTCTTTTGTGGCGTTAAGGAGCAGGATATCGAGGACGTCTATCAGGTAACTCGTATAAAGAAGGGAGCTCTTCCTTTTCGGTACCTTGGAGTCCCGGTTCAGCCTGGTAAGCTCAATAGGCATGAATGTGACATTCTTACTGAAAAATTATTGCCTGCGTCAGGAGCCTTGGTGCCCGTAAATTATCATATGCAGGTCGGATTACCTTGATTAATTCTGTTCTTAACACCCTGTATAACTACTGGGCTAGTATCTTCCTCCTCCCTAAGTATACTATTAAACATATTGAAGCGATATGTAGAAATTACTTATGGGATGGGAGTGTGGACTATAGGCGGGTTCCCCTAATTGCTTGGGAAACAGTCACTTGGCCGAAGACGGTAGGAGGTCTCGGTATTAATAGACCAATGGACTGCAACATTGTTTTGGTTGGGAAACTTGTCAATTGGGTTTATGAGAAAAGGGATTTCTTATGGATAAAATGGGTGTTCATGGTCTACCTTAAATAGAGTGACTGGCACAGTTATATTCCCCCGAAGGATGCTCCCTGGGGATGGAAATCGGTTTGCAAGATAAAAGAGAAGCTGAAGAACGGCTTCATTAACAACAAATGGGTTCATGGGGTTAAGGGATATACTGCTCGAGATGCGTATGACTGGCTTAATCCCTTACCTGCTACACCCCCTGGTGTTCTTTCATTTGGAATACCTGGAATGTGCAGAAGCACATGATTATTGCTTGGCTTATCATGCGAGGAGGGATCAATACTAAAGTAAAGCTATGCAGTATTGGTTACTTGATGGATGATAAATGTTGTATTTGCCAGAATGATGAAGAGACCTGCGCACATCTGTTCTTTGAATGCCCCTACAGCGCTAATTTGATTAGCCATATTTATCAGATGACTGGATACAGGCCGACGCTCCAAAGTGTCCTCGACAATGAGGATGACTCGGTTAGATGGAAGATTCAGGCTAGTTTGTTAGCTGCTTGTTATTACCATGTCTGGACCCAAAGAAATAAAGGGAGAATAGAAGAAGCTGTGATGCGACCTGAAGTAGTAGCGAAGCAGATTATAACTGAAGTAAGAGGTCGGGTGAAGCTCAAGGCACACGATGATCTTACGAATGACGATTTTTTTTGGCTTCGTAAGATAGGTTACAGTTATTAAAGTTGCTTTGTCTTCTTTGATGTAATTATTTCGGATGTATAGAACATGGCGCTACACTGTAAATTTTTTTGATGAATGCACTACTTACATTTCACCAAAAAAAACTCGGACGTTCTCCCAGCCATATTATATCATATGAAAGAATAATAGTATTATTATATCAAAATACTTAAAACGAGAAAACAATATTACGATATAATAAAAATAAGTTTTCAGCGAAACTTAAAGCACTTGCCAACGTGCAAGTCAAAATCAATCGATGATAATAATAATAATAATAATAATAATAATAATAATAATAATAATAATAATAATAATAATAATAATCAATAATATAATAATAATAATAACAATCAATGCACGCGAAGAGAGAGAAAATTTTCTCTCTCTAGGTTGTTTCTCCTCTGAAATTCTGTTACGCGCGCGCGAAGGTTTCTCCAATGGCGTCTGTTCAACCTCCAAAACGGGGTCCAGGTCGACCTAGTAAGAAGTCTATTCAAGCTAATCCTCCACCAAATCCTGAATTGGAGAGGAATTCTGCAGAATTGAATGAGAAATCGGACAACCACTTTCGAGTCACTTAGATGTCACACCATCTGGGTCCTATAAGAGTCCTTAGTCTCCCTTGGGGATTATTCTCCGATGGAGCGATTAATCACAGTCACTCCGTGAATTGCACCCAACATATTAGGAAAGTCTAACCCGAGTCAAACCGAAGTCGTCTTTCCTCCTGCGCTATTTCCTATGCCTTGGTGTAATTGGTTTCCGAAGCAACATTTCTGATTACGTGGGTATTCTCACAGAGTATGGCACCCACAACCGGAAATAGGGACATGGAAAACACCATTGACGAAATGAAGGCTTTGCTAGAGACATTGATTGGTTAGTAGGCAGGACATGGTTGAAACCCAATTGGGGTTCATAAGAGCCAAGCTAAAGGCCACGAATGCTCGTTTAACTGTCATTGAACGGCAAGACCTCATTTCCGGGTCGGTGAATACTGGGCCATCTGCCAAACTGATCTTCATGGTGCGTCTGCTCGAAGAACAGTTCCATGCCCTCCAAGGGAACAACATTCGTGCTGAAAACTCCCGAAACTATACACCCATTAGTGAGAAACTACCGACAGATCTCAACTAAGAGGGGTTACCCATATTCGAAGGGACGGAGGATCCATTAATACACCTCCGAGCTTTCAAACAATTCATGGAAATCAAGGGGGTCAAAGCCAACATGTTCATCAATCTGTTCGGCACATCTCTTGGAAAATACCCAAAGGCCTGGTTCTATAGGTTAAACACAAATCAATTCCCGACTTGGGAAGATGTGGCTACCGAGTTCGCTCGAAACTATTTTGATAATACTGAACTTCAGACTACCATGCGGACCCTAGAAGTCATGCCCTAAGATCCAATAGATGGTTTCACCAAATACCTTCAACGTTGGCGGGCTGAGAGTGTTAAGCTGGTAGATAAGCCCAGCGAGAAGACACTAGTGGAGTCGTTCATCAACAACCTCTTACCCTCCTACCACGTCCATCTTAGGTATGCCGGCATTTCAAACTTTGCGGTACTTACCAAAATGGGCAGTAGGATTGAAGACGATCTTCGACATAACGAAGATTCGAGTGAAGCCTCTAATGAAGGCTATACTGGACATCAATTTGAGTCCTTAGAAGCCGAAGACTATTGACGACATCAGCGAGATCACAAACCGGACATCCAAGAGTCTAGATTTGATTTAAGCTCGAGTCTGAGTCCGAGTCGGGAATGTACTATTTCTGTAAATTTCGAAGTCAGAGTCAGAGTCAACTGTATTCTTTCCTCTTTTCACATTTCAATAAAATCAGCCCTTTTATCTCTCGTATATGCTTTTCTTATGTGTTTCCGAGAACATGATGAACACCATCATACACTGTGAGCACATGCACGTGACTATTATAGGCACATTTATAATGACTGCAGGAAACCCAGACTCGTGTTTTCCTTTACCTGTTCCATGTCTGGTATAGAAAGGCACATAACTACCCCTAGCAGGAGCGGTATCGAATCCCATGACAAATCTGGTTAGTCTCCTAGTTTGGGTTCAAGGCGGGAGGCAAGCCCATTTCTCATAATAAACACCCCTCCAATAAGACCAACCAAACCCTATCTTAGGTGTTAGTCTGATAAAAAAAACTGGACAAAAAGATCAAGAGTCCAAGAAAAAAAGAGCAAAAGACCAAAATAAAAGAGCTGGTCATGGTCAAAAAGAATTCTCAACATCCCTCGACCAGATACGGTCATTCCCTCAACCAGAGTCCGGTCAATCCTTTGACCGGAACACGGTCAACTCAAAAGAAGAATCCCGTGACCGGGGCTAAGAGGTCAAAAAAAAAAGGAAATTCAAAAACCCATGGTCGTGGTACGGTCAACGGTCAACTCAAGTGAAAGTCCCTTGACAGGGGTCCAGTCAAATCAAAAATTATCGATGCCAAAACCATCAAATAGAAGGGTGACAATTGAGCTGGTCAGATAACACCCAATCTAGCCTTCCCACATTACAACTCTCAAGACCTTCTCGAGACCTAGGCTAAGAGACAGCCCGGAATTTTGAGGATTCAAGCTCCATAGGATACCCCCTAACCATTGAGCCAGACATGGAAATCAGATCCCGCATTGTCAAACCTACCCCGATCGAAGTTCGAGTTATTTTTACTCGACTTCTCCCTTTCTACCACATTACAATATCTTACCCTCGAAGCCTTAGCTCCACAAAATCGAGCTCCAGATTTCAAATCATCATAGCCACTTACTGCCCGTCACCACATTTCCAAAAACATCCAAACCAGTTACCAGCCTCAAACACGGGAACTCAACTTGCGGTCGGCATAGAACATGGCCAAATAGTTCACACCATCTCTGGGGGCTACCCCAAAGAACGCTCACAGTCACGGGAATAACATCCTAACTGTTCTAGCCCTTTGATCAAGACATCATTGGGAACACACCTAGCCTACATCATCAATATGGCTAATTACACACAAAGCCCTAATAAACTAGGCACCATAATACATCTTTCAATCCACTGAACTACGACTTGGTTTGAGTTCACTACACGTGAATACGTAGGCAGCCTTTCAACAAGGGCACAACCACCCACATTGACACAAAATAAAAAAGCACCGTCAATCCGGTCACGACATTGTCATGTTCTCAACAGTTAGATTTGTCGTCCTAGGGGCTTCTCTTAGACAGAAGATCTCCATCCACTCACAAAATCCAAAAAAAATTCAAAATCTAGCCTCCTTTCTATAGTGTGTCCTATTACTCGGCTCACTCGAAGACGAGAGTCTGTCAGGGACTTGAAGCAACACCTACTTTGGGAATATACCCCAAAATAAAAAAAATAAAAAACTGAAGAGCACTAGACTACAGTGTTGCTACCACTAAGTCCTGTCGTGCAGTGACAGTCTCATTACAGACTACTGCAATCCTCTTATAGCATATCATTCTCATTTCAAGATTCGACCGTGTTGTCACTCGCCTAGGCTATGGAATAGTGCAACTTAAGAATCTTGTCATCTTAGGTGGCCCACCCCCCTACCGAGTCACGGTTCACCCCTTCGAGAGTCCAAGTCGTGTCTGTCAACTTTCCCTGTCACGTCCAGAGACGAGTCTTTCGGTATGCCTCTCTCTTCAAATCCTTGCTTTGAAATTTGCAAAACTTAGCCATTTGAGAAAATTCTTTTCGACAAGGGCAAATTTCGATCTATTTAAACTGCAAATTTCTTTTCTACCTCGTTCAATTTTGAAAACCTATCTCCTAGCACGTGAGTTTCTTTCAGGACTCCAATTTTAAAACGAAGCAAAAATCATTTTCCCCAACGCAAGTTAGTCTATAGATGATAACTGCGCATTTCCTATGTGTTGTCCTGCTATCTGCTATATTTGTTATTTCTGCCTATGTATCTAACATTTCAGGTACCAGCTGATGCTTCCCAACGGAACGTCAAAGGTTGTGTTTCTCCCGGGATATTACATCCAAGATGGGATGTGTCTGCAAACAGGTACACCCAGGACTTCAAAATCAAGTCCCCGCGCAACTCCTATACTCCCCAGCAGAAAACCCGAGGTGGTGTTTCTCCTGGAATATTACATCAAAGATGGGATGTGTCTGCAAACAGGCATACCCAGGGCTTCAGAAGCAAGTCCCCACGGAGCTGTCCTAGATAATAGAACTCAGGTATGATTTCTATCTTATGGTTGGCGAGCCCTTTCACGCAAGTCTAATGGACTATAAACGAACCGATCGGAAGGCTGCCAGGTCGTAATCCTCGATTGACTTGGTAGCTACTCTGACTTTCACCTTGTCCAAGCCACAGTCAGAGTGGGGGCTCTGTAGACACTCGCATTTGGCCTGCTAGTGTCTATAGCAGTCTCCAACAAAACACCCGATGATGATCGGACGTAAACGTGCTTTAAAGTACTCGAACATGGGCTCATAATCAATAGTATCTGACATGGGCTTTTAGCGGAGTACAAATCTCACAAAATCGACCTCAAATTCAGGCCCACTTAATTTGGGCCAAAACCATCACCGAAAATAAAACTGTCTTTTAGCAACCGAGTCAAACCCGGTCAAAGTCAAATATGATACAAAACACCAGCCAAGTGCGCTTCTAGAAGCAAGCCTAACAACCAAATCTTTTCAAAATAAGATCAAAATTCTTTCCTAAATTCTATCCGTCCATTTTGCTCCACTCGATCGAGTGGTTCAGGCCCACTCGGTCGAGTAAGCCTGTGAACCGGCCTTGAATCGGGCACTCGATCGAGTGCACTTACACCACTCGATCGAGTGGCTCTAAATCGGTGTTTTTCCCTATAAATACCTCGTTATCCCAACTCATTTCAAATCCTTTTTACAACTTTTCTCCTACCTTCAAACCTTCATATTTTCAGCCACAATCATCATCATCATCATCTCTACACCGACATACGCACGCACATACATCTCTAATCCCGAGATCAAAACTCGTCAAATCCATCTCTACAACACATACACACCATAACTCTCCTATATATCTCGACTCTCCGGTGCCAAAGCCACTACTAGACGAGCCGATTTTCGAGAAGCCAAAGCATGTAGATTGAGGGTGTTAATTCAAAATCCCGACATCTTTTTTTCTCTTTTCTCCTCTCCGTTTTTTATGTATTGCATCTTTTTTTATTCTATTTCTTTTACTTTTCATCACTAGTATTATACTATTGTAACGCTATAAAATATTCACCTATACGTATCGAATACGAGGGATGATGGGATAAGGAAACACGAATACGAGAGTATTGCACTCGATGTTGCCGGTCGCTTATCCAATTACCCCGAATAATTAGTTCTTGAGGAGAATCAACCCTTACAAAGAACGTTTTTTTATTTCGTTTTATCATCGCATTAATGCATTGTTAATCTAGTCTAGTATTTTTATCATCGTCGCTATTAAATAATGCCGAGTATATATAAATATATAAACCGTTACCGGATCGAATATGTTTAATTACGATTCCCGCTTCAAGTCCGTTTAATCCCTTTACAAGTCGTAACAGTGGTGGCGCCCTTTCGAGGAGCACCGCCCTAAACACTTAACGGCGTAACGCGATCGTGGTAATACGTAGTTAAACATGTCTGATGCCACTTTCAAGGTTGGTACGAAACTCGTTGACGCAAAATCGAACATCACGTAATCCGTAAGGATTAGTAACGATGTCGTGATGCGGAGGGAATTAATTTTCTCCTAATCAAATTCAAAACGATATTACAATGCCTTTTTCAAAATTCCCGATACCGGTCTCGTAATCATAAAATACATGTTACGAGTACCGAAAACCGAGTTGAATATAAATTACGACATATTTTTATTTAACTCGGTCAGTTATCGATTTTTAAACAAAATAAATTCGGAGTTACCTCCTCACGAATTTCGAGCAACAGCTCGAACAGGGAGCACTCGATCGAGTGCCATAGCCCACTCGATCGAGTAGCACCCCAAAAACGAGGTAGGGGGTCTTTAGCAGGGTCACTCGATCGACTCCCTCCTGTGACTCGATCGAGTGGTCCCTTTTATGCTAAAACGCGAGTCTCCTTCGTCGTGTTAGCCTCGTCAAATATTTTTACGACCTTGGTCATCACGTGTAATGGACATCACGTGTCATATCTTTTCAAAATCATGCATCATCTTATTAGCTTCAAGTCGTTTAGTCCGTTTACGTTACCGTTACCATATCATTATTTCGACTTTGCTCGTTATTTTGTTTTGTTCGGGTTGTATTTCCGCCCGTGTAACTTGTAACTTATTCTCGTTTCATTTTGCTTTTATTTGTTTGCGTTTTACCGTTTTACAAATGATCCTAGCATGCTAAACCACTTTTACGTGAATTAAATGAATTAAAACGACGTAGAAACCTATTCAAATTTTTATATCTCGTAAAACGTTGTTTGCATAACATTTTATCGAATCACTAACGCGCGTATTAAAAACTCGAACGAAATCTTAGTAGAGGCCGCTAAGTGCGGGAGGGGTTGGGTGTCTTTTGTGGGCTTCCCAATACGTACCCTCACCCCTTACTCAGAACCTCGGTTTCCAGATGCCCGAAACCGTTGGCGCACGAGAGTCATTCGATATACGATATCCGAAAACTCGGCATCCGTATCGTAATGCAAAGGGACGAACCCCACAAGCTCTAGTATCGAAATGGGCCGTACTTTGGCATGGTCCACCAAAATATAGAGTGGGTTAGAACGGGCCCGAACTCCCACAAAGTTCGGTGGCGACTCCTAATTCGATTTAAATTTAAACCCGAGAACCATCTCACATGGGAAACATTTCGCCCCCCAAACCCGCGCGTGGCCGCGTCGGGGTGGACCTATGTCATGTCCACAAGAGTTAAAGGGGGTAAATGAAGAAGTGTTCAAGCGGTGAAAAAAACAAGAAAGGCAAAGGGGAGTGTATATTAGTAAGGGGATGAACGTATATAATGAGGGGTTGAATTCAACTCAATAAAAAAAAATAGTACTCCGTACTAACTGAATAGGTGTTAGAACAAGACGGATTGCGAGACAAGAAATTGACTGACCCACGAAATCAAATTAGAACGAGTTAATAAAATTAATAAATAATCGGGCCGTCAAATTAAATGAGTAAATAAATTATTCGAGACGAAAATAAAGCTTATAAAAATAAATAATTAGACGATGAAATAGTATTTCCTGCAATAAATCTTCGATAAAGTGAATTAAATTGATTTCTCGAGGAAAGGTAAATGATGTTTTGACGAAACTTAAAATAAATGAGCCCCGAGCCAAAAATAGAAATTCGAGCTTAAATCTAAATAAATAAAAAGAATTTAGAATTTAAATCGCCGAAATAGACTTTCGATAAGAATTAAATTAAATGTATAAAATAAATCGAAACAGAAATAAAAATATGTTTTAAATATAAAAAGAGTTACCGAGACAAATAGAATTTTAGGAGTTTGAAACAATTAAACGATAAATTCGTTTTATAATAATTCTAAGAATTACGAGTTAAATCATAAAAATAAAAATAGGGACATGATTTTAATTCAATTTAATTTATAAAATCAGGGGTGTTACAATCTTCCCCACTAAAAAGAAGTTTCGTCCTCGAAACTATCAAAAACATAATAATAAAATGGAAAACAAGGTTATATCATTTGAACAAAATGAGAATGCTAAACTCGCATCACAATCTCGGTTTAAAAAAAATTACAACTTCAAAATTGAAACAAAAATTTATAATTTAAAATGTTAAAATTTCACGATAGCCCAAAAATTTAAATTAGTCAAACTTTTCATAACATAGGTTCGGAAAAAAAGGTAAGCGGATAAATAGAGTCAAGGTCAACGACAAATCGAAACAAAAGTTTTCAAATCCGATAGAGAATTCGAAGGAATTTGCAGCAAAAGAGGTAACATAATTTAAGAGAAGGACAAAATTGAGAGTCAAAGAGCTCTCGATGATTAGAGAATAAATTAGTCATCTCGAGATTCCCGGTACGACTCCCACAAATAGGGGTTCCTAATTTTCATCAATTAACGTTAAGTCCATTATTAGGCATTGGGTTGTCTAACTCAGCCTACAAACTCCAGAATTATCAGCTGTTATGACCTCCAATATAATCATATATACATATCTAATCCTTCAATTAACATGATAAGGATCCACCAATGATTTAGAATCAAATCCATAATTAAGATTCCAACGGTTAACAAAACACACCCAAACTCTTGATCGATAAGGCTCCTAAATTCAAAGCTCATAAGGTTTGAACTCGAGGTATACTCCAAATTTCTCGAGTAAGGAACACTAAACAAGGTCCACCAATTTAACAATGCTCGGGCACGAAATCCTCAAAAATGATCACTAACATAATTATAATATCACAAGTACAGAAGTAGGGGAAGTATAATAAATCCTCGAACACGCTCAAACCTATAGGTAATGGTGCAAACACCCACATCTTCAAAACACGTCATTCAACTAAGGGTTCTGAAAATTCCACAAATTTCATATCGTAACAGCAAAACCACTAAAACATTTATTAACTCAACGAAGCCACAATATCGTTAGTCTAAGGGTTCTGAACTATAAATCCATTAAGATAATTGGCATTAAGTGTTCCTCAAAACAACGCGATGAATCCAACCTTTAATTGTGCAATATGTTCTCTTCTTCAAGGTTAACAACAATTTATCCAAGTTAGATCACTCAACTCCAAAGTTCATAGGTTACAACCTTAAACAACGATCAACGATCTAATCCCTAAGAAACACGGGAAATATATGTCCACCAAAATTTCTAACGACATTAATGAAAACCTTTAATGGTACCACAACACTAAGGCTAACATTTTAAACGATACTCTATGATCTCAAATATTCACGATAGATCCATCAAATAAGCATTAGGTAAGAATCCCAAAGTGATATTATTAGTTACACTTAGTTCGATTCTAGGTTAGGTACTAGGTATCCATCAAATATGATATACTCTTACTACTCCGAAGTATATATTCTAAGTACTCCAAAATTATCAAAGTAACCTATAACTCAAGGTTCAGTGTTTAAAGTATCATCCTAATTCCATAAATCAACAATTTGTCATTCAAATTAATCTTCAGGAATCCCTTACTTGCTTAGAGATAGGGTAGACTCACAATCCTCAAACCAGGTAACAAGGGTTTACTAAACCTCAAACATCTATAACCTTTCACGGGGTTCACTGAGAGGGAATTCGGTCAAACCAAAGAATCTCAAGAGGAAAGATGGTAAAGTAGGAGAATTAATCAAAGATTTATCACAAGAATGAAGACGAGAATTTATAAGAGAAGGGTTGGAAAAGGAAGAAGCAGAAAAAGAAAATAATCAAAGATTTTAGATGATAGAGACCTTATATTAGAGGAGAATCTTCGGGCCTCTACAGTCCCACCAAGGAATTCGCGGGATATCTTCATCATCTCGTAGGGACACGAGCACGCTAGTCTTGTGTTGCTCCATATGGATCTAACAAGGAGTTAAGTCACATCTAGTTCTACTGCACCCTCGGGGAACCGAAATCTACTATTGATCATCTGGCAGCCTGTAGCTTGAGCAAACTGGATCTCTGATGGAAAGTCACCATTGTATCTTCCTTGTAGCACAAAGTTGTCCACTCGAATCAGCAGGTGTCGGGAGTTCTAAGTAGGTCTTGTCCCAATCTAGAGCAGCATCACGTCAACATCTTGTTCACTCATCTTCTTCTTCTTGGACATATAAAACAAATTTTCAATGCTAATCATTGAGTTACAAAAACATGTAAGCCTACAATTAAGTCCTTACTTTGTTTCTACCCATCTCTTACTAATATTTCTTTAATGTTCAAATCATTTACGAGTATTTTTCCTAGAATCAGGTGTAAGCGTCAGGGGCAACAATGCTCGGATACCAACTGTAATCCTCTAGAAATTCTAACGCAATACAGTGGCTGAAACACTGTAGGCCAGGGTTGGGAGTAAAACACACTGATAAACAATATCTAATTAAAAGAAATGGTAAGTCAATACAAAGGCCTCTTTTTACAAAAGGGCTAAAAAGAAATTCTCCAAACAGGTTAATACAATCCATAAATCGTGAATAAAGAAAGAGTAAGATCCACGCTACTCGCTAGCTCACACCCAAAACCCAGCAGCAAATACCTGTCATGTTATAAACATAACAACCATGTCAGTGGGGAGTAACTCGAACGTTCACCCAGCCATATTATATCATATGGAAGATTAATAGTATTATTATATCAAAATACTTAAAATGAGAAAACAATAAAACGATATAATAAAAATAAGTTTTCAACGAAACTGAAAGCATTTGCCAACCTGCAAGTCAAAATCAATCGATAATAATAATAATATATTCAAAATGGTGTTATAGATAGGATTAGTGATGAAGGCTAGACTTTCACCAGGAGAATACTAAAAACTAGCTTCGAGAACTTAGCTCAAACAAATCAAACTTCGATCTCTAACTAGGCTACTCAACCATAATAGGACGGTGACTTATAAATACGTGGCCCTAGTTTAAGATAATATGCACACCCCTCCCGAGCACCATAAATACTCAGTTCAACCCGACGACGTCTTACACTACGAGGCACGAGTTTAAGGTCAAAATGTACACACACTCCCGAACACCATATATGCTCGGTTCAACAACCAGTGTGCCCCATAAAGACACACCAGCCTTATAGTTGATGGCAACAACGTAAACCCCCGAATATATTACTCTAAACCTCACACTTATCCTTATTCCATAACTCCGAAACCAAGCCATTATCGATATTCAAAAGATATAATCAATATAAATAATATGAAGATAAAAGGAATAAACATTTAACATTAGAAGGAAAAGTTTTTCTATAAATAGAAACTTACTAATTTTAGAAACTTACTTAAAATAGAAATATTGTTATAGAAAATATGTAAGTGATTAAAATAAGTGAAACGTATAAAAATAGCATTTCTAACGAAATTAACATTTTATTATTATCGTCGTTATCGTAACTTTAATATATTTCTAAATTTGTTACTCAAAATATAAATAAAACATAATAAGTCGATATATAGTATTTTATAAATAATTAGGAAATCGAGTTAAAACTATAAATTTTAGAAAAGAGATGTTTTACGAAAAACGATATCAAAATTAATTGAGTCAACGAGTTTTATAAATGAAATGAGATTTACAAAGATTTGTATCTATATGGACTATCTATCAAGAACGATTAAATATGCTACCTCTAATTGGCTTTTTCATTATCATCCTATGTGCAAAGAGATGAAGCTGACCCACTTGATGTTTGGTGACGTCCTGCTTTTGTTCTGTAAAGGAGAAGCACGGTACATTCTGCATATCATGAAGGCATTCACTACCTTTTCTAATACATCAGACATGCAGAAGAACAATGGGAAATATAAGGTGTACTTTAATGGCATGTCTGAAGAGCTTATGCATGATATTTTGAGTGTTACTTGATTTACGAAAGGAACTATGCCATTCAGGTATATTGGTATTCCAATCAAACCAGAGAGACTGACAAAAAGGGAATGTAATCTGCTTATTGATAAGATTGTTGCAAGGATAAGGAGTCTAGGAGCAAGGAAGTTATCATATGCAGGAAGACTTACACTTATCAATGCAGTCTTGAACACCCTACATTGTTATTGGGCTTCAATATTTATTCTCCCGAGTAGCATTGTTAAAAGGGTGGAAACTATTTGCAGGAACTTCTTCTGGTCAAGTTTAACTGAATATCATATAGTCCCTATGGTTGCTTGGGAGAGAATCACAATTCCTAAGAGAGAAGTGGGGCTGGGGTTTAAGAATGTCAAAATTTGGAACCAAGCTGTAGTGGCTAAATTGGCTGACTGGATTTACACACAACCTGAGAAACTTTGGGTGAGATGGGTGAATCAAGAATACCTCAAGGGTCAAGACTGGAGCAATTATACTCCCAAACATGACAATTTGTCTTGGAGACATATTTGCAAGGTGAAAGAGGTAATGAAAGATGGATACCAGCAGGGGGTTTGGGCTGGAACATAGTCTAAATACTCGATTAAAGAGGGATACAATTGGATTAGAAGCAAACACCCCGATAGAGACTAGGCTAAAGTAGTGTGGAACAATTGGAATATATCTAAACATTCATTTGTTACGTGGCTGGCTTAAATAAAGGCATGAACACCAAAGACAAATTGTTCAAGATTGGGTGCTATGAGGATAATATATGTTGCTTATGTGGGCAAGATGAGGAGACCATAGAACACCTGTTTGAGACTTGCTTGTATAGCAGAAAAATCAGGCATGAGGTTAGCACTTGGTATGGTCAAATGCAGAATGTGCAGATGCTATCATAAGGGAATCATAATGACATCAGATGGAAAACTGATGTAATGATTCTGAATGCGTGCTATTACTATACTTGGATGTAGAGGAATGGTGCTCGGATAGAAGACAAACTTCTGAGGCCAGAGTTGGTGTCAAAACACATCAAAAGAGAAGTGACTGCGAGAGTGCTAGGAAAGACTGCTGCAAGCAGTCTTCATTGGAGCTGAATTGAAATTCATGTTTTATTTAGCATTGATTCGATTATAAGTTGATGTACTGGTCAGGATTATAATATCCTAATGATGTAAATTGTACCTATTGATTTTTTTTGGCAATATACTCACATTTTAACAAAAAAAAAAAGAAAAAGAAATCGGAATACCAGCCATATTGCCAAATGATACGAAAATAAGACAGAAATTCGACTTTAGATTGTTAGCAATATAGTAGTATAAAGAAGAAACTAGCTTATCTGGTTGTGGCGTGACAAAGTCACTGTCCTAATTAAAGTTAAATTTGTCTCATACACTACACACGACTTTTCACGACAATCGACCCCCAAGAGTACACAACCTTTGTAGCTTCAGTGTAGACGAACTGCAAACTAAGCACTACCAAGAACGTTGCTAAGTAACCTCGGAAATATTTGAGAGCAAAAATATTGAAGAGAGAAAGTGAAGAGGTGAAGGCTCTAGGTGCTCTACCAAAGCCCAAACCTAACCTGACCCGAACCGAGGCGAGGCGAGTGCGTGAGCACATGTGGTTCGAGGCCAAACCCACACATCTCCATAAAAGGTCCACTTTACTACAAGTGATAACACTATGAAGAAGGAAGCTTATAAACATCAAGTCTTTCATAAGTCCTGATGAGAGGTTGGGTGGAAGTTTCAGTCTGGCTGAAGCAACGCCGTTTCAGGATTGTATTAATCATTGTGAACTGGTGGATTGTCCTGCAATTGGAGCATTTTATACGTGGTCCAATAAACAGAAACAAGAGGATAAGGTATATTCTAGACTCGATAGGGTATTGATCAATCAAGATTGGGAGATCAACTTCCCTGAGTTGCAAGCGGAGTTCATGCCGGAGGGTCTCTTTGACCATACGCCATGTTTAATTAAGAGTAGCGCGGTGCAAGTACGTAGAAACAGGTCGTTTAAATTTGCTAATATGTGGTGTACTTCTCCACAATTCAAAGATGTGGTCTCTCAGAATTGGAATATAAATATCTATGGACTAAGATGTATGTTTTGGCTCATAAATTGAGAGCGTTGAAGAAGCCTCTTAAGAGTTTGAACAGATGCCAATTTTTTGATATTGAGCGGGCAACTAACATTGCCAGGACGAAAGTACTGGCATATCAGCAGGCCTTGAGACAGAATATGGAGAATATTCAGTTAATGCAAGATGAATGTGATGCTCATGAACAATTTCAACTCTTAAATCAGCAGTGTTATCCGTTTCTTAGACAAAAAGCCAAGGCACATTGGATGAAGGACGGAGATGCTAATCATATTTTCATGGGGTATTGAGAGCTCGAAGATCATTCAATCTAGTGAGCCAGATTGCTGATAGAGGAGGGACAGTACACACAAACCCGCAAGGAATTCAGCACAGTTTTTTGGAGTTCTATCAGGATCTCCTGGGAACTAATCAGACTACTTCACCTGTTTCAGAAAGTATAATGCATAGAGGTCCGGTATGCAGTGATCAGCATGCTTCAGTGTTGATGAAACCAATTACTGATGACGAAATCAAAGCTATTCTGCTTAGTATACCCAATGATAAGGCCCCAGGGCCAGATGGCTACACGAGTCAATTTTTCAAAGCCAGTTGGGAGAGTGTAGAAGGGGATGTATACACTGCAGTTCATGAATTTTTCAACTCAGGAAAATTACTGAAGCAGGTGAATGCTACCACATTGACGCTCATTCCAAAAATTGTTAAATCTCAAACAGTATCACAATTTCGACCGAGTGCCTGTGGCAACATTATTTATAAAATTATATCAAAATTAATGTGCAATAGGCTAACAGCGGTCCTACCAGAGCTTATTTCTCCTACTCAGGGTGGATTCATTCAAGGTAGAAGCATTTTGGAGAATATTCTTATTTGTCAAGATTTAATTAGACTCTATAGTAGGAAGTCAGTCTCCCCCAGATGCATGTTCAAGATCGATTTACAGAAGGTGTATGATACCATTGAGTGGGAATTCTTAACACAAATGTTGAAAGCGCTCAAGTTTCCTGTAGGCTACTTCACTAATTTCATTCTTAAATGCGTGACTACTGCAACTTTTTCTCTCAGCCTAAATGGTGAGACCTTTGGATTTTTTTCGGGAAAAGGAGGCTTAGACAAGGTGATCCATTGTCTCCGCTTTTATTTACCATTTGTATGGAATACTTATCCAGGTTACTCAAGTTCACAACTCAGAATATGAGATTCAAGTTTTATCCTCTTTTGTAACCATGAAATTGTCGAGTTTAATGTTTGCTGACGATCTTCTTATGTTCAGTAAGGGGGGATGTTTAGTCTATTATGGTTCTTTTACGAACCTTTGCCACTTTCTCCTTGGCCTCAGGGCTGAAAATGAGCCCAGGGAAGACAAATGTATACTTCAATGGAGTTTCAACTGATGTGAGGGAGGATATTATACAGGTCTCTGATGGGAAGACCAAACTAAATGCTAAGGATTGCAGACCTTTGATAGATAAAATAATGGAGATAATCAGGGCTTTGGGCACCAAAAAATAATCGTATACTGGCAGGTTGGTGCTAATTAAAGTTGTTCTAAAGACGTTGCATAATTATTGGGCATCTATAATATATTGCCAACTGCTGTTATAAAGAACATTGAAGCTCTTTGAAGGAACTTTCTTTGGGACGGTGGGACGGAGTACAAAAGAACTCCTCCTGTTGCATGGGACAAAGCTTGTAGACCCATTATAGAAGGTGGCATGGGAATAAAAGATGATCGAGTCTGGAATAAAGCAGCGGTAGGAAAGCTAGCATGGTGGGTACATAGGGAACCGGAGAAGCTATGGACTCAATGGGTAAACCATATTTATCTGAAAGAAGAGGACTAGCATAATTACAATGTTCATGTTGATGTTCCATGGACTTGGAAGAAGATTTGAAGATTAAAGAGGGGATTAAAGTTCAACCTCAAATTTGGAGTTTGAGTCCGCTTCATGAATACTCGGTCAGTAAGGTGTATGATTCTTTGAGAATGGCAGCAACAAAGATTCAATGGGCTTACCTTGTGTGGAATGAGTGGACTATTGCTAAACATATGTTCGTGAATTGGATGTATCATCATGGAGCGATGAACACAAAAGCTAAGCTTTTCAGAATTGGTGTTGTACAGGAGGATTCATGTTGCCTATGTGGGACTAATAGCGAGACACTGAAACATCTTTTTTTCGAATCTGACTACAGTTCTCGGATACTGAGCTTGGTTAATGAATGGATAAATCCGAACATTCCTACAGGTGGAGTGACAGATTGGAGATTAGCAAGAAGAGGTTCTAAATTAAGAAGGGGCGTGATCAATGGGGTAACAAACACTGCTATTTATCACATTTGGAATCAAAGAAACAAGGAAAGAGTTGAACAAATTGTTATGAGGTCGGATATTGTGATGAAACAGATCAAAGAGGAATTTAGAATAAGAATGAACACAGCCTGTAAACACTTAAAAAATAGTAAAGACAAAGATTGGATTACTAGACTAATGTTGTAAGGAAGGCTTTTCCTTCCCCACATTTGTTACTTATTAGAGTAAATTAAAAATTACTCCCTTTTAAGATACCAACTTTAAAATTTACTTCCTTTTGAAATTTTTGTTAGAAATAACTCCCAAAATCTATCAAAAGTTCAAAAATTGCTCCAAAATATAATTTTTGGACGAAAATATCCCTAACTTTTTTATGTCATATTACTTCACCTCACCCTCCGACCAAGGGCATTTTCGTCCAAAAAAAAATTAGGGAGTAATTTTTGAACTTTTGATAGATTTTGGGAGTTATTTTTAACAAAAATTTCAAAAGGGAGTAAATTTTAAAATTGATATTCTAAAAGAAAGTAATTTATAATTTGCTCTACTTATTAATATAATTTTTACATTTTAAAAAAACATTAAGTCTTTCTCCTATTTTTCTGATGCGGGATAACACCATAAAGGAAGCTAAAAAACAACCAAATTTTGTCAATGTGGGATAAGTCTCATTTTTCCTTATTTTCTCAATGTGGGCCAACAAGTAGGGAAACTTCTTTTGAAGCTTATAACCGAGCCATTAAATGACAATGTGGGATACTTATCCAACCTATATGAGGTTCATTCTCTTCATGGTGGATGCCATTGACAAGTATGCTACTAGGCAGTTGAAGAAGTATGACGGGAAGAAGCTCGTGTCAGCCACCAAGGAGGGGTTGAAGCTCGATGATGAAACTGAGGAGAAGAAGAAAAATAAGGAAGTCAATTCAGTACTTGTGCAAGGTGATTGAGGAGATCTTGGGTGACAAGGTCGTGATATCTGACATGATTATTGTTGACTCTCCCTATTGTTTGGTGACCGAAGAGTATGGTTGGAGCGCGAACATGGAGAGAATCATCAAAGCTCAAGCTTTGAGGGACAATAGTATGAGCTCTTACATGTCAAGCAAGAAAACCATGGAGGTTAACCGAGATAACGGGATCATTGAGGAGTTAAGGAAGAGAGTTGAGGCGGGCAAGAACGACAAGTTGATTGGTGAGGGATCTTGTGTTGCTGATTTTGTAGCAATGTTGACATCTGGTTTCAGTTTGGATGACCCAAACACCTTCATAACAAGAATCCACAGGATGTTGAAGCTTGGGTTGAGCATTGATGAATATGAGGGTGTGGATGATGTGGAAAATGGAAATGTCAGCCTTGGAGGAAGGAGTAGCGGAGAAAAGCAAGATAATGGATGAGGTTGATTAAGGTGTCTCTGCAGGTCCCCTGGAATTTTGGTGGGATTAGCAATTAAAGTAGTATGAAAATATGATGATTTGAGTCTTAGTAGAAATTGTTAGTCGTATTGTTGCTGGATTGTCTCAAGGGTCGGATTATAATATGGGATTGGTCCATCTTGGAATCTCGAGTCATGTCTACCTATAATTGATGAAGGAGTTATGTCCACTGTCCTATACGGAATTACGGATTAACCCGCTTAAGTCTATGTATCCGATATGCCTTGCTAGAGGTCGATGTCGCATTGACATGTTATTAGGTTACGTGTCTGGTAGTCTTAAGTGGGCCCATTGGGTCACACACAATGTATACGGGATATTATTAATATATATCGATATATTAAATATATCGGGTCAATAGTAATACGGACCCAGCTGCGTTGTTGGGTTATGGTAATTAGAGTTATACTAATAATCTAATTATGGTAATTAGAGTTATGGAGATAACCTAGTTCTACCTTCTCATCTCCTATATAAGGAGGTTCGTATGATGAACCAAGATATGGAATAAAGAGTATTGACTCATAATATATTCGTCTTATAAAGAGTTATAAGAGAGATATAGCGAGAAGTTGTGAGACGGTCTCACGTACCTTTATACTAGCATATACGTCGCAGTTCTGTACCCGTGTGGATACCAAAGGAGGCATCATGTTTGGGTGCTTTATTCTGTCCGTGAGAATTATTTATTCTGTCTGTGGAGATTACTTATTCCGTCCGTGGAGATTATATATATTTCTGGGTTTATTATACTTCTTATTAATACGTTGTTCCGCTGCAAATAAGGTATAATTGTTATCCTTCTACTTTTGTCTTTTCGGTTAATACTCGTAATAGGTCCTTGGGTTTAAGGGTTGTAACCCTACAGTGGTATCAGAGCCTCTGTTACGTAGTATTAATCAGATCGACGTGAATCTATGTCTCATAATTGATTATGAGGGATTCTACCCGCCTATTAATTTGATTTTATTTTCCCTCTTGCGAGAATTGTTCTCGATTGATTCTCATATAAGTGTTACTGCCGCTTAATCTTTAGATGACTTGCACCAAATTGTTCTCACCTTGATGTTGCACGTGACTTGCACCAAATTGTTCTCACCTAGATGTTGCACGTCACTTGCACCAAATTGTATTGTTCTCACCTTGATGTTGCACGTGACTTGCACCAAATTGTATTGTTCTCACCTCTTGATGTTGCACGTTGCCTTGTCATGTGATTGTTCTTGTTTTGAATTATCATGTGTTGCATGAACACTTACGTACATACTTGGTTACATGTAGTACTTGTCATGAGGTTTCGTTTCATTCGTTTTGTGCGAATCTATCGGATTATTGATCAAGTTTAGGATTTATCATATTTTATGGATTTAATTTGTTAACTTCTGAAATTGATTATTAAAATTAATTTAAGATCTAATGTTGATTATTTTTTTAATTTAATTTTGCCCTAAATTGATTTATCATAATCCCAAATTTCCTTGTTGACGATGAGACTAATTAGATTAGTCAAGATTCGATTGAAATTGGGAACATAAAATTACTAGAATTTATTGTTGACGATGAGACCTAATAAGATTAGGACAAGACTCATTTTAATTATGGTGGAGACGGAACGAAACAAGGTCAACCCGGTCGAAACGAGTATGACTCGGTTGCCACGAGTATGACTCGGTAGGCACGGGTGTGTCCCGGTCGGAATAGGATGACCCCGGCAGCAAAGGTTTGACCAAGACGACACAATATTTACTCGGACGACATGGTGTCGGGTCGAGCGACGCTTGCAAGAAAAGTCGTTTTCTCGCGTTTGTGTGTTGATTATGAATCAAACATGGATAATACTTTTATTTTTCCGAATCAACGAAAAATTAGTTTTCTAAATCGGCTAAATAATGTTTCGCATTTTAATTATCATATTATCGTAAATAGATCGGAAAAAGAGTTTCTCGAGTCTTTGTTGATTTTGATAAGCTATTCATCTATATGACAATTATAAATTGCAGATCGATTATGAATCGAGTTTTTTATATCCGTTCAATTTTTCCAGGTGGGAAATTGTTCCTCGTAGTTGGAAAAATAAAAGATATTTGTGAAATTGTTCAAACCAAATAGTAATTATGAATTGTAATATGATTATAAGTCAAAATATGAGATCTTTTAACTTGTTTTATGTACAAATCACTAGTAACAATTGAATTATTATGTCATATGATGCATGATTTTTATTGTTTGAGACTTGTGACTTGTGTGCCTAGAACTAATAGGTCGCCTTGTAAGTTGACCTAGCAGCATGTTTAGGACCCATATGCATTTAATCCCTCGCATAAATATTAAGTATTGTCTTTCCAGAATTGACCACTGCAACAATTTCATAACATTGGTTGAAGTGACTGCCTAAGCGGTGCTTTGCCGATGTGTGTGGACTGAGTAGGCGGGTAACGGTTACCCATAGGTTCAGTCTGATTTGTTTAACATTGCTATCAAGTCGGACTTGGGCTTTGAGGCAAATAGTTGGTGTCATATGATGACTAATTCTGACGAACCAAGAGTTACATATTGATGTAATTGACAATGTTGTTATCTACCTTTACTTTTGGAGCTTGAGTAGTGAGCCCAAGTTCACTTGAGCGACAAAAGGTTTAGGATCTTGGAATATTATGCGAACTTGAGGGTAGTTTTCATAATTTTATCTTAAAATTGTTTAAGATTATTAATATTAATTATCGTTTTACTTTGCATATAATTGTAGTTGTAATTTAGTCCCTTTATCACATTTCTTAAAGATGAGTTTGAATTGTTCAACCTTGTCGATTGGTATCTTGAGAACTGTTCTCAAAATTAGAGATATGGATTTTGTCCTTGTGAAGGATAATTTCGACAAATTATAACCAGTGATAATGTACAGTATGGACTATATAATTAGAGTCATGAAGATGGCTATAAGTACCAAAATCAAATGTTTCAATAAAAGGGAACAGTTCCCATTAAGTGAGAAAATGTTAAAGATGATCCAATTAATCTGTGTCATATGATGAGTGATTATCTTGATAATCAGAATATTTGGATGCTTCTTTCTAAAGAATTAGGAATTGAATTCGTTTCAATTAGTCCTAAGTTTAGTCACTTTAATATGAATAAACAGGTGACTTAATAAGGTTTCTTACCTTACTTTTAGCATGAGATGTTAAAAGACGATTGAACATTGTATCAAGAGGGCAAATAATACTAATATTCTATGAGTTCATTAAGAAAATTGCTTGAGATAATGATTAATGAATCTAAGACGTTGATTCAAGTAAGGAAAGGATAATTTTTGTCGTACCCAAACTTGTTCCCAAGTTTACATTAGGTACGAAATTATTTATCATTAGTGTAATGATAAATATATGGCATTGGTAGATAACTTTCTAGAAGTGTCTAGAAAATCTACAAATCAGTTGAAGTATGACTTCAGGTGTGTATGTTACTAGAGTAATTGTTACTTTCATTCTACTGGTTTGGTATAAGATACCGTATGCAACTATTCCATTGTGGATGTAATGGTTCAAAGAGGGTAGAATAATGGTATATAAGTGAATATTTTATGATTGAAATGGACAAACGTTGTTGTTTCATATATAAAAAGAAAATCACTTAATTTTACCAAAAAGTTGAATACTGGAATTGAATAATTGTTATTCTTGTACTAGTTGTTATTCTTGTACTAGTGTAGACACCCACATTTTGCCCGCTAGTGTCTATAGCAGTTCCCGACAAAACACCCGATGATGATCGGACGCAAACGTGACTTAGTATACTCGAATATGGGCTCGGAATCAATAATATCCGACGTGGACTTTTAGCGGAGTACAAATCTCTCAAAACCGACCTCAAATTCAGGCCCAGTGGGTCGTTCCGGGTAAAATAAGACTAATTTGGGCCAAAACCGACACCAAAAATAAAAACCATCTTTTGGCGACCTAGTCAAAACCCGGTCAAAGACGAATCCGTCACATAAGTCAGCCAAGTTCGCTTCTAGAAACTTGTGCCCAAATACAAAATTCAAAAAAATCAAAAAGTCAATTTTCCTAAAATGGCTCGCCACCCTTATCCACTCGATCGAGTGGATTGACCTCACTCGATCGAGTGGAGCCTCAAAATCCGGAACAGACCCGTTTTCAAAGGCACTCGATCGAGTGCACTAGGGCCACTCGATCAAGTGACCCTAGGTCGTGGGGTATTCTCTATAAATACCCCCTCAAACCCTTTGCTAAATCAGTTTTGCCAAAGCTTCTAAACCCTACATTTTCAACCTACACTACACAAGACACACTACTCTACAACCCTAAGCAACCTTAGTCGAAAACCGAGTCATTACCTCTCGTAAAACCGATACACACACACACACACACACACACACCATAACTTGCATACATCCTCGATACTCCCGCGTTCCCGTCGCTATTACGAGTCCATTGCCAAGGTCTTCCTAAGCATGTATGTTGAGGGTGTCGTAAACCCCGTCTCAATCTTTACTATCTCGATTCATTTTATATACATTTTCGTATTTTACGTTATGATCGTATTAGTATACTAACACTAACATTAATATTTAATTTTATCATTTACTAACTTTTATCCTTTCGTTACTAACATTTATATACCGTGTATATATACATACTAGTACTAAAATTCGGATCCTAACCCGTTTGACTATGACGACCATCCAAAGTCCGTTTAATCCCTTTACGAGCAACGACGGAGGTGGCGCCCTTTCGAGAAGCGCCGCCCCAATGTACTCAAGGGCGTAACGAGATCGTGGTCGCTCATAGTTGAACGCGTAGGACTCCATTTCTAAGATTAGTGCGAGATCCGTTGATGCGAAAACCGACATCACATAATTCGTTAGGATTAGTATCGATGTGGTGACGCGGAGGAATACAATTTCGTCACTAATCAATTCTTTTCAATCCCATAATAACACTTTTCACAAGATTTCGATGACGGTGTTATAATCGTATAATACACGATAATAGCACCAAAGACCGAGTTGTATTTAAATTGTGCCATATTTTTATTCAACTCGGTCAACCATCGACTTTAAAATCAAAAAACGAAACGAGCCATGTCTCGTACAGGGGGCACTCGACCGAGTGCCATAGGCCACTCGATCGAGTAGCACCCCAAAAACTGGGCAGTAGCCACCTCGAAGACGCACTCGATCGAGTCGATGCCATGACTCGATCGAGTGGGTCCTGTAGCCCAAAAATCCGAGGACTTTAATGCATCATTTGAGCCTCGTCTTTTTTTACAACTTAGTCTTAGCGTGCAAAGTCAATCACGCAATCCACCCTTTCAACCTCATGCATATCATTACACTTAAAGCGACTTTGATCGATTGTCCTTCACTATTAGTTTTGTGTCGACGACTCTTTAGTCGTATCCGACACGTGATTAATTTGGACGCCAACATTTCGAGGTGATAGGTCGGGACAAGGCATCGAGATTCGGGATCGGGCAAGCACCACGCCTAGGTCCCATATCTCCGTCCTTTGATTAATACACAATATAATGTGTATCTAATCGAAGTTCGTCCACTTGCACAACTTAAGGTCTAGTGTGTAATTATTATATACGGGTCCGTTTCGAGTCATTATTTATCGCTCTTTTTCTATTTTCCGTTTATGCTATTTTATTATTCGTTATTTTTGTATTACCTGGGTTGTATTTCCGCCCGTGTATTTTGTACGTATTTACGAGCTTTATTTATTTTGATGCTTATCGCTTTATAAATGAACCTCGCATGCTAAACAACTTCGACAATAGTTAGATGCATTAAAATGACGTAGTTCACACGAAATTCGCATGTTTAGCCGAAAACGTTGTTTGCATATCATTTAGTCATTTTACTAGCGCGCGTACATGAACACGAATGATGTCTTAGTAGAGGCCGCTAAGTGCGGGCGGGGTTGGGTGTCCTTAGTGGGCTTCCCAACACGTACCCTCACCCCTTACTCAAAACCTCGGTTTCCGGATGTCCGAAACCGTTGGCGCACGAGAGTCATTTTTTACACGATAACCGGGGTAGATGGTATCGGTATCGCAATGCAAAGGGACGAGCCCCGTAAACTCTGAAATCGAAATGGGCTGTACTTTGTGTACGGTCTATGACGACATAGAGTGGGTTCGAATGGGTCCGAATTCCCATAAATTCAGTGGCGACTCCAACTTTGACTTAAATTTCGAACCCGAGATCAATCTTACCACGAGATTCATTCGCCTACCCAAACCCGCACGTGGCCGCGTCGGGGTGGACCTACGTCATGTCCACAATTTGGCGACTCCGCTGGGGATACCTGATGTACCACATGTCATCGACTCATCGGGGTTCCTAGGGTGAGACTTGAAGAGAAATCGTTCGAATATTAGTGTGCGCGCATTAGTTTAATGATTTATGCATAACCCAAATTTGCCCGGGCCGGTTACTTGTGACCGACGTCCCACTATACCACGGTGCATTCCTAAATGGGTGCGCTAAAGACTTCTATGGCCGAACTCGTATGGGTTTTGTGGCATGTCCTAAGACCAACTCGGCTTAGGGAGTCCGTCATGATTTACGAGAGAGCCATCGTTGTTGGTATAGACCCTATTTGACCTACCGAGACTTAGCGTAAAGCATACATAAGCATCGTTATAATGCTTGTTTGACTACGTGCTATTTGGTTTCCGTGTCATTTTTCAAAAATCATCATTCAAAAATGCATCTTTCCAAAAATACCAAATTTCGAAAAAACCGAAATATTGTCCGATTCGAGACCCATCTTTCCAAAATACCAAATTTTGAAAAACCCAAAATGTTGTCCGTTTCGGGACCCGTCTTTTCTAAATATCCAATTTTCAAAATTCGGAATGCCGCCAAAATTTAGGATTAACGATTGGACTCAAAATACCTTTTTCTTTAGTCGGCATACTGCCCGTTTTGATTTTCATATTTCCGACACCACCTCGATTTTCTGAATTTTCAAAATTCTAATCTCGTTTTTCGAAATTCCCTTTTCGATCTTCAAACTTTCGGAAATTCGCTCATTCTTATATTCAAATTTCAAAATTTCAAACATCCGACTTTCTAAACAAATCTTCCTTATTATAGGACCTACCGTTTATCCGTGTGTCGGGTCTTTGCGTAGTATGTCGAAGGTTTATAGCGTTGAAACTCCGTTGATCCTATATCACGAGTTTCCCCCATTTCCCGAGTCCGCCTTATTTGTCAAGGCACGACCAACCCGCGTAGGGCATACCCCTACAAAGGAAAGTCCGTCTATACACTCGAGTCAAAAGTCTGGGGAAAAGTCTCACATGGACCTTCCTTCGAACGGGACTAGGCCCACAAAGCCGAGTCCTAAGGAAGTCATACCACCTATGGGTCATCCGTCTAGATGTCTTTCTCAAGTCTTTTTTTTTACTTAGTCTTTTTTCGTCGCTCGGGATGTACTTTTTATGATTCCGAGATCTGGGTTCGGTTTCTGATTACGCGGTGTTCTTACAGACAGGCCACCGTCCACCAGACACAACTGCAAAATGGAAGCAGCTTTGAACAACCTGAAGGCCTCCGTGGATGCCATGGCCGCCAAACAAACCGACATTGATGCCCAACTAACAGAAATGAGGGCTGGTCAAGTGGCTATCGTTGCTCATTTGGCTGCAGTGGAGCAAAGGACTTCTAATACCGAGACTACTGGGCCTCTAGCTGAACTACTTAGTGCGGTGCACCGACTAGAGGAACAAGTGCACCTAGTTGGGAGTAACAACATCCATCGGGAAAATAGCCGTGAGTATGCCCCGGTGAACGACAAGCTACCCCCAAACCTGAACCTCACTGGGTTACCCATGTTTGAGGGAACCGAAGACCCGTTACTACATGTACGGGCCTTCGAAGAATTCATGGCCATCAAGGGAGTAGATTCTGTATTGTTCAAGAATCTTTTTGCTGCGTCCCTTGAGAAGCACGCACGGGCCTGGTACTACAGGCTAGACCCGAAAAAATACCCTACTTGGGATGATGTGGCCACCGAGTTTGCTCGGAACTATGCCGACAACACCGAGATCCAAAAAACAATGCGATCTCTGGAGGTTATGGCCCAAGAGCCAAAGGAAGGTTTTACTAAGTACCTTCAACGCTGGAGGGCCAAGAGCGTGAAGCTGGTCGATAAGCCCAGTGAAAAGACTTTAGTGGAGGCTTTCGTCAAGAATCTCCTCCCCTCATACCGGGTTCATCTCTGGTACGCTGTCATACCCAATTTCACCACCCTTACTGAAATGGGTATGAGGATCGAAGACGACCTGAGACTAGAGGGCCTCACTAACGCCTCTGGCAAAGGATACCAAGGGGCTTCCTCTTCCACTACCAAGCCCCAAGCTGCAACCCGCAGTATTTTCGACGCGGTTAATCTACTAGATGCCCCGTCCAAGAAGAACACCCCACCTCGGGTTTTCACTGATATAGGTACCACCTATACTTATGCCTTACAAAGGCTATCCTCAAAAGGCCTACTCCAACCGATAGGCCCAATTCCTGAAGTTCCGGTCGAGCGATGCTCCAAGAACTACAATGCCCAAGCCTATTGCCAATACCACCGAGGCAATGGGCATGATTCCGAAAAGTGCTGGAAGCTTAAGCACTTGATCCAGGACCTGATTGAGAGCGGTAAAATCCCGCTATCCGGAGATAAGCCAAGTAATAAGGAGAATCCTTTTAGCTCCCATGCCATCTTTGTCGGGGAGGTGATGGATTGCTCTCATCTTATCTCCCTTTTCATCCCGCAAGTGAACGGGATCTGGTTTGACGTAGAGGACGATGTCTACCTTGCTAAAGAAGAAACTGTCCCCACCACCTCCGAGGAGATTCGCAAGACCAAATCCCGAGTCTTAGCCGGTAACCACCTTGGTCGTCCCTATCAAGCCACTAGCTCTAGGGACACCCCAATCCCGACAACCATCACTGAACCCCTCGGGACGGAAGTCACCCCTGAGGAGCCGACTGCTGAAACGGCTCTCGTGAAGCAACTGAAGAAGACCCGAGTTGACCTCACCATATGGCAACTCTTAGTTAGCTCACAGGAACATGGAGAAGCACTCACTAAGGCTCTCGATCAAATCAAGATCGACTCTTTGGTTACCCCTGCTGAAATGGTAGCCACGGTCCTGCCCCATCTGAAGGGGAAGGCTAAGGAAGGAGGCCCAATGATTACTTTCTCAGAAGCCGACCTACCGCCGTTCGGGGCCTCCCATAATCTGGCCCTCTACATTACGGTGGTCTGCCGAGTTAAATACCTCCCGATGACCCTAGTGGATGATGGGTCTGCTGTGAATGTCCTTCCTTTGAGGACCGCCAAAGCCCTCAACATTACCGAGGCCGATTATATCCCGACAGCTCAGACCATCCAAGCCTTTGATGGGAGTCCAAAGGCGGTAGCTGGGGCCATAAAGCTGACCATTATAACGGGCCCAATAGAAAAGGAGCTTGAATTCCAGGTGATCGATGTCACCTTGTAGACACCCGCATTTTGACTGCCACGTGTCTATGGTAGTATCCGAAAAACACCCGATGATGATTGGACGTCAACGTGACTAATATACTCGGACTCGGACACGAAATTCATAATATCCGACATGGACTTTTAGCGGAGTAAAAATCTCACAAAACAGACCTCAAATTCAGGCCCAGCGGATCGTTCCGAGTCAAATAAGACTAATTTGGGCCAAAACCGACACCAAAAATATTTCCCGTCTTTTCCCGACCGGGTCAAAACCCGGTCAAAGGCAAAACCGTCTCAAAAACCAGCTGAGTTCAAGTGAGCGCACAAATTCGAATTCAAAAATCAAGTCAAAACAAGCAAGATTTTCTTGCCTTATTTATCTCAACCACGTTGATCCACTCGATCGAGTGGATTGCCCACTCGGTCGAGTGGAGCGTCTTTCGCTGGATCATGACCCGCCCAAATAGGCACTCGATCGAGTGCACTAGGGCCACTCGATCGAGTGCCCCTAGATCGTGGCAAAATGTCTATAAATACCGACTCATTCCCATGCATTTGCCAACTTTTTTCTTCAAAAATCACAACACATTTCAGCCATACTTTGTCATACCTTCAACCCTAATTCATACCTTGCAAACCCTAGGAAAAACACCACCAAAACCGAGCCTAGTCCCTCGATAATCCAACGCAATACACATACACACACCTACACACCATAACTCGCGCGCATTCCTCGATACTCCTAAGCTTTGTCGCTGTTCACGAGTCCGTTCCCGAGGCCAATACTAGCATGTACGTTGAGGGTGTTCCAAACTCCTTTCTAGTCTTTTTTTAATATCGTTTTATGCACATTTTCATATTGTTGTATCGTAGTAACACATACATATGCACTAACTTTTTTTATCTTTTCGCATTTCTAATTTCGCATCATTTTTTTTATATCGTTACTAACTCTAATAATACCGTGTATATAATATTAATATCAAAAAAACGGTTTTAAAACTTTGAACTACAATGAACACCTTTTGGTCCGTCTAATCCCTTTACGAGCAACGACGGAGGTGGAGCCCTTTCGAGGAGCCCCGCCCCAATGTACTCAAGGGCGTGACGCGATCGTGACTCGTTGTAGTTGAACGATTTAATTCCTTTTCATAATTGGTACGAGACCCGTTGACACGAGTACCGACATCACATAACCCGAAAGGGTTAGTTTCGATGTCGTGACGTAGAGGGATGCATCTCGTTACTAATTCAAAGTTTCATAATCTAACACAAACGTTTTCATAAAACCTCCGGTGACGGTATTATAATCGTTCTCACACGATTATAGTACCGGAGGCCGAGTCGAATACAAATCATGCGATATTTGTATTTGACTCGGCCGACCATCGATTTCAAGTCATAAAATCGAGCAAACCATTACTCGTACAGGGGGCACTCGACCGAGTGCCATAGGCCACTCGATCGAGTCGCACCCCAAAAACAGGGCAGTAGCCCCATTGACACACTCGACCGAGTGCCATAAAGCACTCGATCGAGTAACCCCCTAAAATACGGGCAGTAGCCATGTTAATGGCGCACTCGGTCGAGTCAATCAATGACTCGGTCGAGTGGGTCTGGCAACTCAGAAACCCGAGGGCTTGGACACATATTCCGAGCCCCGTTCTTATCAACTTTAGACCATTGACCGACCCTTCATCATTTTTCAAAACGCTACACATGTCACGACACGTAGAACGACTTTGACCACTTTTACGTGATAAGTCGGGACAAGACTACGGAATGTGAGACTAGGCTAGCAATACGCCACAATCTCATATTTCCGTCCTTCGCTTAATACGTGACATAATACGTATTTAAGCGGAGTAGTCCATCTACATAATTTCGCGGTCTAGCTTTCATACGGGTCCGTTTTTTATCTTTATGTTATTTTGTTTATGTCGTATTGTGAAATCCGGGTTGTATTTCCGCCCGTGTAGCTTGTACGCTTTTTACTTCCTTTTTCGAGCTTTATTTATTATTTGCTTTTACGCTTTATAAATGAACCTCGCATGCTAACTCAACTCGACCATAATTGGATGCATTAAATGACGTAGTTAACGCAAAATTCGCATGCCTAGACAAAACGCTGTTTGCATATCATTTCATTATTTTACTAGCGCGCGTATCATGAACACGAACGATGTCTTAGTAGAGGCCGCCATGTGCGGGCGGGGTTGGGTGTCCTTAGTGGGCTTCCCAACACGTACCCTCACCCCTTACTCAGAACCTTTGGTTTCCGGATGTCCGAAACCCTTGGCGAACGAGAGTCATTCTTTACACGATTACCGGTATAGATGGTATCGGTATCGCAATGCAAAGGGACGAGCCCCATGAACTCTGAAATCGGAGTGGGCTTACTTTGTGTAAAGCCCATGACGATATAGAGTGGGCTCGTATGGTTCCGAATAACCACAAAATTCGGTGGCGACTCCATTTTGACTTAAATTTCGAACCCGAGAACAATCTTACCATGAGATTCATTCGCCTACCCAAACCCGCGCTTCGCCGCGTCGGGGTGGACCTACGTCATGTCCACAATTTGGCGACTCCGCTGGGGATACCTGATGTACCACATGTCATCGGGGTTCCTAGGGTGAGACTCGAAGAGAAATCGTTCGTCGATTAGTGTGCGCGCGTTAGTCTAATGATTCATGCATAACCCATTTTTGCCCGGGCCGGTTACTTGTGACCGACGTCCCACTATACCGCGGTGCATTCCTACATGGGTGCGCTAAAAACATCGATGGTGGAACTCGTCTCGGTTTTGCGGCATGTCCTAAGACCAACTCGGCTTAGGGAGTCCGTCCATCACATGAGAAAGCCATCGTTGTTGGTATAGACCCTATTTTGACCGACCGAGACTTAGTGTAAAGCATACATAAGCGTCGTTATAATGCTTGTTTGACTACGTGCTACTTGGTTTCCGTGTCATTTTTCAAAAACCGTCATTTCAAAATTGCATCTTTCCAAAAATACCCACCTTTCGAAAAACCCGAAATACTGTCCATTTCGGGACCCGTCATTCTAAAATACCCAATTTTGAAAAACCCGAAATGCTGCCCATATCGGGACTCACCTTTTCAAAATATCTAATTTTCAAAACTCGGAATGCCGCCGAAATTTAGGATCAAACGATTTGACTCAAAATATCCTTTCCTGTAGTCGGCATGCTGTCCGTTTTAATTCTCGAATTTCCACCCCCACCACCTTGATTTTCGGAATTTTCCTTTTCAAAATTCTAATCTCGGAAATTCGTCCATTTTTGCATTCAAACCTCAACTTTCAAACTTTCCTAAAATAAACCCTCCTTATAGTAGGACCTACCGTCTATCCGTGTGTCGGGTCTTTGCATAATACGTAGAGGGTTTATAGCGTCGAAACTCCGTCGATCTTATATCACGAGTTTCCCCCCTTTCCCAAGTCCGCCTTATCTTGTCAAGGCACGACCAACCCGCGTAGGGCATACCCCTACAAAGGAAAGTCCGTCCATACACTCGAGTCAAAAGTCTGGGGAGTAATCTTACGTGGACCTTCCTTCGAACGGGACTAGGCCCACAAAGCCGAAATCCTAAGGAAGTCATACCACCCACGAGTCATCCGTCTAGATGTCTTTGTCGAGTCTTTTCCACTCAGTCCTTTCCTTTTGGGTCGCTCGGGATGTGCTGTTTCCTTTGATTCCAAGACTGGGTTCGGTTTCTGATTACGTGGTGTTCTTACAGACAGGCCACCATCAACCAGACACACTCGCAGGATGGAAACTGCCTTAGCTGAACTGAAAGCCTCCGTTGATTCCATGATCGAGAAGCAGGCCGACATCGATGCCCAACTGAATGAAATGAGGGTTGGGCAAGTCGCTATCGTCACTCGATTGGCTTCAGTGGAGCACAAGACTCCTACTACCGGGACTACCGGACCTTTAGCTGAACTGGTTAGCTCGGTCCGCCGACTGGAAGAACAAGTGCATTTAACTGGGAATAACAACATTCACCGGGAAAACAGTCGGGAGTATAACCCGCTAAGTGACAAGCTGCCTGCAAACCTGAACCTCACCGGTTTGCCTATGTTCGAAGGGACTGAAGACCCGTTACTACATGTACGGGCCTTCAAGGAGTTCATGGCCATCAAAGGGGTGGACTCCACCATGTTCAAGAACCTCTTTGCTGCGTCTCTTGAAAAGCACCCTCGGGCCTGGTACTACAGGCTAGACCCGAAGAAATACCCTACATGGGATGATGTGGCCACCGAGTTCGCTCGGAACTATGCTGACAACACCGAGATCCAAACCACAATGAGATCTCTGGAGGTTATGGCCCAAGAGCCAAAAGAAGGTTTTACCAAATACCTTCAACGATGGAGGGCCGAGAGCGTGAAACTGGTCGATAAGCCCAGTGAGAAAACTTTGGTGGAGGCCTTTGTTAAGAACCTCCTCCCATCCTACCGGGTCCACCTCCGATATGCCGTCATACCCAATTTCACTACCCTTACTGAAATGGGTATGAGGATTGAAGACGATCTGAGACTGGAAGGCCTCACTAAGGTCGCTGCTAAAGGTTACCAAGGGGCTTCTTCCTCCACAACCAAGCCTCAAGCTGCAACCCGCAGCATTTTCGACGCGGTTAATCTACTAGATGCCCCGTCCAAGAGAAACACCCCACCTCGGGTTTTCACCGATATAGGTACGACCTATACTTATGCCTTACAAAGGCTATCCTCTAAGGGCCTAATCCAACCGATAGGCCCAACTCCTGAAGTTCCGGTCGAGCGACGCTCCAAGAACTATAATGCTCAAGCCTATTGCCAATACCACCGAGGCAATGGGCATGACACCGAGAAGTGCTGGAAGCTGAAGCACTTGATTCAGGACCTGATTGAAAGCGGTAAAATCCCGCTGCCCGGAGATAAGCCCAGTAATAAGGAAAATCCTTTCAGCTCCCACGCCATCTTTACCGGGGAGGTGATTGACTGTTCTCACCTTATCTCTCCATTTATCCCGCAAGTGAACGGGATCTGGTTCGATGACGAGGAAGATGTCTACCTCGCCAAGGGGGAAGCTGTCCCCATCACCGCCGAGGAGATTCGAAAGACTAAATCTCGAGTCTTGACCAGTAACCACCTTGGCCGTCCCTTTCAAGCCACTAGCTCTAGGGACACCCCTATCCCGACAACCGTCATTACGGAAGTCGCCTCTGAAGAGCCATTTGCTGAAACGGCTCTTGTGAAACAATTGAAGAAGACCCGAGTTGACCTCACTATATGGCAACTCCTGGTTAGCTCTCAAGAACATCGGGAAGCACTGACAAAGGCTCTCGATCAAATCAAGGTTGACTCTTTGATTACCCCCGCTGAGATGGTAGCCACGATCTTGCCCCACCTAAAGGGCAAGGCTAAGGAAGAAGGACCGGTAATCACTTTCTCCGAGGCCGACCTACCACCATTCGGGGCCGCCCATAACCTGGCCCTCTACATCACGGTGGTCTGCCGAGGAAAATACCTTCCCATGACCCTAGTTGATGACGGGTCTGCTGTGAACGTCCTTCCTCTAAGGACCGCAAAAGCCCTCGGCATTACCGAGGCTGACTATGTTCCGACTGCTCAGACCATCCAAGCCTTCGATGGGAGCCCGAAGTCGGTAGCTGGGGCCGTGAAACTAACCATTATCACTGGCCCGATAGAGAAGGAGCTCGAGTTTCAGGTGATCGATGTCACCTCATCATTCAACCTGCTCCTAGGTAGGCCTTGGATCCACGCGGTCAAGGCGGTGTCCTCTACCCTCCACCGGAAAATCAAGATGCCTCTGCTTAACGATGTCATCACTTTAGAGGCAACACCAATGACTGTGGCTAGCTGTAACGCCACGGGACGCACGGACCTCTGGGGGTTCGATTTTGTGGGGATGATCGAGGAAGAGTACCTCTTTAGGCCTTACTTCACTACGAGTATCGACATGATGCTCCAAACCCTAGGATACTTTCCGGGGGCTACTTCTCGACCCGATCTTCTAGCTGGGAAGATCATCGAGGTTCTCAAAGACGAAGAATCTCACTTTGGTCTCGGTTATGACATCACCCCCGACAATGTTGTCCGAGCGGGGATCGAAAAGGCCTGCAACATCCTTAAGGGTATCTACTTGAGCCCTTATAGCCCACGGTTGGCTGACTACTTTGTCACACCGGTGTTTGGGGCTATCCAGGTTGGTCTGTACCAACCCAATGCTATGCAGCTCGGGACCCACTTGGCCCGGGACTGCAACTACATCCCGGATGATGTGTTCGCCCTCATCCAGTCCAATGGAGCTGAAGATGCTGAGCCCGCACTAGGGCTACTATTTGGGGAAGATACCATAGCCCCAACTCCAAAGGAAGACCTGGTCAACCTGATTCTCCGCAGCAACAGGTTTGACCCGACCAAGCTGATCTCGGATGTTGGTCCCGAGAATGGAAGCACGGCCTGGAGGAAGACTGTCAAGTGGACTGACAGTCAGGGAAAGATTTACAAGCTGGTCACCGGAGAGGGAGACATGCCTGAGTCTGAATCCGAGTCTGAGTCGGAGTCTGAGTCAGAGTCTGAGGTCGAGTCTAGGGAAGTCGGTGCTAGAGTCACTCTTGTAACCCCTCTCCCTTTTATTATTCCTGCTGCTGGCACTTCGGGGTCTTTCCCAAGTGCCCTACCTATCCCGCCACTGACCAATGATCAGATGGCTGCTCTCTTTGAGCTGTTCTCCAAATTTTCAATCAATAATAACAACCGTTCTGCTTACGACTTGTCTCTTTCAAATTCTGCTTTTAAAAATGTCTTATGCTATGACATCGAGAAATCAGACGAACAGGTACCTTTACCTCTGCATTTGATCGAGCAACTAGAGCAAAGGGAGTCCCGGAACCCGGTAATCGAAGAAACCGAGTCCATAAATGTGGGAACAACCTTAGAGCCTCAGACACTTAAGATAGGGTTATCCTTAGATCCCGAGGAGAAACAACAGTTCATAAACCTCCTCCAAGAGTTTAAGGATGTCTTCGCATGGTCCTACAAGGACATGCCGGGGATAGACCGGGAAATAGCCGAGCACCACCTACCAATCAAAGACGGGTGCAAACCGGTCAAACAGAAGCTTCGTCGGATGAGGCCCGAATGGTCTCTCAAAGTAAAAGAAGAAGTCGACAAACAATTCAAAGCCGGCTTCATACAAGTGTCCGAATATCCGGACTGGGTGGCAAACATCGTGCCGGTTCCTAAAAAGGACGGTAAGGTGCGGGTATGTGTAGATTTTCGGGATCTTAACAAGGCAAGCCCGAAAGATGATTTTCCGTTACCACACATCGACATACTGGTGGATAACACGGCCGATCATGCCCTTCTATCATTCATGGACGGGTATGCCGGGTATAATCAAATCAAGATGGCGAAAGAAGACATGAGTAAGACTACCTTCACCACACCTTGGGGTACTTACTGCTATACCGTCATGCCTTTCGGTCTCATTAATGCCGGGGCCACATATCAAAGGACTGCTACCACTTTATTACACGACATGATGCATAAAGAGGTAGAAGTTTATGTAGACGACATGATCGTCAAATCCAAAGAACGGGACGGTCACATCACCGCCCTAAGAAAATTCTTCACCCGATTGCGCAGATACAACATGAGGTTAAACCCTCAAAAGTGCAGTTTCGGGGTAACATCAGGCAAACTACTGGGTCATATCGTTAGCCAACGAGGTATCGAAGTCGACCCAGCTAAAATCAAAGCCATTACCGAGATGCAACCTCCTAAAACCGAAAAAGAAATAAGGGGATTCCTCGGGAAAGTCCAGTACATCAGTCGGTTCATTTCCAAATTAACCATGGTGTGTGAACCAATTTTCAAGAAACTGAAAGTGGGAGAGCGGGTACTATGGGATGACAAGTGCCAAACTGCTTTCGACAAGATCAAAGAAATTCTGTGTGCTCCGCCAGTCTTAATGCCACCTCAACCCGGTTTGCCTCTGTCGTTATACCTAACGACGACCGAGACAGCCATGGGGGCTATGCTGGCTCAGACAGTTGACTCCGAAGAAAGAGCCATTTACTACATCAGCAAGAAGTTTTTAGAGTATGAGTGCAAATATACCATGCTCGAAAAGACGTGTTTGGCTCTAGTCTGGGCCACCAAGAAACTCCGACATTATATGCTCAGTTACGAGGTCTATGTGCTATCCAAGATGGACCCCATCAAATACATCTTCGAAAAACCCGTTCTCAACGGCCGAATCTCTAGATGGACTCTAATGTTGGCAGAGTTCGACTTAAAGTTTGTACCGTTAAAGGCTATTAAAGGTCGAGTAGTGGCTGAATTTCTCGCCGATAGCCCGATAACCGAAGAAGGACACACCGACACTTGGTCCTTCCCAGAGGAAGATATTTTCCATACTGATACTGAAACTTGGGATTTATACTTCGATGGTGCATCTAATTTTCGAGGGTTCGGAGTCGGGATCCTCCTAATTTCACCAAAAGGGGAACATACTCCCGTCTCCATCAAACTGGACTTTGATGTTACTAATAATGCAGCAGAGTACGAAGCATACATTTACGGGCTACAAGCCGCCGCCAATCTGGGGATTACAAATCTCCGGGTACATGGTGATTCATCCTTGGTCATTAACCAAGCACTTCAAAAATGGAAAACTCGAAATGCTAATCTCGTGGCCTACCAGGCACGAGTAAGGGATCTCGAGAAACAATTCCAAAAGGTAGAGTACATATACCTGCCTCGAGAAGAAAATCAGTTTGCAGATGCACTCTCAAAATTGGCATCTTTACTGAATATTCCCGACCACGTGACTAGTATGCCGATTTGCGTCGAAAGACGGTCCGAGCCAGCATACATCTGCGACATCGAAGACATTGAGTTAACCGATCCCGACCCGTGGTACCAAGCCGTGTTAACGTACCTAACGAACGTAGAATATCCTCCCGGGACGGAAGGTCGAGCCAAGAAAGCCTTACGGAGGCTAGCCACCCAGTTCATCCGCACCGACGACGGACAACTGTTTAAAAAGACGGCACAGGGGGCTCTTCTCCTTTGTGTTGACAAATACAAGGCTGAAAAGGTTATGGCCGAAGTACATGACGGTGAGAACGGCCCACATATGAATGCCCACATGCTGGTCCGGAAAATCATGAGGCTCGGTTATTACTGGAATACCATGGAAGCCGATTGCCGATCGTATGTCAAACATTGTCATAACTGTCAAATCTTTGGCAATGTGCAACATATGCCGTCATCACTACTCTATACCATGACGTCACCATGGCCATTCTCGACATGGGGTATCGACATAATCGGGAAAATAAATCCCTCGGGTACCGGTGGGCATTGCTTCATTTTGGTAGCTATCGACTATTTCACCAAATGGGTTGAAGCTGAATCATATCGCATTCTCACTGCTAAACATGTCGCCAAGTTCATCCAAAACAAGATAATATGTCGATATGGGATTCCCGCTGAATTTATCAGTGATCACGGGACTTATTTTCAAGCCGAGACTGCGGCCCTGCTGACCAAATATAAAATCCAAAGGCATACTTCCTCGCCTTACCGTCCCCAAACCAATGGAGCAGTAGAGGCGGCTAATAAAACAATTGTCACCATACTCAAAAAGATGGCTGACAATTACCGGGACTGGCCCGACAAAATACCTTTTGCCCTATGGGGATATCGAACGTCAATTCGCACCGCAACCGGAGCGACACCATATTACCTAACCTACGGGATGGAGGCAGTCCAACCAGTCGAGCTGGAGGTACCGTCCCTCAGAATCCTGCTAGAAAGTCAAGTACCCGAAGCTGACTGGGTTCGAGCACGATATGACTCACTGGTTCTACTAGACGAACGACGGTCTCGTGCTCTCAATAATATCCAAATCTACCAGAAGAGGATCCAACGGGCCTTCAACAAGAGAGTAAGGCCCAGACACATCAAGGAGGGCGATCTAGTCCTTAAGTCTATTCGGGCTCTACTACCGGTTGACCCAAGGGGGAAATTCAAACCCAATTGGGCTGGGCCATATCTGGTGAAGAAAATCCTATCGGGGGGAGCAGTGATGCTGACGGACCTGGACGGGAACGAGTTTGTCAACCCAACCAACCTGGACCAGCTGAAGCGCTACTACCCTTAGCCATTTCTCAATGTCATTAGCAAGTTTTATCAAAATCATTTTTTTTACAAAAAGCAAGTAAATGAGCTAGGATTACTTATTCTACTGTCATAAACATCTTGAACCAATAGTCTTGGTGTAATTCGAGATTGCAAATTTCCTATGCCTGAACTACGTTTGGTTTGATTCTGCTAATCGCAGATACGTAGGCAACCCCTCAAAGGGTACAACCAATGCAATCAAGAAAAGACAGGAGCGGTTTAATAATAAACTTCTTTTATTAATTCAAAAAATATATATATCCCGACAAGCTCGAAAAATTACAAAATGCAGGAATTCAAAAAAAAATACAAAAAAGGGCACAATAAAAATAATAATAATACTTAAATAATAATAAAGCTGAAGGACTCGGAATTTAGGGCATCTTGCCCTTCCCTTTGTCCTTAGCCTCCTTAGTCGTCCACTGACGACGACGTGGAGGGGAGCGCTCGCGAATCACCACGGGAACCTCTCTAGCTCGGGCTCGAGTGTTTGAGCTCGACTCCCCTGTCATATCAATAGGCCCAAGTCGAGCCCTGACCGGCTCAGGGAGCCGGTCACGCGGACCGAGTCGGTCCCGGACTGCCAACCTCGGCCCAAGTCGTCGTTCCAAGTCAGTCTGACCTCGAGTGCTGCTAGAACCGACTTCCTTAGATCGAGTCTTAGTTTGTGACGTAAGACCCGATTCTCCCCGAACTGTAGTCTCAGGACTGTGTTCCCCGGTGAAGAAGTCTCTGTTGTCCTTCGCCGACTCACGCTGAACCAATTCGATGGCCTCGTCAACTTTTAAGGCCTTTCGAGCTTCCTCGGACTCTTCAGAAGTCCACTTCTGGTAAGCCCGTGATACCCAAGCGGATTGACAAGGGCTAGGTACCGTCCATGTGGGACGAGTGAACCATCGTTGCAACCAAGTGTCGCACATAGCGTCCGTCAATTGGAGCGGGACGCTAATAATGGCTTCCTTCTCAGGGATGCGCTGAGATGAACCGAACTGCCTTAGGAGGCGGTCCGGGTAAATATGAACCGTCCAGTCTAGGGACAGGATCGTCAGATATCGGGCTTGGTCCCTCTTCGCCAGTCCGGTCAATTTCGAAAGGAACCACCAAGCAACGGTCCACCTGATCAAAGGACCCCCGTGAAACACCAACTCCTCGTCCCAGTAAGCTCGATCAATCCGATGACTCGAGCTTATCTTGCGTCTTCGGGAGCTAATCTGGCTGCTCCGGTAACTGGGAATGCTTGGAGGGGTCTCTATGATCGATAACCGCTCCGACAGCCATATCTGAAAAGCGTATACAAGCTTAATAAGCAACGGAGCAATTCGCTACAGCCCACTCGATCGAGTGGAAAAGCTGACTCGATCGAGTAAGCCTGTCAAAAACAGGCAGTAGCACCGTATAAGTGCCACTCGATCGAGTGACAGGTCCACTCGATCGAGTGACTTACGTGAATCGGAAAATTCGCGCGAAACGTGAAAAAAAAAAAAAAAAAAAAAATCGAGGTTCATACTTGAAGAATACGGGTGCTTCCCGTCAGCCGCCGAGCTGGGTCAAGCCGTCGAGCATCCAGCCCCATAATGATTTCCCCCGTGGCTAGCCAAGCAGGGCTATGACCAGTCTCCATCTGGTCAACCACTCCGATCAGCCTGATCTGACCCATGCACAAGTCAAGGTCCATTAGCCCTTCGAACACGTAGCAGTGCAGCATACAAAAGGCAAATGCCCTACGCCTATGAGCAGGGGTAGCCCTTACATCTCGAGGGTTCATGAACTTATCGGCAAGGTCGAATAGGGAGACGTTATCTCCCTGCACCATTCGGTTCGTCTCAGCATGAGACAGACCCAAAAACTCCCTTAACCGCCTCCTTGGATCCGGGTAGAACGGAGGGATAGCTGGCTGGGCAGTAAGGCTCCAACCACCAATAGCAGTAATCTCCTCGGGCAAAGGGCATATCTCTCCCCGCGGGAACACGAATACGTGATGGGTAGTATCTCAGAGCGACAAGCAGGCATCCAGGAAGTGCGAGTCGACCACCAGACGCTGAAAAGGGAATAAATTGACTATCCCCATCTGGGTCAGCCGAACCTTATCCTCGTCCCGGAAGTATTGGGACCAGGCGAGCAGCATGGCGGTCAAATGGTTGATGCCCATGATGAAAATTTCTAAATTTTCTCGAAAGTCTACAAGATTTTGAGAAGGGAGAAGGAGAATTTGAGTTGTGATGCAGAAACTGAAGCAGGGATCTCCCATATTTATAATGGAGAAACCTAACAGAAATCTAACTGCTCCTGCCTCCTCATCCAACTGGGCCCTATGCGCGCGCATGCCTGATTTCAAAACTAGAACCCAGAATAGGAATCAAGCTGTCCCGAGCTTTCCTAAGAGTCTCTAAAATTTTTCTATGATAAAATTTTCAAAAATTTTCGTTCCTCCAAAATTCAATCTTTTCCTCCCCAGCGAGTCAGCATTTTGCCTATGTGTTACATACAAGTTGTTATGTGTCAGCATACAGGTACACCCCAGACTTCAAGAAGCAAGTCCCCGCGAAACTATTTAATTTCCCCAACGGAGTTAGCTTTTCCCTGGTGTGCTACATCCGAAGTACGATGTGTCGGCATACGGGTACACCTACTCCCCAAAAGAAGCAACCTTCACTCCCCACGGAGCATTTTTTCAGCTCAAGTACGGTTCAAGGCTTCGAAAGCAAGCTCGTACAAGCTCACATATTTCCCCAGCGGAACGCCCGAGGCGGCACTCTCCACATGCAAGCACGCCCCAGGACTTATGCCTGGCACAGGTATGACTTCTATCTCATGGCTGGCGAGCCCTTCACGCGAGTCTACTGGACTATAAACGACCCGACCGGAAGGCAGCCAGGTCGTAATCTGCGATTGGCCTGGTGGCTACTCTGACTTTCGCCTTGTCCAAGCCTCAGTCAGAGTGGGGGCTCTGTAGACACCCGCATTTTGACTGCCACGTGTCTATGGTAGTCTCCGAAAAACACCCGATGATGATTGGACGTCAACGTGACTAGTATACTCGGACTCGGACACGAAATTCATAATATCCGACATGGACTTTTAGCGGAGTAAAAATCTCACAAAACAGACCTCAAATTCAGGCCCAGCGGATCGTTCCGAGTCAAATAAGACTAATTTGGGCCAAAACCGACACCAAAAATATTTCCCGTCTTTTCCCGACCGGGTCAAAACCCGGTCAAAGGCAAAACCGTCTCAAAAACCAGCTGAGTTCAAGTGAGCGCACAAATTCGAATTCAAAAATCAAGTCAAAACAAGCAAGATTTTCTTGCCTTATTTATCTCAACCACGTTGATCCACTCGATCGAGTGGATTGCCCACTCGGTCGAGTGGAGCGTCTTTTGCTGGATCATGACCCGCCCAAAAAGGCACTCGATCGAGTGCACTAGGGCCACTCGATCGAGTGCCCCTAGATCGTGGCAAAATGTCTATAAATACCGACTCATTCCCATGCATTTGCCAACTTTTTTCTTCAGAAATCACAACACATTTCAGCCATACTTTGTCATACCTTCAACCCTAATTCATACCTTGCAAACCCTAGGAAAAACACCACCAAAACCGAGCCTAGTCCCTCGATAATCCAACGCAATACACATACACACACCTACACACCATAACTCGCGCGCATTCCTCGATACTCCTAAGCTTTGTCGCTGTTCACGAGTCCGTTCCCGAGGCCAATACTAGCATGTACGTTGAGGGTGTTCCAAACTCCTTTCTAGTCTCTTTTTAATATCGTTTTATGCACATTTTCATATTGTTGTATCGTAGTAACACATACATATGCACTAACTTTTTTTATCTTTTCGCATTTCTAATTTCGCATCATTTTTTTTTATATCGTTACTAACTCTAATAATACCGTGTATATAATATTAATATCAAAAAAACGGTTTTAAAACGTTGAACTACAATGAACACCTTTTGGTCCGTCTAATCCCTTTACGAGCAACGACGGAGGTGGAGCCCTTTCGAGGAGCCCCGCCCCAATGTACTCAAGGGCGTGACGCGATCGTGACTCGTTGTAGTTGAACGATTTAATTCCTTTTCATAATTGGTACGAGACCCGTTGACACGAGTACCGACATCACATAACCCGAAAGGGTTAGTTTCGATGTCGTGACGTAGAGGGATGCATCTCGTTACTAATTCAAAGTTTCATAATCTAACACAAACGTTTTCATAAAACCTCCGGTGACGGTATTATAATCGTTCTCACACGATTATAGTACCGGAGGCCGAGTCGAATACAAATCATGCGATATTTGTATTTGACTCGGCCGACCATCGATTTCAAGTCATAAAATCGAGCAAACCATTACTCGTACAGGGGGCACTCGACCGAGTGCCATAGGCCACTCGATCGAGTCGCACCCCAAAAACAGGGCAGTAGCCCCATTAATGACACACTCGACCGAGTGCCATAAAGCACTCGATCGAGTAACCCCCTAAAATACGGCCAGTAGCCATGTTAATGGCGCACTCGGTCGAGTCAATCAATGACTCGGTCGAGTGGGTCTGGCAACTCAGAAACCCGAGGGCTTGGACACATATTCCGAGCCCCGTTCTTATCAACTTTAGACCATTGACCGACCCTTCATCATTTTTCAAAACGCTACACATGTCACGACACGTAGAACGACTTTGACCACTTTTACGTGATAAGTCGGGACAAGGCTACGGAATGTGAGACTAGGCTAGCAATACGCCACAATCTCATATTTCCGTCCTTCGCTTAATACGTGACATAATACGTATTTAAGCGGAGTAGTCCATCTACATAATTTCACGGTCTAGCTTTCATACGGGTCCGTTTTTTATCTTTATGTTATTTTGTTTATGTCGTATTGTGAAATCCGGGTTGTATTTCCGCCCGTGTAGCTTGTACGCTTTTTACTTCCTTTTTCGAGCTTTATTTATTATTTGCTTTTACGCTTTATAAATGAACCTCGCATGCTAACTCAACTCGACCATAATTGGATGCATTAAATGACGTAGTTAACGCAAAATTCGCATGCTTAGACAAAACGCTGTTTGCATATCATTTCATTATTTTACTAGCGCGCGTATCATGAACACGAACGATGTCTTAGTAGAGGCCGCCATGTGCGGGCGGGGTTGGGTGTCCTTAGTGGGCTTCTTAACACGTACCCTCACCCCTTACTCAGAACCTTTGGTTTCCGGATGTCCGAAACCCTTGGCGAACGAGAGTCATTCTTTACACGATTACCGGTATAGATGGTATTGGTATCGCAATGCAAAGGGACGAGCCCCATGAACTCTGAAATCGGAGTGGGCTTACTTTGTGTAAAGCCCATGACGACATAGAGTGGGCTCGTATGGTTCCGAATAACCACAAAATTCGGTGGCGACTCCATTTTGACTTAAATTTCGAACCCGAGAACAATCTTACCATGAGATTCATTCGCCTACCCAAACCCGCGCTTCGCCGCGTCGGGGTGGACCTACGTCATGTCCACACACCTCATCCTTCAACTTGCTCTTAGGGAGGCCGTGGATTCATGCGATCAAAGCGGTGTCCTCCACCCTCCATCGAAAGATCAAGATGCCTTTGCTCGACAATGTCATTACTTTGGAGGCAACCCCATTGACCGTGGCTAGCTGTAACGCCACGGGCCGCACGGACCTCTGGGGGTTCGATTTTGTGGGGATGATCGAGGAAGAGTACCTTTTTAGGCCCTACTTCACTACGAGTATCGACACGATGCTCCAAAACCTAGGGCAGTTTCCGGGGGTTATCTCTCGACCCAAACTTCCAGCTGGGAAGATTATCGAGGTCCTTAAGGACGAAGACTCTCACTTCGGCCTTGGTTATGCCACCACTCCGGGCAACGTTCTCCGAGCAGGAATCGAAAAGGCCTGCAACATTAAGGGTATCCACTTGAGCCCATACAGCCCACGGTTGACTGACTACTTTGTCACACCGGTGTTTGGGGCTATTCAGGTTGGTCTATACCAACCCAATGCTGTGCACCTCGGGACCCAATCGGCCCGGGACTGCAACTATATTCCGGATGATGTGTTCGCCCTCATCCAGTCTGATGGAGCTGACAATGCTGAGCCCGCGCTGGGACTACTTTTCGGGGAAGATGCCATAACCCTGACTCCAAAAGAAGACTTGGTCAACCTGATTCTCCGCAGCAACAGGTTTGACCCGACCAAGCTGATCTCGGATGTTGGCTCTGAGATAGGAAACAGGGCTTGGAGGAAGACTGTCAAGTGGACTGACAGTCAAGGGAGGATCTACAAGCTGGTCGCTGGAGAGGGAGACATGCCTCAGTCTGAGTCCGAGTCTGAGTCGGAGTCTGAGTCAGAGTCTGAGGTCGAGTCTAGGGAAGTCGGTGCTAGAATCACTCCTGTAACCCCTCTCCCTTTTGTCATTCCTGCTGCTGGCACTTCGGGGTCTATCCCGAGTGCCTTACCAATTTCACCACTGACCAATGATCAGATGGCTGCTCTTTTCTAGCTGTTTTCAAAATTCTCAATCAATAATAACAACCGTTCTGCTTACGACTTGTCTCTTTTAAATTCTGCTTTCAAAAATATTTTATGCAATGACATTGAGAAACCCGACGAACAGGTGCCCTTGCCTCCACATCTGATCGAGCAGTTGGAGCAAAGAGAATCTCGGAATCCAGTAATCGAAGAGACCGAGTCCATTAATGTGGGGACAACCTTAGAGCCTCAGATACTTAAGATAGGGTTATCCTTAGACCCCGAGGAGAAACAGCAATTCACAAACCTCCTCCGAGAGTTCAAAGATGTCTTCGCATGGTCCTACAAGGACATGCCGGGGATAGACCGGGAAATAGCCGAGCACCACATACGGATTAAAGACGGGTGAAAACCGGTTAAGCAAAAGCTCCGCCGAATGAGTCCCGGCTGGTCTCTCAAGGTAAAAAAAGAAGTCGATAAACAGTTCAAAGTCGGTTTCATACAAGTGTCCGAATATCTGGACTGGGTTGCAAACATCGTGCCGGTTCCTAAAAAAGACGGTAAGGTGCGGGTATGTGTGGATTTTCAGGATCTTAACAAGGCAAGCCCGAAAGATGATTTTCCGTTACCACACATCGATATATTGGTGTATAACACGGCCGATCATGCCCTTCTATCATTTATGGATGGGTATGCCGGGTATAATCAGATCAAGATGGCGGAAGAAGACATGAGTAAGACTACCTTCACTACACCTTGGGGTACTTATTGCTACACCGTCATGCCATTCGGTCTCAATAATGTCGGGGCCACATACCAACGGACTGCTACGACCTTATTGCATGACATGATGCATAAAGAAGTAGAAGTCTATGTAGACGACATGATCGTCAAATCCAAAGAACGGGACGGTCACATCACCTCCCTGAGAAAATTCTTCACCCGATTGCGCAAGTACAACATGAGGCTAAACCCTCAAAAGTGCAATTTCGGGGTAACATCAAGCAAATTACTGGGTCATATCGTTAGCCAAAGAGGTATCGAGGTCGACCCAGCTAAAATTAAAGCCATTACCGAGATGCAACCTCCTAAGACCGAAAAAGAAATAAGGGGATTTCTCGGGAAAGTCCAGTACATCAGTCGGTTCATCTCCAAACTAACCATGGTGTGTGAACCAATTTTTAAGAAACTGAAAGTAGGGGAACGGGTACTATGGGATGACAAGTGCCAAGCTGCTTTCGACAAGATCAAGGAAATCGTGTCTGCTCCGCCAGTCTTAATGCCACCTCAACCTGGTTTGCCTCTGTCGTTATACCTAACGACGACCGAGACAGCCATGGGGGCTATGCTGGCTCAAACAGTTGACTCCAAAGAACGAGCCATCTACTACATCAGCAAAATGTTTTTAGAGTATGAATGCAAATATACCATGCTCGAAAAGACGTGTTTGGCTTTGGTTTGGGCCACTAAGAAGCTACGACACTATATGCTCAGCTACGAGGTCCATGTCCTATCCAAGATGGACCCAATCAAATACCTCTTGGAAAAGCCCATTCTCAACGGCCGAATTTCTAGATGAACTCTAATGCTGGCAGAGTTCGATCTAAAGTTTGTGCCATTAAAGGCTATTAAAGGGCGAGCGGTAGCTGAATTTCTCGCCGATAGGCCGGTAACCGAAGGACATACCGACACCTGGTCCTTCCCAGATGAAGATATCTTCCATACCGATACCGAAACATGGGATGTATATTTCGATGGAGCATCCAATTTCTGAGGGTTCGGAGTTGGGATCCTCCTAATCTCGCCAAAAGGGGAGCATACTCCCGTGTCCATCAAACTTGACTTTGATGTTACCAATAATGCAGCCGAGTACGAAGCATGCATTTACGGGCTACAAGCCGCCGCCAATCTAGGGATCACAAATCTTCGGGTACACGGTGACTCATCCTTGGTCATTAACCAAGCACTTCAAAAATTGAAAACTCGGAACGCTAATCTCGTGGCCTACCAAGCACGAGTAAGGGATCTCGAGAAACAATTCCAAAAGGTAGAGTACATATACTTGCCTTGGGAAGAGAATCAGTTTGCAGATGCACTCTCAAAATTGGCATCTTTGCTGAATATTCCCGACCACGTGACCAGTATGCCAATTTGTGTCGAAAGACGGTCCGAGCCGGCATACATTCACGACATTGAAGACATTGAGATAACTGATCCCGAACCATGGTATCAGGCTGTATAAACGTACCTGAAAAACGGAGAATATCCTCCCAGGACTGAAGGCCGAGCCAAGAAAGCCTTACGAAGGCTAGCCACCCAATTCGTCCGTACCGATGACGGACAACTGTACAAAAAGACAGCATAGAGGGCTCTTCTCCTTTGCGTTGATAAGTATAAGGCCGAAAAGGTTATGGCTGAAGTACATGATGGTGAAAATGGCCTACACATGAATGCTCACATGCTGGTCCGGAAAATCATGAGGCTCGGGTATTACTGGAATACTATGGAAGCCGACTGCCAGTTATATGTCAAACACTGTCATAACTGTCAAATCTTCGCCAATGTGCAACATTTGCCGTCATCCTTGCTTTATACCATGACATCGCCTTGGCCATTCTCGACATGGGGTATCGACATAATCGGGAAAATAAATCCCTCTGGTACCGGCGGACACTGTTTCATTTTAGTAGCTATCGAGTATTTCACCAAATGGGTCGAAGCTGAATCATATCGCATTCTCAATGCTAAGCATGTCGCCAAGTTTATCCAAAGCAAGATAATATGTCGGTACGGCATCCCGCATGAATTTATCAGTGATCACGGGACCCATTTCCAAGCCGAGACCGCGGCCCTGTTGACTAAGTATAAAATTCAAAGGCATACGTCCTCGCCCTATCGTCCCCAAACGAATGGAGTGGTAGAGGCGGCCAATAAAACAATTGTCACCATACTCAAAAAGATGGCTGATAATTACCGGAACTGGCCCGACAAAATTCTTTTTGCACTATGGGGATACCGGACGTCAATTCGCATCGCAACCGGGGCGACGCCGTATTACCTAACTTATGGGATGGAGGCAGTCCAACCAGTTGAATTGGAGGTACCGTCCCTCAGAATTCTATTGGAAAGTCAAGTACCCGAAGCTGATTGGGTCCGAGCACGGTATGACCCGTTGGTTCTACTAGACGAACGACGATCTCGTGCCCTCAACAACATCCAAATTTACCAGAAAAGGATCCAACGGGCCTTCAACAAAAGGGTAAGGCCCAGGAACATTAAAGAAGGGGATCTGGACCTTAAGTCGGTTCGAGCTTTATTACCAGTTGACCCAAGGGGAAAATTCAAACCTAATTGGGCTGGGCCATATTTGGTAAAGAAGATCCCATCGGGAGGAGCAGTAATGCTGACGGACCTGGACGGGAATGAGTTCGTCAACCCGACCAACCTGGACCAACTGAAGCGTTACTACCCTTAGCCATTTCTCAATGTCATTAGCAAATTTTATCAAAATTATTTTACAAAAAGCAATGCAATAAGCTAGAATTATTTATTCTACTGTCGCAAGCATCTTGAACCAATAGTCTTGGTGTAATTCGAGATTGCAAATCTACTGAGCTTGAACTACGTTTGGTTTGATTCTGCTAATTGCAGATACGTAGGCAGCCCCTCAAAAGGGCACAACCAGTGCAATCGAGAAAAGACAGGAATGGTCTAATAATAAACTTCTTTTATTAATAACTAAAAAAAACCGGTAAACTCGGGAAATTACACAATGCAGGAATTCAAAAAATGCAATAAAAAAAAAGCACACGACACAACAAAAATAATAATAATATTAAAATAATAAAACTAAGGACTCGGTATTCAGGGCATCTTGCCCTTCCCTTTGTTCTTGGCCTCCTTGGCCGTCCACTGACGAGGACGTGGAAGGGAGCGTTCCCGAATCACCACGGGAACCTCTTTAGCTCGGACTCGCTTCTTTGAACTCGAGTCCTCAATCACTTCGATGGGCCCAAGTCGGGCCCTCACAGGCTCAGGAAGCCGGTCACGCGGGCCTAGTCGGTCTCTAACCGCCAGTCTTGGCACTAGTCGCCTCTCCAAGTCAGTCTGGGGGCTCGGCTGCCTCCGCGTGCTGCTAGCACCGGCCTCCTTAGATCGAGTCTTAGTATGTGACTTAAGACCTGATTCTAATCGGACTAAAGTAGAAGGAGTATCTCCCTCATCGAAGAAACCCCTGTTGTCCTTCACCGTCTCCCGACGAACTAGTTCGAAGGCCTCATTAACCTTCAAAGCTTTACGAGCCTCCTCGGACTCCTCGGAAGTCCACTTCTGGTAAGTCCGTGAAACCCAAGCGGATTGGCAAGGGCTGGGTATGGTTCACATGGGACTGGTAAACCACCTCTGCAACCAGGTGTCGCACATAGCGTCTGCCAATTGGAGCGAGACGCTAATGATGGCCTCAGTCTCAGGAATGCGCTGAGACGAACCGAACTGCCTTAGGAGGCGGTCCGGGTAGATGTGAACTGTCCAGTCAAGAGACAGAATCACCAAGTAGCGGGCTTGATCCCTCTTGGCCAATCCCGTTAACTTTGAGAGAAACCACCAAGCAACGGTCCACCTAATCAAGGGACCACCATGGAACACCAGCTCCTTATCCCAATAAGCTCGGTTTATGTGATGACTCGAGCTTATACGTCGCCTTCTCGAGCTAATTTGGCTGCTACGGTAGTTGGGAATACTCGGAGGGGACTCTATGATCGACAGACGTTCCGACAGCCAAATCTGAAAAGGATACACAAATTCCATAAGCAACGGAGTGGTCCGCTATAGCCCACTCGATCGAATACAACATCTAACTCGATCTAGTAAGCCCTCTGAAAAAAGGCAGTAGCTCGCAAAGAATGTCACTCGATCGAGTGACAGGTCCACTTGATCGAGTGACTTACGGGCATCAGAAAATTCGCGCGAAAGCAAAAAATAATAATAAAAAAAAACGAGCGATGTATACCTGCAGGAGGCGAGTACTCCCTGTCAGCTGTCGGTCTGAGTCGAGTCGCCTGGCATCGAGACCCATAATGATCTCCCCGGTGGCTAGCCAAGCAGGACTATGACCAGTCTCCATCTGGTCAACCACACCAATCAGCCTGATTTGACCCAAGCACGAGTCAACATCCATCATCCCTTCAAAATCGTAGCGGTGTAGCATACAAAAGGCAAAAGCCCTACGCCTATGAGCAGCAGTGATCCTCACGTCTTGGAGGCTCATAAACTTGTCAGCCAGGTTGAAAAGGGAAACAGTATTTCCCCGCACCATTCGATCTGTCTCAGCATGAGACAGCCCTAAGAAATCCCTCAGCCTCCTTCTTGGATCCGGGTAGAATGAAGGGATAGCAGGACGAGCGATAGGGCTCCAACCACCTATAGCCGCGATCTCCTCAGGTAGAGGGCATATTTCTCCTCGCGGGAACGTGAAGACGTGATGGGTAGTATCCCAAAACGTCAGGCAGGCGTTCAAAAAGTGCGAGTCGGTAATCAGACGTTGAAGTGGGAACAGACTGACAATTCCCATTTGGGTCAATTGAACTTTCTCTTCGTCCTGAAAATATTGGGACCAAGCAAAAAGCATGGCGGTCAGATGATCGATACCCATGACAGAAGTTTGAGTCTTCTTGAAAGTCTAAGAGATTTTGAGGAGAGGGAGGAGTTTATGATTTGGGATGCAGTAAGTTGAAGCAGGGATTCCTATATTTATAATAGGAAAACCTAACTGAACCCTAACTACCATGCCTCCTCAGCAAATATGGGCCCTATGCGCGCGCAGGCCTGACTGCAGATCAGAACCTAGAATAGGAATCAAGTCGTCCCGAGCTTTCCTAAAAATTTCTAAAAAATTGTAATAAAAAAATCTTTCAAAAATTTTGCTTTTCAAAAAATCAATATTTTATTCTCCCCGGCATGAGTCGGTGTTTTTTGCCTATGTGTTACATGCAATTTGTTATGTGTCAGCATACAGGTACACCCCAGACTTCAGAAGCGAGTCTCCGCGCAACTATTTCGCTCCCCAGCGTAAGTCAATGTTTCTCCCGGAATGCTACATCCAAGATTTGATGTGTCGGCATACGGGTACACCTACACCTTCAAAGGCAAGTTCGGCTCCCTACTGAGCTATCATCATCAGGACATGTATGACCCTCTGCTTATGGCTGGCGAGCCCTTCACGCAAGTCTACTGGACTATAAATGACCCGACCGGAAGGCTGCCAGGTCGTAATCTGCGATTGGCCTGGTAGCTACTCTGACTTTCGCCTTGTCCAAGCCTTAGTCAGAGTGGGGGCTCTGTAGACACCCGCATTTTGCCCGCTAGTGTCTATAGCAGTTCCCGACAAAACACCCGATGATGATCGGACGCAAACATGACTTAGTATACTGGAATATGTGCTCGGAATCAATAATATCCGACGTGGACTTTTAGCGGAGTACAAATCTCTCAAAACTGACCTCAAATTCAGGCCCAGTAGGTCGTTCCGAGTAAAATAAGACTAATTTGGGCCAAAACCGATACCAAAAATAAAAACCGTCTTTTGGCGACCGGGTCAAAACCCGGTCAAAGACGAATCCGTCACATAAGTCAGCCAAGTTCGCTTCTAGAAACTTGCGCCCAAATACAAAATGCAAAAAAATCAAAAAGTCAATTTTCCTAAAATGGCTCGCCACCCTTATCCACTCGATCGAGTGGATTGACCTCACTCGATCGAGTGGAGCCTCAAAATCCGGAACAGACCCGTTTTCAAAGGCACTCAATCGAGTGACCCTAGGTCGTGGGGTATTCTCTATAAATACCCCCTCAAACCCTTTGCTAAATCAATTTTGCCAAAGCTTCTAAACCCTACATTTTCAACCTACACTACACAAGACAAACTACTGTACAACCCTAAGCAACCTTAGTCGAAAACCGAGTCATTACCTCTCGTAAAACCGATACACACACACACACACCATAACTTGCATACATCCTCGATACTCCCGCGTTCCCATCGCTATTACGAGTCCATTGTCGAGGTCTTCGTAAGCATGTATGTTGAGGGTGTCGTAAACCCCGTCTCAATCTTTACTATCTCGATTCATTTTATATACATTTTCGTATTTTACGTTATGATCGTATTAGTATACTAACACTAACATTAACATTTAATTTTATCATTTACTAACTTTTATCCTTTCGTTACTAACATTTATATACCGTGTATATATACATACTAGTACTAAAATTCGGATCCTAACCCGTTTGACTATGACGACCATCCAAAGTCCGTTTAATCCCTTTACGAGCAACGATGGAGGTGGCGCCCTTTCGAGGAGCGCCCCCCAATGTACTCAAGGGCGTAACGAGATTGTGGTCGCTCATAGTTGAACGCGTAGGACTCCATTTCTAAGATTAGTGCGAGATCCGTTGATGCGAAAACAGACATCACATAATCCGTTAGGATTAGTATCGATGTCGTGACGCGGAGGACTACAATTTCGTCACTAATCAATTCTTTTCAATCCCATAATAACACTTTTCACAAGATTTTGATGACGGTGTTATAATCGTATAATACACGATAATAGCACCGAAGACCGAGTTGTATTTAAATTGTGCCATATTTTTATTCAACTCGGTCAACCATCGACTTTAAAATCAAAAAACGAAACGAGCCATGCCTCATACAGGGGGCACTCGACCGAGTGCCATAGGCCTCTCGATCGAGTAGCACCCCAAAAACTGGGCAGTAGCCACCTCGAAGACGCACTCGATCGAGTCCAGGCCATTACTCGATCGAGTGGGTCCTTTAGCCCAAAAATCCGAGGACTTTAATGCATCATTTGAGCCTCGTCTTTTTTTACGACTTAGTCGTAGCGTGCAAAGTCAATCACGCAATCCACCCTTTCAACCTCATGCATATCATTACACTTAAAACGACTTTGATCGATTGTCCTTCACTATTAGTTTTGTGTCGACGACTCTTTAGTCGTATCCGACACGTGATTAATTTGGACGCCAACATTTCGAGGTGATAGGTCGAGACAAGGCATCGAGATTCGGGATCGGGCTAGCACTACGCCTAGGTCCCATATCTCCGTCCTTTGATTAGTACACAATATAATGTGTATCTAATCGAAGTTCGTCCACTTGCACAACTTATGGTCTAGTGTGTATTTATTTTATACGGGTCCGTTTCGAGTCATTATTTATCGCTCTTTTTTTATTTTCCGTTTATGCTATTTTATTATTCGCTTTTTTTGTATTGGTCGGGTTGTATTTCCGCCCATGTATTTTGTATTAGGGATATTAATATAATATCTCTAGAATATATTATTTTATTGTGATATAATTTAGTTTAGTTAATTATATCTCTTAGAATCTTTGGTTTAGGTAATTTGTATCTCTTAGAATATCCTAGTGATATTATTCTTGTACCCCATTGTAATCCTATAAATAGTACCCTTTTACTTCAATATTAATTATGCAATTCATTCATAATAATAATTCACCTTTCTCTTAATCATCTTTCAACTCTTTCATAATTCTAACATGGTATCAGAGCAGAGATCCGTTGTATCGGCCTGAACCCACCCGTCTTTCGCTGCCCTTCCCGTCGAATTGCATCAAATCCCTCTCCCTCACCCATAAACTTTCCTTCACCATCACTAAATCTAATCTTTTACCCCCTAAAAACCCAATTTTATGGTTTAATCTTCTCCACTTTAATCAAATCAAATCTGTGATTAAATTTTCTACCCTCTCTCAAATTCAATTTGACCATAAATTTTTAGTCCCTTCCAAATTACTGGCGAGTGTACGCTTCCTAGATTGTCGAGTTTATGCACCCTAGATTGGCGAATTACGCACTGCACCCTAGATTGGCGAATTACGCACCCGAGACTGGCGAGTTTACGCAACCTGATGATATGTTCTGACACCCTAGACTGGCGAGTACGAATTACGCACCCAAGGCTGGCGAGTTTATGCACCCTAGATTGGCGAATTACGCACTGCACCCTAGATTGGCGAATTACGCACCCGAGACTTACGCACCCGCTATTCGTTCCTCTTATTTTCTCCAAGATTGGACTCTCGGTTCCGCCATCCATCTTGCGGGAGCATATTAGAGATATTAATATAATATCTCTAGAATATATTATTGTATTGTGATATAATTTAGTTTAGTTAATTATATCTCTTAGAATCTTTAGTTTAGGTAATCTGTATCTCTTAGAATATCCTAGTGATATTATACTTGTACCCCATTGTAATCCTATAAATAGGACCCTTGTACATCAATATTAATCATGCAATTCATAATCAATCTTTCATAATTCTAACATTTTGTACGTATTTACGAGCTTTATTTATTTTGATGCTTATCGCTTTATAAATGAACCTCGCATGCTAAACAACTTCGACAATAGTTAGATGCATTAAAATGACGTAGTTCACACGAAATTCGCATGTTTAGCCGAAAATGCTGTTTGCATATCCTTTAGTCATTTTACTAGCGTGCACATGAACACGAACGATGTCTTAATAGAGGCCGCTAAGTGCGGGCGGGGTTGGGTGTCCTTAGTGGGCTTCCCAACACGTACCCTCACCCCTTACTCAGAACCTCGGTTTCCGGATGTCTGAAACCGTTGGCGCACGAGAGTCATTCTTTACACGATAAGCGGTGTAGATGGTATCGGTATCGTAATGCAAAGGGACGAGCCTCGTAAACTCTAAAATCGAAATGGGCCGTACTTTGTGTACGGTCTATGACGACATAGAGTGGGTTCGAATGGGTCTGAATTCCCATAAATTCGGTGGCGACTCCGACTTTGACTTAAATTTCGAACCCGAGATCAATCTTACCACGAGATTCATTCGCTTACCCAAACCCGCACGTGGCCGCATCGGGGTGGACCTACGTCATGTTCACAACTAGTCATAAGCAAGGACATTGATTCTGTTTCATGTATGGGCATGAAAAGTGTTAATAAAAGTAGAACAGTTGTTGCTTTATACCTTGCATGAATATGAGGTACAATAAGGCTAACATGATTGTTGGATTCTACATTCCTAGTAGTGAATGCTTTTATTAGTTACATAAAGACCAAAAGGTCTCGTCCCTCGACACGAGTTTTACCTATTATGACATTGTCCTTAATCCATGAGACAAGAAACATAAGAATAAGTTTCATATTGATGAAATTATAAACCTTATTGATAAGGATCAACTGAGGTAAATGGATCTTGTTTAGATGGATAAATGACATTAGAAGTGACTCCTATTAATTGTAGTAGGAGTGTACTTAGACTTGTTGGATCACACATATAAAGATACGTGTGAGTTTAACTAGTGATGTTGCAAAAATAGGTAACACGTATGGTTTTGTTCATTTGATGAAATTTAAATCTGAATGCTTTAAATTGTTCAAGGAAAATCAGATAAAAGTACAATATCATCTTGAAAAGTTGGGTGGTGGGTGACATGTAAGGCCGATCATATGTGGATCAAGTGGGTTCACTCAATTTTTTTGAAGGATAAAGATTGGAAGTCTTATAAGCCTCCCCTTAATTCCAGTTGGTCTTGGAGAAAGATCTGCTTGGTTAAGGACAAATTTTTCTTCAACAATCTCTTCCCATCCTTAATTGCTCAAGGTCGATCGTATGATGTGCATGAAGGATATGAATGGCTACGGATACAAGGACAAAAAGTGGCATGGGATAAGCTAGTATGGAACAGAATTAGCCTTCCAAAGCATGGTTTCATCGCTTGGCTAATTTGTCACAATAGGCTACTTACTAAAGATAGGCTTGCTAAGATGAGTGTTGTGGGAGATCCTACTTGCTTTATATGTGGTGCAGCTGCTGAAACACATGACCACTTATTCACGCATTGTGTGTATGTGCAACAATGTTTCAGTCGTCTATCTTGCTGGATACAACAAGCTATACCTTGGCACAAAACAGCAAAGTGGTGGACAAAGCTTAGAACCAACACTACAAGAAACGGCTCAGTTACCGACTGAAATTTAAACAATCGGAAAAATCATTCACCGACTGAAAACGGTCGGTAAACGTGAAGGTGGTTGGTAATTTACCGACTGAACATAATCCGTCGATAACCCAGTACTTTCCGTCGGTAATGGTGTATTTTACCGACCGATTTGTAACTTTGCCGACTAAAAATGCATCTGTCGGTGATGTTGCTTAACTAATGATAAGTGTAGTTTGTAGTGCCTATTTTACTGTGTTTTGGGTCCCATTTTCCTTGTGGAATCGCAGCTTGGGGGCGGTTTATGGGCTACTTATGCTTCCTTTAGTTCGTTTCAGGTTCCCGAGACCATTTGTGAAGAGTTGGAGCAAATCTGACTCAATACATACACTTTTCGGAGCCAACGAAGTAAAGGAACGATCACTCGACGCCTTGGATTCGACCCCGAGACCTTGGGACCCAATCCCGAGCCTCTTAGACCCGATCCCGAGTCCTGAGAATCGGTGAGAAGCCCATGTGAAGCAAGGAGGGACCAAAAAGTTCTTATTTGAGGCCTACAAGACCCATCCCGGTCGGGAAGGCCTCATCCCGTCCGGGATGGGGTGCACATTTAGAGAAGCTACTGCCAGTGGCCCGTCCCGGTCGAGACCATCTCGTCCCGGGCGGGACCGATCCGTCCCGGGCGGGATGACAGTGCTGCAGCCGCGCCTTGTTTCTTTCATCCTCCTTCATTCTTGGACCCATATAAATACTTCCCTCTTGTATTGTTTATGGATATATACATTACATTAGACTCTCTTAAGCCTCTCTACAACTTTGAAACCCTAGATTTAGTGCTCCTCTAATTAGTTAATCTTCCTTTAATCTAGTTTAGATAATCGTGTATTAAGTGGGTTCTTGAAGATTCATCCAAGCTTGACAACCTTGGAGTTGATTTGGGTTCTTATTTATGCAAGTTTACATCTTTTCTTTCATCTTGTTGTTGGTATAATTTTCTTTACTCTTGTTCTTGTTTATTTAATCAAGTTTGAATCTTTATATTTTATTGATTGTTATTGTTCTTGTTGTTAATAATGGATGTTTGGTTTATGATGTTGTTTTCTCTTATTATTGTTATGAGTAGTTTGATAATGAGTGAGTAGTATTCTTGTGGGGTTAGTAGGGGGATTAGGGGTAGATTATGGGTGATTAGGGCTTGATTAGGGGTAAAGGTTACATCTTTGTTGCTAGTCTCATATTGGGCACACCATGTGTTTGATGATTTGCTTGTGTGGGTAGTAGTGGCCAATGCTTCTCATACTTGTTTCTCTTCTTCTCATTGTTTTGCTAGTGTGTGATTGTGTTAGGGTATAGTCTTAGTCACGAGAGTGCGGACTTTGGTCTACGTAGCGAGAGCCCGGACCGACCTTGACCTAGGTTTAGACGCGAGAGCGCGAACCGACTCTAGCAACTAGGAGACACCTACACCCTTGATCACCCTATTACCCTACTACACTTAAGAACCCGACCTACCCCACTCCTTTCCATACTTGGTTCATCCTCCTAGCTAGTCATCATTTCTCTAGTTTGCTAGTTTAGTTAGCCTCTAGTTATTTCTCTCATTCTCGTTTTAGCTAGTTCATTGTTAGCTTAGTCTTACCTCTTCCACCACCATAGTTTACCAATTTTCGCTCTCTTTGTGTTTGTTTGGTAGCATAGTCTCATTTTAGGCCAATTTAGTCTAGGCTTTGCAATACCGTCTCCGTGGATACGATCCCGACTTACCCTAGCTACCCACTAGGATTAGCCGGTTGTTACTTGTTGGTTAGGACCCACGACAAATCCTAACCATCAATTTGGCGTCGTTGCCGGGGAACGGTGCATTGTTTAGACTTAGTTTGCTTATAGCTATACTTAGTTACCGTTCTTCGTGCTCTTCTATCACCTCTTGTGCATATTTTGTAGATTTTTCTTGTTTTCTTAGCTTTCTTTTCTCTTTGTCTTTCGATTGTGCTTGTTTATTGTCGTTGCCTAATGCCCATAAAGCACTAGGTGTTCTCACGTTTGTTCTAGTGTGTAGTGTATGCCAAGGAGGAGAGGCGATTTCTTTCTCTTCAATCCATATCCGGAGAGACTCTTTAGAGCCTTTCGCCAACGGACGATTGATCGGGTTAGACACTCTCAACCGGGTACTAGCAATACCCATCAAGAGCAAGCTCAAGGATCCGACTTTAACGAGTCACCTCGAGAGACGGCCGAAGGGATCTTCATAAATCCCTTTGGTTCATCTATCCATTATTCTTCACCTAGTTCCCCGTCTAGTTCTACATCAACACCGTCTACACCATCTTCTCCCGCAAATCCAATCATGCCGAAGTTTTCATCTCACTCCACTTTTACGGAAGATGTCTTGCCGAGACCGAGTGCTTTGCCGGATACTTATACCGGGAATTTTGTGGCAAAGACACAATTCATACAACTTGTGGAGAGAAATCAATTTAGTGGTTTGCCCACCGAAGACCCGCACCAACACATGGAGACCTTCTCCGATTATTGCGATGCTATCTCTCAAATCGGGGTTACTCAAGATCAAATCCGTTGGGTACTTTTCCTGTTCTCTCTCATTGGAAAAGCAAAGCAATGGATCAAGAGTCTCGATAGGGCAACCATGGGTATTGATACATGGAAGAAGCTAGCCTTAGCCTTCTACCAACAATTCTATCCCCCGGAGAAGACAAATCTATTGAGGGCTTCCATCACCGGATTTCAACAACGGGATGAGGAAAGCCTTTATGAATCATGGGAAAGATTCAAAGCCTTGATCCGATCTTGTCCTCATCATGGTCTATCACAATGGTTCCTAGTTCAACAGTTTTGGAACGGGTTATATGAAGACTCAAGGGCCATTCTCAACATGGGATCGAATGGGAGGTTTACCGAGGTGGATGATGATCAAACTTGGTCAAGAATTGAAGAGATGGCGGTGCACAATTCCCAATACTCTAGGCCTCGAAAGGCGAATCGAGTAGGTAGGCATGAGGTCGATGCCATTACACAATTGAGCATTGACCTTGGAGCTCAACTAAGAACTCACATGGAATCTATTGACAAGAAGCTCCAAAGCCACCTCAATCAAGTTCAAAGCTCTAGTTCCTCCAACCAACACTCGGTTCTTCAAATTATTGCTTTGGGAGTTGTACCCCCTCTGCCGTATTATGGGATGTGTGATATGTGCGGGATAGTTGGACATGAGCCTACACATTGTCGGGGAAGTATTGAGCAAGTGAACGCCTTTCAAGCGTTCAAGCAAGGTGCCTCCTATTCTAATACATTCCAAGCTTCCCATCAAGTCCCTCAACAACAAGCTATACAACCTCGTCCCTATATTCCACCTCCCTTAAGGGACAACAATAAAGGATACCAAGGTTATGCGGGTAACCCAAGACCGTTCAATAATTTCAAGCAACATAACCAAGGTAATTACAACAACAATCAAGGGTTCCAACATGGGAACTTCAATCAAGGTGGTTTCCAAGGAAAGCAAAACTTTCAAGGACACCAAAACTACAACCATGGCAACAATCAAGGCCTTAATCAAGGCAATTCTCATGGGTTCCAAGGGAACCATCAACAACAACAAGCAACCCAAGGTGCTAGACAAGAAAGCAAGCCTAGGAGCAGGTCTCCTATTCATGATTATGGTACTCCATTAACCCTCACCGATACTCCGCACAATCCACAATCTCCACCTCGAGATGTCAACATGCAAAAATCTATGATGGATATGCAAAGGAGTACTCAAGAAATGCAAAGAAGCCAAATGGAGATGGCAAGAAACCAACAAGAGTTCTTTGCTCATGTTCAAAGGGATAACATAGCAAGAGATGCCCATATGAAGATGCTTGAGACTCAAATATCTCAACTTGCTTCGAGAAGTTCTTCAAGACAAAAGGGGCAATTACCTCCTCAAGGTGAAACTCCGACATTTGAGCATGTAAATGCTATTACCACGAGGAGTGGCACATCTTATAATTCCCCCTTGCCCCCTAGTGAGCAAGAATCAAGGCAAGAAATTATACCCCCCTCTCAAGATAATTCAAGCTTCGAAAATCCAATGGAGGAGCAAGTCTTAGGGAAGATCGAAAAACCCCATGAAGACAAGCTTCCCCCGCTTCAAGGAAAAGACAAGGGTAAAAGGAAAGTGTCATTTGAGGAGTCTACCCCGATTGAGCAAAACAAGTTCCATATCAAGTTGCCTTTCCCGACAAGGCAAATGAAGACCAAGGTGGATGCTCAATACGACAAGTTCCTTAGTATTGTGAAGAAATTGGATGTGAGTGTCCCATTTACCGAGCTACTTACCCAAATCCCGGCGTATGGAAAATTTGTGAGAGAAATCTTGGCTAGGAAGAGATCCGTCGATAAGGAAGAGACCATTGCGTTCACAAGAGTGGTGAGCGAGCTTATTCAAGGTTCTACGCTTCCCAAGTTGAAGGATCCGGGTAGTTTCTCGATCCCATGCACCATTGGCAACTTCAAGATCGAGAAAGCATTATGTGATTTGGGTGCGAGTGTAAGCATCATTCCCTATTCTATTTGTGAGAGACTTGGAATGAAGGAGCTCAAGTGCACTTCCGTTACACTTCGAATGGCCGATAGTTCACTCAACCGACCATTAGGGATGTTAGAAGATGTGCCGCTAAGAATCGGAAAATTCTTCGTTCCGGTTGATTTTCTTGTACTTGACATGCCGGAAGATGCTATTACTCCTATTATCCTTGGGCGCCCATTTCTACATACCTCCGGTGCTATGATCGATGTAAAGAACGGTAGGATCACATTTGAGTTAGGCGAATAGAAGCTCGTGTTCGACCTCCAAGGCAACACCTCGCCTACTAATGATGAGTCTTGCAATATGGTCCACGCCACGAAAGACGTCGATCTAGGGAAAGAATCGGGACAAGGCTTGAAGAACAACTTCTATGAGCTTGAGGATGATGATTCCAAGATTGGAGAGGATGAGTGCCCATATCATGGGTTTGAAAATAAGTGCAATGACAAGAAGAACGATGAGCCTCCCTTGGGGCCGCATGAGGATAGGTGGACGTTTGGGTATATCCCGAAGGATAGCAAGTATAAGTTCAAGCCATTGAACTTTGTAGATCGGGATGCCCCGGGAACGTCAAGGTTAGGAGGCGATGATCCTTGGAGTGGAGGTTGGTATTCCACTATCTTGATTGAAGACTTTGCTAGGATCTTCGATTTGTTTCTTCGTGCCCTTGATGGAGATGGAATTGGTTATTGTTTTTGAAAAAGATTGAAGAATGCACCATCCTTGGTTTGACGAAGTTCCAAAAGAACCGTCTCATTGTATATATCTCTTTCTTGTAGTTAGTTTGAGTTTTGTGATATTCTTGTTATTTGGATTGATTGATGAGTGTTGCGAGGGAGAGAATTTGATGTGCTTTTGAGCTTTGTTTGATAGGTGAAGTGATGATGACTCCTAGTGAGGAATAGCCATGATAGAGCTTGGATCGAGAGAAAGGATGTCGGTTTTTAAAGCTTTGTTTAAGCTTTTGGGGTTTTGGAGGTCAAGAAGATCCATCCCGGGCGAGAAGAGGGCTTCCCGACCAGGAAGGATGAGGCATCCCGACCGGGAAGGACCATCCCGATCGGGATGAAGGTGCCAAAAATTGAAGTTACTGGAGTGCCATCCCGACCGGGACGGGAGCTTCCCGACCGGGACGGGTGTGTCATCCCAACCGGGACCATCCATCCCGGCCGGGATGGTCCCCTGCTCCCCCTTATGCCTCTTCTTCGACATTTAAGTCCACCCAACCATTGTATACCCCCTCCCAACCTCCCTACCTATCCTTGCCCATATCATATGACCCATGCACCTCATTTACATACCCTCACTTCATATCCTCTTCACTTTACACCGAAATTTCACATCAAATCCCACCTCCTCACATTATGGCAAGCCTACTACCTCAACCATGCGATACTTTCAAGCTTGAAGAGGGATGACAATGATGACGACAAGAAAGTGCAATTATTGACCATTGAAGACGATGGAGAGAGTGAGTTGCTAACCTATGGGTACGACAACTATCCTTTCATTTCCATTTTTGTTGTTGCTTGTTTTCCCTTGTTTATCCCCTTCCCGTTGTACACTTTTGTGTCTTGGTATCATGGTGGCCTTCGAGGCCTTAGTAGTTATTGCTCCCGACTCTTGATGACGTGACTACATCAAGAGTCATTTTCAAAATCCAAATTTCCAAGATTTTCACCCTTTTTTTTTAGGATTTAGTCGGATTTGGGCGGAATCCGGGCTAGGTGACTTGATTACACCTAGTCCTCCCCTCCCATTTCCTTTTATTTCCTTCTTTTTATTTCCTCCCTTTCCATATCTTTTCTTGTCTCGGCCCACGGTGACTTGATTACACCCCGGCCGGACGTATCCTACCCTTTCTTCACTTTTATCTTTGATTCTTAGCTTTATTTTCGTAGTTTCTTTTATTTTCTTTTGTGTCTCCGCACACTACCATCGAGCATGAAGACATTGCTCGGTTTAAGTGTGGGGGAGCGATATTCTAGCGTAGTTAGTTTTATTTTCTTAGTTTTTTCGAAAAATCTTAAAAACCCCTAAAAATTTGAAATTTTTTCACAAAAATCAAAAAGATTTTCTTTTGTGTCTTTTCCTTTTTGTGTCTTTGTATCGCATATTTGTTTTGTTGTGTGTGTTTGCCTCCCTTTTCCTTATAGGTTGCTTAAATCGCCGCTAACTTTGGAAGGCTTTCAAGACATCCGGTAACGCCTTTTATCCATTTTCCCTCTTTACCTCTTGTGATGTTCGGAGGAGATTTGTGATGATGTGCGCTCGGGAGGAGCTTTGTAAAGTTTGGTGTTGGTTGGTTGCTTATTTGGATGTTCGGGGTGGTGTTTGTTTTGTTTTTGTGCTTGTCTTGTTTTGTTTTATATTGTTGCCTTTTGTCTCTTTTTCTTTCTTTTTCGTTTAGTCTTTGTTTTTGTGTTGTGTAGTGTTTCTTGTGTGTAAAAGGTTTTCGAAAACCCGGTTTAGAGGCTAGGGTGCGAGTGCTTACTTTCTCTTTCTAATAGTATAAATCGAGTCTTGGACTTAGGTCTAGTAGAATGACCCTAAATCAATGATTTCGTTGGTCCTTTACCTTGAGTCCACCTAGCTTACTAGGGATTTACTACGGGATTTGCATTTTGACCATTATGACCACCCACGGTGTGAAAAGGCCTTGGTTGCCGAGTCCCGTCCCTTAGGTGATCGTGTTTGGGATTGTTTGATTAGTCCAAGTTTTCCCCTTTTTGTGGGTTTGAAGGGAAGGCGTCGTCCCGACTCACCCATTTCCCTACCTCCTACACATATCCACACAATAAATTGCAATTTGTTGAAATCATCCTTCTTGTTGCAAAAAGAAATGCTTACAAGCCAAATCAAGCCAAAAGGGCAAAGAAAAGAAAAAGAAAAGGCACAAGAAAGCCAAAAAGAAAATAGAAAAGAAGAAAAAGAAATGGCATGGCAACACTCCTAGCAAAGATGCAAAGAAAAGAGAAAATGCCAAAAGAAAACCCGTCTCACAAAAAGAATCCCCACATCTCAAAATAAGCCTTTTACTGACTATTACCGTGAAGAGCCTACCAAAGGACCGAGTCTCTAGGAAGGATGATAGCGGTAATGGTCGGTCTTCCCTCATTTTGCATGCATATCCACTTTTTTACTTGGACTAGTTAGGCGGTTTTGGACATGGAACGACCCTCTTGGCTCATCGCTAAAGGGGGCGGGGTCTCACTTACCTACAGTGTCGACTAACACCGTGGTTCATCCTCACTACAGGAGATCACATCTTTAGCGGCATTTATTTTGTTATTAGGCGGCATTTATAAATGCCACGTAAAGTGTTTGCAGCATTTAATCATTTGCCATTAGATTCAATGTAGGGAGAAGTCATTGTGGCATTTATACAAATGCTGGTAAAGCCTTATATAAACCCCACTATAGACTTTTCATAAATTCAAAATTTTGTTATTTATTTTATTTATTTCATTTTTTTTTTAATTGGTAAGCATATCTTTCCAATTTTGGAGGTTTTTTTTTCATTTCTAATAATATTGTTTTAATATATAAGATATATTAAAAGTAACTAATTAAAAAAAAGGACAAACATATAAAATAACTTACGAGTATTTTATAATATTGACAATAGAATTCGTAGTTGTCAAGTGACCATTACAATAGCTTATATGGGTATAAACCCAATTCGTTAAATCTTTATCAAAGGATAACAAAAACTTAAATAGTTACAATCCAAATACCAAAATTTCTATAGTTATATCTCTATCAAAATAGCTAAGTGGAAATGGGTAGTCATCCCAAAAAACCAAAAGTGATTGTGCGGCTACGTATGAGGATTATTAAGGATATCTCTACCAAACAAAGCCATCTTGAGCATGGTTAACTCATCTTGCATTTTCCTTTGCACTTCTAAATTTTCTTCTTGTATCTTGACACATTTATCATTCACCTTCTTGAGCTCACATTCCAATAATTGAATTTTTTCGTTACATAACACATGATCGTTATCCAAACCTTCTTTGTTACCAAAGCATGCCGTAGATGAAATAGACGATGGAACTCTACCAAGCCCGCGGACTCGTCCTCTTCTCTCATGACCTATAATCTCATTAATTACCTGTGAATATATATCTCCATGCCAAGCAACAACTCCATTTGTGACTTCTTTATTATTTGGCAAATCATTTAATTTTGCATTGATCATTTCCTAAAAGCAACAAAGAACATACACCTCCATGTGAAATTCACATATAAGTCTATCCAAAAAAAAATTCAAATCAATATATGAGCAATAATAAAAGTTGAACATGATTCTCACCACCGCTTGCCTTGATTTTTCATCCATTGGAGCAGGATCAGTTTTTCGGTCCTTATGAGTCTCCAAGAACACATGAGCACGGGATGGTGGTACTCCATCAATAGTCTGTCCAAAAAATATAGCACGACTTTGAACATATAAGCTCTAAGTTAATAAATTGTGTCCGTTAAAAAATTACACACCTGCTCTTCAATAACTCGCGCAAAACTTTTTGATCCAGCAGTGTGTGTCATAACTTGAGACTCACGACTCTGTCTATTTTTAATAGAGCGCTCCTATCCACATCCGTAGCATATCAGACAATAACAATAATTACAAAAAAACGACAAGAAAAAACTACTCTCAAGTAGTACATTGACTGATCTTGAACAATAATACAAAAGCTACAGTGTAAAAATAAGAGACTATATATGTGCACACCATACCTTCGCTTTTGGTGAACTCCAATAAGTAACTAATGAAATCCATTGATCTCGTGGCACAATATCTGGTTTAGCATTCAAAACTTTGCTTACATTTCCCTTGTTTGGTTCATAGTACTCATTTTTAAGTTCGGCTTTAAAGTTACTCCATTTTCTTCCCATTGATTGCAACACATACTTCGCAGCTACAGAATTTGGAATAATAAACTTTGACTGTACAATTTGAAACAATAATAACAATATAGTAAGACAAATAAATATCATAAATAAGTAGTATGTTTGTTTACTTCTTATTCATAAAAATCACCTTCACAATTTGAAGAAGCTCGTTCTTTTGATCTTTTGGAACTAGTCTCCAATCAGGAGGATAACTCAACGAGCATAAGGCAGGGTTTCTTACTATTGTACCAATGAAATGAGCAAGTTGGGATACTTCACCTCCAACTGGCTGCCAATTGTTATTCCAGCTAGCCTTTATTCTTTTGTTCTTAGGTAAATTCCAAACATTGGCCATCAAAGTTGGTCCCCTACGCTTAGTAGATGTAGACTTAGAATACCCTATAGAAAAGTGAAAATTATTGAAGTTACCAACAATATCACATTCACACCAATATAACAATTGTACACATCAGAAAGAGATATCTTACTTTCAACATTCTCATCGGTGAAAGACGTGTTGTCTATGAAGAATTCATCACTATCAAAGTTGTCACGAGGCTGGGAAGCTCCATCTTCATGAACTTGATTAGAATCAAGTGGTTGGAGGGGATTAACAGGTGTAACCTCACTGCCATCACTTCTAACATTAACGATACGAGGCCGTCTTGTCACCGTTGAAGCTATAAAATAAAAATACAAGAATAACATCATGAGAACTAATTAGCTTATACTAAAAAGATCACTTGAAAAAGTAGATATACATAAATAAAATAAAATAAGCCAGTGCAACATAAACATGTATATGGAAGAAGTAGAACATTACCTTCACTGTATGTCAAAGTGAACACAAAACAAAAAAAAAAACAAAAAACAAATAATATAGATAAACCTCAATGCAACTTATCAGTGACAACAAATTGCGGTCACTTCAACGCTTACCTATGTATCTTACTCAAATGTAAAATTATTTAATCAATCATTTAATTAATAACATTTTTAATAAGAAGTTCATGAATATAGCATACGATAAAATGGACCCATATTGTTAAAAATCATCATAAATAAATAAACTTTTGTCTTCAACTTGATGATCATTTAACTAAAATCGTTATCTTCTTCATCATCTTCGTCTCCAATTTGGTCCTCATTTACATATAATCCTTCAAAGTTAGATGTTGAAGACTCATCCATTTCTACATCTAAATCAGCTTCTAAGTCAACCATTTCAGAATCATTATTCATAAACAATCCAACATCTTGGTAGTCATCCTCCCCTGTGTCAAATGTATCCCTACGTTTCATGGGAATCGGAATGCACCATTGTGGCTCTATACCATCTTCAACAAAAACAACTTGTTGAACTTGAGAAGGGAAAACAAAAGGATCACCACTTAGGCGACCTCCGGTGTGTATGAGATGCTGAAAGTTAACTAATGTGCAACCTAGTTTGTCTCTTTTTATGCCTCTTCCACTTACTACATCAACCCAATCACATGCCATCAACACAACCTTAAAATCTCCATAATAATCCAACTCAACAATGTCAATAATACGACCAAAGTAAGTCACATCTCCAAGCATTGGACGTGAGTCACTAGAGCTAGCATAACTCTGTGTTTTTACAACAACCATTATCCCATTGTTTTGAGTTGTCATATCTTGCTCATATCCTTTACTTCTAAACCTAAATCCATTTTTTACATCGAATGCATGAAACCTTCTTGCAATAAAATTTGGGCCTCTTGCAAGTGTCTTAATGTGACTAGTAAGTCGATGATCTGCCCCACTGTCAGTATCGTTAACCTACCAAACAAATGTAACACGTTAAGTTATCTGATTAATAAGGTTAGATATATATGTTAAAATTAATATTTGGTTTAGGTTTCATACATAATTCCTCAACCAATCACTAAAGCCTTCACTATGAAGCTTCTCTTTCTCACGTTGTGTTGGTCGCCTTCGACGATTCGTTCTACTAATGTGGGCCATATGATCCCTAACATGTGAAAAATATAGTTCATAAAAATCAATCACGGATAATCATGGTTTAAGAAAATTTGCTTAGAAAAGTAGATTTGCTTACTTCTTTAAAGAGCTAAGGTTTGTATCATCGCAATTGAACAACACATAACAATGTGCTTGCTTCAACATTATGTCTTCCATTCTAAATCCAAGTACACTTCCATATGGCCTCCCTTCAGAAGGAAACAAACATGACTCCTCTTCATCGGTGTTATCTACCATGTTATCAGCAGTGTTACGTTGACAACTTCTTGACTCTACTCCTTTCAGATATCTTGAACAAAAGTTGAGACACTCATCAGCAAGGTAAGCCTTTGCAATAGAACCTTCTAGTCGCGCCTGATTTCGAACATAAGACTTCAAGGTTTTTAAGTACCTAAAATAACATGACAAAAAATCGTCATTTGGTTAAAATGAAAATAAAAATAAAAATAAAAAAAATTACCTCTCTATCGGATACATCCATCGGTAGTGCGCTGGCCCGCTTACTCTAGCTTCATGAATTAGGTGAACAACTAGGTGAACGCTAACCGTGAAAAACGAAGGCAAAAATATTTTCTCCAAAGAACAAAGGATTTTAGCAACCTTTCCTTCAAGTAGATCAAGCTCATGGACGTGAAGTGTTTTTCCACAAAGGACTCTAAATATGGTGCATAGCTCAGTTAAAGTAGATGTAACTTTGTCATCTAGATTTCCCCTCAGAGCAACCGGGAGAAGACATTGCATAAGGACATGACAATCATGACTTTTGAGTCCACACAAAGTGTTATTCTTATGGATGCATCGAGATATGTTTGAAGAATACCCATCCGGAAATTTCACTTTTTGCAAAACCTTTAAAAAACACTTCTTACCCTCTTTAGCCAAGCAATAAGGAGTTGGTGGCATGAATGTTCTCCTCCCTCGCGATTGTGGCCATAACTTCTTCCTAATTCCAAGAACTTTAAGGTCCTTTCTAGCTTTCAAATTGTCTTTTGATTTGTTGTGAACATTCAAGAGTGTGTTTATGATGTTGTCACATACATTTTTTTCGATATGCATGACATCAAGATTATGTCGCACTAAATTAAACTCCCAATATGGGAAGTTTAAAAAATATACTCTTCTTTTTCCATGTACCATCAACCACCCCCGTAGGCGGATCACTAAGTTTCCCTAAATAAAAATTAATATCTCTAAGTTGCTCTAACAATTCAGATCCTGAGAGTGGCTTGAGTTTTGTAAGATCAGCAAGAAATCGTTGGTGATCCATGTAAGAAAATTTCTGACCATAGTTCAACCTCTTTGCACAATAACTCGTATTGCATGAGACACACCCAAACTTACCGTGTATGTTCCAACCAGACAAGTTTCCTAAAGCAGGATAATCATTAATTGTCCAACACAATGATGCACGCATTTGAAAAACCTCTTGAGCTGAGGAATCAAATGTAGGTATTCCATTATCCCACAAGTCAGTCAATTCTTCTACAAGAGGTTGCAAGTAGACATCAATATTATTTCCGGATGATTTTGGACCAGGAATGATCGATGACAAAATGAAGTTCTCCTTCTTCATGCATAACCATGGAGGTAAATTGTAAGGTATTAAAATTACTGGCCAAATGCTATGACTACTATCCATTTTACCAAACGGATTAAAACTGTCACTTGCTAGCCCCAACCTGACATTACGAGGCTCAAGGGCAAACTGTGGGTATCTATTGTCAAAACTACTCCAAGCCTCCGCATCAGCAGGATGCCTTAGGATGCCATCCTTTGTACGTTCCATGTCATGCCATTTCATTTCATTTGCTAATTCTGATGACATATAAAGCCTTTGAAGCCTTGGTCCTAAGGGAAAGTATCGTAATACTTTTGATGGAATTTTTTTTTAATTTTTTTTTTTAACAGTGGTGGAATCATCATTTTTATTCGGATCCACCTTCCATCTAGAAGCGTGACATTTTTCACACTCTTGTAATTCTGAATGCTCTCTCCAAAATAACATACAATCATTTGGACACGCATCAATATTTACATACGATAAACCTAATCCATCGACAATCTTTTTACATCCATGGAAAGAATCAGGTAAATTTTCACCCTCGGGAAAAGCTTCTTTAAGTAGCTTAATAAAGAAATCGAAAGAAGCATTCGACCAACCAAATCTACACTTACTGTTGTATAATTGTAGAAAAAAAGATAATAGATTAAAATTCTTACACCGGGGATAAAGATCCATGTCAACAGATTGCATAAACCTATGGTATTTTTCTATTACGGCCTCAGCAGCAACAATATTAGGTCTATCTAACCCATCATGATTATCATTGATTGTGTTTATACTTTCTTGAACACCATCACTTCCTTCAACAATATTTCGGGTCAAGTTAGAAGCTTTTCTAATGTCAGATAATAATCTCAAGGTATCCTCATTACATCCACCATCGACATTCATATTATTATCGTCAGGCTCATCAGTAGTATGTGTGTTTATTTCTGAAACTTTAGAGGATAATGATTCACCATGACAATACCAAACGTCATAATCTACCATCATTTTATTTATGACAAGGTGGTCATACATATGCACTTTATCTAGAGTAAGACGATTCATACATTTGGTACAAGGACAAGGAACCTTCTCGTCCTTATCTTGTCTAAACGCAAAATTCAAAAATTCCATTACCCCACTTAAATACTCATTTCGATTATCACTAGCAATTCATTTGCGATTTCTATTGTCCATGATCCTGATAAGATAACACATAAACTTGTTTGAACGAAAAATCAATGAGCATAGTTTAAAAAAAAAAGATATAATTAACTATATGAGCATTACCGCACACAAATCGGAGCAACTCATAAGCATTATCACACGCACATGTATTAAATGATCCTCTTGTAAATAGCATCACTAGTACCAGTATTAGGATACTCAATAGTCAACTCTGAACTACTCACCATTCTCAAACCTCTCTTCCTCTCTCTTATTATAATATGTGGGTTAATGATAAACAAACCATGTTTGAATTAATTAATACGGAGAATAACTGAAGTGTACTTGGTTATATGAATAAGTTGCATTATGATTTCACCTTTGTCAAGATGGATGTCACTTTGTGGCCCATCAATCCTACCATCTTTATTTCTAACTATGATAGATGAATTAACTTTATATGCATGATGTTTCAGTTGGATAACGACTATACTTGTTAATATGTCCATGATACAAGACCAGTTTTATTGCATGCCTGAGGATATCATGATTTCAGTGGTGATGGTGGTTTTATTTGCTGATAGGTGAGTAATATGCTCAAGAAAATGGACTGCTTTTCTTTGAAACATCTGCCAAGACTGCACATAATGTCAATGACCTCTTCTTTGAAATTGGTATGCATCTTTAATCTCTCATTTTTACCATTCTTCTATTCTGAAGCAGTAGTGCGGAAAATAGTGTCATTATTAGTCGCACTTTTGTTAATCGGTTATCAGTCATATATATATATATATATATAGATTCGGGATCCATTGAGGCAGCCTAACTCGCTGCAACCGTTGAGGCAGCATCTGGGCCGTTAGATCTGATTGAGATCAACAGACCAGGCTTGATCAAAATTCAAAGCACAAAAACAAACGCGCGCCATCTCCTTCCTTTCCTTTTGAATTAGTCGACTTTCTCTCTCTAGAAATTTGTTTATTTTTTCATTCAAATCATTCGATCATCTTCATCAGTTCCGTTGCAGATCTTCATCGTTTGATCTTCATCATTTTTACTTGCAGATTTAATTGTGCTCACTCGTAAAATCGAGCGTCTTCATCATTTCAATTGCAGATCTTCATCATTCGATTATCATCATTTAAGTTGCAGATTTCATTTTGTTCACTTTTGTAAATTCGTTCGTATATCAAGGAATTATGTTCCTGATTATCAAGGAATTCTATGCTTGATTATCAACGATTTCTGTTCTTGATTTGATTGTCGTCATTTTCACTTGCAGATTTGATTGTAATCCTGAACAATTCGTTTGGAGAAAACTGATTATGAACCTGCTGATCCAAGTAGACAATCGATTATCAAGAATTACGTAGATTCTCTACTGATTCTCTGCTGAATTATTTTGATAACTTATGATGTACATATTTGTCAGTGAATAATGTTGATATTTTGATATCAGTTGTACATAATCCATCTGAGGACATCATTAGACATAATTCTATATTAGTTGTACATAACTCATCTAGTTACATCTTAAAGTAGAAATTTTGTTGCGATTGTAACAATTTACAAACTGTATATCTTCCTAAATAATTATGTACACTGTATTCAATATTATGTACAGGACGTAGGGTCATTATATAAGGTACATAATTCTATATCAGCTGTACATAACCCATTTGAGGACATCATTGTACATATTTCTATATCAGCTGTACATAATTCTATATCAGCTGTACATAGTTTATCTGAGGACATCATTGTACATAATTTTATATTAGTTGTACATAACTCATCTATTTACATCTTAGATGCGGTACCGTATTCTTAAACCCTAATCCAACCCTAAACCCTTTTCCGTCCCGTCTTATGCGGTACCCTACTCTTAAGGTTCAGTGTCCCATCTTTGAATCACATCCACGACAGGGTTCACCAATACCCTCTTAGGGTTCAGTTTCTTGCGGGTTTAGTGACCTTGAATAAGGAAAAGGGCTTAGGGTTGGATTAGGCAGAGCCGCGAAGCGGGTCCGCCTAATCCAACTCTAAACCCTTTTCCGTCCCGTCTTATGCGGTACCCTACTCTTAAGGTTCAGTGTCCCATCTTTGAATCACATCCACGACAGGGTTCACCAATACCCTCTTAGGGTTCAGTTTCTTGCGGGTTTAGTGACCTTGAATAAGGAAAAGGGTTTAGGGTTGGATTAGGCGGAGTCGCGAAGCGGGTCCGCCTAATCCAAGCCTAAACCCTTTTCCGTCCCGTCTTATGCGGTACCCTACTCTTAAGGTTCAGTGTCCCATCTTTGAATCACATCCACGACAGGGTTCACCAATACCCTCTTAGGGTTCAGTTTCTTGCGGGTTTAGTGACCTTGAATAAGGAAAAGGGTTTAGGGTTGGATTAGGCGGAGTCGCGAAGCGGGTCCGCCTAATCCAACCCTAAACCCTTTTCCGTCCCGTCTTATGCGGTACCCTACTCTTAAGGTTCAGTGTCCCATCTTTGAATCACATCCACGACAGGGTTCACCAATACCCTCTTAGGGTTCAGTTTCTTGCGGGTTTGGTGACCTTGAATAAGGAAAAGGGTTTAGGGTTGGATTAGGCGGAGCCGCGAAGCGGGTCCGCCTAATCCAACCCTAAACCCTTTTACGTCCCGTCTTATGCGGTACCCTACTCTTCAGGTTCAGTGTCCCATCTTTGAATCACATCCACGACAGGGTTCACCAATACCCTCTTAGGGTTCAGTTTCATGCGGGTTTAGTGACCTTGAATAAGGAAAAGGGTTTAGGGTTGGATTAGGTGGAGCCGCGAAGCGGGTCCGCCTAATCCAACCCTAAACCCTTTTCCGTCCCGTCTTATGCGGTACCCTACTCTTCAGGTTCAGTGTCCCATCTTTGAATCACATCCACGACAGGGTTCACCAATACCCTCTTAGGGTTCAGTTTCTTGCGGGTTTAGTGACCTTGAATAAGGAAAAGGGTTTAGGGTTGGATTAGGCGGAGCCGCGAAGCGGGTCCGCCTAATCCAACCCTAAACCCTTTTCCGTCCCGTCTTATGCGGTACCCTACTCTTAAGGTTCAGTGTCCCATCTTTGAATCACATCCATGACAGGGTTCACCAATACCCTCTTAGGGTTCAGTTTCTTGCGGGTTTAGTGACCTTGAATAAGGAAAAGGGTTTAGGGTTGGATTAGGCGGAGCCGCGAAGCGGGTTCGCCTAATCCAACCCTAAACCCTTTTACGTCCCGTCTTATGCGGTACCCTACTCTTCAGGTTCAGTGTCCCATCTTTGAATCACATCCACGACAGGGTTCACCAATACCCTCTTAGGGTTCAGTTTCATGCGGGTTTAGTGACCTTGAATAAGGAAAAGGGTTTAGGGTTGGATTAGGCGGACCCGCGTTTCGCGGCTCCGCCTAATCCAACCCTAAACCCTTTTCCGTCCCGTCTTATGCGGTACCCTACTCTTCAGGTTCAGTGTCCCATCTTTGAATCACATCCACGACAGGGTTCACCAATACCCTCTTAGGGTTCAGTTTCTTGCGGGTTTAGTGACCTTGAATAAGGAAAAGGGTTTAGGGTTGGATTAGGCGGAGCCGCGAAGCGGGTCCGCCTAATCCAACCCTAAACCCTTTTCCGTCCCGTCTTATGCGGTACCCTACTCTTAAGGTTCAGTGTCCCATCTTTGAATCACATCCACGACAGGGTTCACCAATACCCTCTTAGGGTTCAGTTTCTTGCGGGTTTAGTGACCTTGAATTAGGAAAAGGGTTTAGGGTTGGATTAGGCGGAGCCGCGAAGCGGGTCCGCCTAATCCAACCCTAAACCCTTTTCCGTCCCGTCTTATGCGGTACCCTACTCTTCAGGTTCAGTGTCCCATCTTTGAATCACATCCACGACAGGGTTCACCAATACCCTCTTAGGGTTCAGTTTCTTGCGGGTTTAGTGACCTTGAATAAGGAAAAGGGTTTTGGGTTGGATTAGGCGGAGCCGCGAAGCGGGTCCGCCTAATCCAACCCTAAACCCTTTTCCGTCCCGTCTTATGCGGTACCCTACTCTTAAGGTTCAGTGTCCCATCATTGAATCACATCCACGACAGCGTTCACCAATACCCTCTTAGGGTTCAGTTTCTTGCGGGTTTAGTGACCTTGAATAAGGAAAAGGGTTTAGGGTTGGATTAGGCGGAGCCGCGAAGCGGGTCCGCCTAATCCAACCCTATACCCTTTTCCGTCCCGTCTTATGCGGTACCCTACTCTTCAGGTTCAGTGTCCCATCTTTGAATCACATCCACGACAGGGTTCACCAATACCCTCTTAGGGTTCAGTTTCTTGCGGGTTTAGTGACCTTGAATAAGGAAAAGGGTTTAGGGTTGGATTAGGCGGATCCGCGAAGCGGGTCCGCCTAATCCAACCCTAAACCCTTTTCCGTCCCGTCTTATGCGGTACCCTACTCTTAAGGTTCAGTGTCCCATCTTTGAATCACATCCACGACAGGGTTCACCAATACCCTCTTAGGGTTCAGTTTCTTGCGGGTTTAGTGACCTTGAATAAGGAAAAGGGTTTAGGGTTGGATTAGGCGGAGCCGCGAAGCGGGTCCGCCTAATCCAACCCTAAACCCTTTTACGTCCCGTCTTATGCGGTACCCTACTCTTCAGGTTCAGTGTCCCATCTTTGAATCACATCCACGACAGGGTTCACCAATACCCTCTTAGGGTTCAGTTTCTTGCGGGTTTAGTGACCTTCAATAAGGAAAAGGGTTTAGGGTTGGATTAGGCGGAGCCGCGAAGCGGGTCCGCCTAATCCAACCCTAAACCCTTTTCCGTCCCGTCTTATGCGGTACCCTACACTTCAGGTTCAGTGTCCCATCTTTGAATCACATCCACGACAGGGTTCACCAATACCCTCTTAGGGTTCAGTTTCTTGCGGGTTTAGTGACCTTGAATAAGGAAAAGGGTTTAGGGTTGGATTAGGCGGAGCCGCGAAGCGGGTCCGCCTTATCCAACCCTAAACCCTTTTCCGTCCCGTCTTATGCGGTACCCTACTCTTAAGGTTCAGTGTCCCATCTTTGAATCACATCCACGACAGGGTTCACCAATACCCTCTTAGGGTTCAGTTTCTTGCGGGTTTAGTGACCTTGAATTAGGAAAAGGGTTTAGGGTTGGATTAGGCGGAGCCGCGAAGCGGGTCCGCCTAATCCAACCCTAAACCCTTTTCCGTCCCGTCTTATGCGGTACCCTACTCTTCAGGTTCAGTGTCCCATCATTGAATCACATCCACGACAGGGTTCACCAATACCCTCTTAAGGTTCAGTTTCTTGCGGGTTTAGTGACCTTGAATAAGGAAAAGGGTTTTGGGTTGGATTAGGCGGAGCCGCGAAGCGGGTCCGCCTAATCCAACCCTAAACCCTTTTCCGTCCCGTCTTATGCGGTACCCTACTCTTAAGGTTCAGTGTCCCATCATTGAATCACATCTACGACAGCGTTCACCAATACCCTCTTAGGGTTCAGTTTCTTGCGGGTTTAGTGACCTTGAATAAGGAAAAGGGTTTAGGGTTGGAATAGGCGGAGCCGCGAAGCGGGTCCGCCTAATCCAACCCTATACCCTTTTCCGTCCCGTCTTATGCGGTACGCTACTCTTAAGGTTCAGTGTCCCATCTTTGAATCACATCCACGACAGGGTTCACCAATACCCTCTTAGGGTTCTGTTTCTTGCGGGTTTAGTGACCTTCAATAAGGAAAAGGGTTTAGGGTTGGATTAGGCGGAGCCGCGAAGCGGGTCCGCCTAATCCAACCCTAAACCCTTTTCCGTCCCGTCTTATGCGGTACCCTACTCTTCAGGTTCAGTGTCCCATCTTTGAATCACATCCACGACAGGGTTCACCAATACCCTCTTAGGGTTCAGTTTCTTGCGGGTTTAGTGACCTTGAATAAGGAAAAGGGTTTAGGGTTGGATTAGGCGGAGCCGCGAAGCGGGTCCGCCTAATCCAACCCTAAACCCTTTTCCGTCCCGTCTTATGCGGTACCCTACTCTTAAGGTTCAGTGTCCCATCTTTGAATCACATCCACGACAGGGTTCACCAATACCCTCTTAGGGTTCAGTTTCTTGCGGGTTTAGTGACCTTGAATTAGGAAAAGGGTTTAGGGTTGGATTAGGCGGAGCCGCGAAGCAGGTCCGCCTAATCCAACCCTAAACCCTTTTCCGTCCCGTCTTACGCGGTACCCTACTCTTAAGGTTCAGTGTCCCATCTTTGAATCACATCCACGACAGGGTTCACCAATACCCTCTTAGGGTTCAGTTTCTTGCGGGTTTAGTGACCTTGAATAAGGAAAAGGGTTTAGGGTTGGATTAGGCGGAGCCGCGAAGCGGGTCCGCCTAATCCAACCCTAAACCCTTTTACGTCCCGTCTTATGCGGTACCCTACTCTTCAGGTTCAGTGTCCCATCTTTGAATCACATCCACGACAGGGTTCACCAATACCCTCTTAGGGTTCAGTTTCATGCGGGTTTAGTGACCTTGAATAAGGAAAAGGGTTTCGGGTTGGATTAGGTGGAGCCGCGAAGCGGGTCCGCCTAATCCAACCCTAAACCCTTTTCCGTCCCGTCTTATGCGGTACCCTACTCTTCAGGTTCAGTGTCCCATCTTTGAATCACATCCACGACAGGGTTCACCAATACCCTCTTAGGGTTCAGTTTCTTGCGGGTTTAGTGACCTTGAATAAGGAAAAGGGTTTAGGGTTGGATTAGGCGGAGCCGCGAAGCGGGTCCGCCTAATCCAACTCTAAACCCTTTTCCGTCCCGTCTTATGCGGTACCCTACTCTTAAGGTTCAGTGTCCCATCTTTGAATCACATCCACGACAGGGTTCACCAATACCCTCTTTGGGTTCAGTTTCTTGCAGGTTTAGTGACCTTGAATTAGGAAAAGGGTTTAGGGTTGGATTAGGCGGAGCCGCGAAGCGGGTCCGCCTAATCCAACCCTAAAACCTTTTCCGTCCCGTCTTATGCGGTACCCTACTCTTCAGGTTCAGTGTCCCATCTTTGAATCACATCCACGACAGGGTTCACCAATACCCTCTTAGGGTTCAGTTTCTTGCGGGTTTAGTGACCTTGAATAAGGAAAAGGGTTTTGGGTTGGATTAGGCGGAGCCGCGAAGCGGGTCCGCCTAATCCAACCCTAAACCCTTTTACGTCCCGTCTTATGCGGTACCCTACTCTTCAGGTTCAGTGTCCCATCTTTGAATCACATCCACGACAGGGTTCACCAATACCCTCTTAGGGTTTAGTTTCATGCGGGTTTAGTGACCTTGAATAAGGAAAAGGGGTTAGGGTTGGATTAGGCGGAGCCGCGAAGCGGGTCAGCCTAATCCAACCCTAAACCCTTTTCCGTCCCGTCTTATGCGGTACCCTTCTCTTCAGGTTCAGTGTCCCATCTTTGAATCACATCCATGACAGGGTTCACCAATACCCTCTTAGGGTTCAGTTTCTTGCGGGTTTAGTGACCTTGAATAAGGAAAAGGGTTTAGGGTTGGATTAGGCGGAGCCGCGAAGCGGGTCCGCCTAATCCAACTCTAAACCCTTTTCCGTCCCGTCTTATGCGGTACCCTACTCTTCAGGTTCAGTGTCCCATCTTTGAATCACATCCACGACAGGGTTCACCAATACCCTCTTAGGGTTCAGTTTCTTGCGGGTTTAGTGACCTTGAATAAGGAAAAGGGTTTAGGGTTGGATTAGGCGGAGCCGCGAAGCGGGTCCGCCTAATCCAACCCTAAACCCTTTTCCGTCCCGTCTTATGCGGTACCCTACTCTTAAGGTTCAGTGTCCCATCTTTGAATCACATCCACGACAGCGTTCACCAATACCCTCTTAGGGTTCAGTTTCTTGCGGGTTTAGTGACCTTGAATAAGGAAAAGGGTTTAGGGTTGGATTAGGCGGAGCCGCGAAGCGGGTCCGCCTAATCCAACCCTATACCCTTTTCCGTCCCGTCTTATGCGGTACCCTACTCTTCAGGTTCAGTGTCCCATCTTTGAATCACATCCACGACAGCGTTCACCAATACCCTCTTAGGGTTCAGTTTCTTGCGGGTTTAGTGACCTTGAATAAGGAAAAGGGTTTAGGGTTGGATTAGGCGGAGCCGCGAAGCGGGTCCGCCTAATCCAACCCTAAACCCTTTTCCGTCCCGTCTTATGCGGTACCCTACTCTTAAGGTTCAGTGTCCCATCTTTGAATCACATCCACGACAGGGTTCACCAATACCCTCTTAGGGTTCAGTTTCTTGCGGGTTTAGTGACCTTGAATAAGGAAAAGGGTTTAGGCTTGGATTAGGCGGAGCCGCGAAGCGGGTCCGCCTAATCCAACCCTAAACCCTTTTACGTCCCGTCTTATGCGGTACCCTACTCTTCAGGTTCAGTGTCCCATCTTTGAATCACATCCACGACAGGGTTCACCAATACCCTCTTAGGGTTCAGTTTCTTGCGGGTTTAGTGACCTTGAATAAGGAAAAGGGTTTAGGGTTGGATTAGGCGGAGCCGCGAAGCGGGTCCGCCTAATCCAACCCTAAACCCTTTTCCGTCCCGTCTTATGCGGTACCCTACTCTTAAGGTTCAGTGTCCCATCTTTGAATCACATCCACGACAGGGTTCACCAATACCCTCTTAGGGTTCAGTTTCTTGCGGGTTTAGTGACCTTGAATTAGGAAAAGGGTTTAGGGTTGGATTAGGCGGAGCCGCGAAGCGGGTCCGCCTAATCCAACCCTAAACCCTTTTCCGTCCCGTCTTACGCGGTACCCTACTCTTCAGGTTCAGTGTCCCATCTTTGAATCACATCCACGACAGGGTTCACCAATACCCTCTTAGGGTTCAGTTTCTTGCGGGTTTAGTGACCTTGAATAAGGAAAATGGTTTAGGGTTGGATTAGGCGGAGCCGCGAAGCGGGTCCGCCTAATCCAACCCTAAACCCTTTTCCGTCCCGTCTTACGCGGTACCCTACTCTTCAGGTTCAGTGTCCCATCTTTGAATCACATCCACGACAGGGTTCACCAATACCCTCTTAGGGTTCAGTTTCTTGCGGGTTTAGTGACCTTGAATAAGGAAAAGGGTTTAGGGTTGGATTAGGCGGAGCCGCGAAGCGGGTCCGCCTAATCCAACCCTAAACCCTTTTCCGTCCCGTCTTATGCGGTACCCTACTCTTCAGGTTCTGTGTCCCATCTTTGAATCACATCCACGACAGGGTTCACCAATACCCTCTTAGGGTTCAGTTTCTTTCGGGTTTAGTGACCTTGAATAAGGAAAAGGGTTTAGGGTTGGATTAGGCGGAACCGCGAAGCGGGTCCGCCTAATCCAACCCTAAACCCTTTTCCGTCCCGTCTTATGCGGTACCCTACTCTTCAGGTTCAGTGTCCCATCTTTGAATCACATCCACGACAGGGTTCACCAATACCCTCTTAGGGTTCAGTTTCTTGCGGGTTTAGTGACCTTCAATAAGGAAAAGGGTTTAGGGTTGGATTAGGCGGAGCCGCGAAGCGGGTCCGCCTAATCCAACCCTAAACCCTTTTCCGTCCCGTCTTATGCGGTACCCTACTCTTCAGGTTCAGTGTCCCATCTTTGAATCACATCCACGACAGGGTTCACCAATACCCTCTTAGGGTTCAGTTTCTTGCGGGTTTAGTGACCTTCAATAAGGAAAAGGGTTTAGGGTTGGATTAGGCGGAGCCGCGAAGCGGGTCCGCCTAATCCAACCCTAAACCCTTTTCCGTCCCGTCTTATGCGGTACCCTACTCTTCAGGTTCAGTGTCCCATCTTTGAATCACATCCACGACTGGGTTCACCAATACCCTCTTAGGGTTCAGTTTCTTTCGGGTTTAGTGACCTTGAATAAGGAAAAGGGTTTAGGGTTGGATTAGGCGGAGCCGCGAAGCGGGTCCGCCTAATCCAACCCTAAACCCTTTTCCGTCCCGTCTTATGCGGTACCCTACTCTTCAGGTTCAGTGTCCCATCTTTGAATCACATCCACGACAGGGTTCACCAATACCCTCTTAGGGTTCAGTTTCTTTCGGGTTTAGTGACCTTGAATAAGGAAAAGGGTTTAGGGTTGGATTAGGCGGAACCGCGAAGCGGGTCCGCCTAATCCAACCCTAAACCCTTTTCCGTCCCGTCTTATGCGGTACCCTACTCTTCAGGTTCATTGTCCCATCTTTGAATCACATCCACGACAGGGTTCACCAATACCCTCTTAGGGTTCAGTTTCTTGCGGGTTTAGTGACCTTGAATAAGGAAAAGGGTTTAGGGTTGGATTAGGCGGAGCCGCGAAGCGGGTCCGCCTAATCCAACCCTTAAACCTTTTCCGTCCCGTCTTATGCGGTACCCTACTCTTAAGGTTCAGTGTCCCATCTTTGAATCACATCCACGACAGGGTTCACCAATACCCTCTTAGGGTTCAGTTTCTTGCGGGTTTAGTGACCTTGAATAAGGAAAAGGGTTTAGGCTTGGATTAGGCGGAGCCGCGAAGCGGGTCCGCCTAATCCAACCCTAAACCCTTTTACGTCCCGTCTTATGCGGTACCCTACTCTTCAGGTTCAGTGTCCCATCTTTGAATCACATCCACGACAGGGTTCACCAATACCCTCTTAGGGTTCAGTTTCTTGCGGGTTTAGTGACCTTGAATAAGGAAAAGGGTTTAGGGTTGGATTAGGCGGAGCCGCGAAGCGGGTCCGCCTAATCGAACCCTAAACCCTTTTCCGTCCCGTCTTATGCGGTACCCTACTCTTAAGGTTCAGTGTCCCATCTTTGAATCACATCCACGACAGGGTTCACCAATACCCTCTTAGGGTTCAGTTTCTTGCGGGTTTAGTGACCTTGAATAAGGAAAAGGGTTTAGGGTTGGATTAGGCGGAGCCGCGAAGCGGGTCCGCCTAATCCAACCCTAAACCCTTTTCCGTCCCGTCTTATGCAGTACCCTACTCTTAAGGTTCAGTGTCCCATCTTTGAATCACATCCACGACAGGGTTCGCCAATACCCTCTTAGGGTTCAGTTTCTTGCGGGTTTAGTGACCTTGAATTAGGAAAAGGGTTTAGGGTTGGATTAGGCGGAGCCGCGAAGCGGGTCCGCCTAATCCAACCCTAAACCCTTTTCCGTCCCGTCTTACGCGGTACCCTACTCTTCAGGTTCAGTGTCCCATCTTTGAATCACATCCACGACAGGGTTCACCAATACCCTCTTAGGGTTCAGTTTCTTGCGGGTTTAGTGACCTTGAATAAGGAAAAGGGTTTAGGGTTGGATTAGGCGGAGCCGCGAAGCGTGTCCGCCTAATCCAACCCTAAACCCTTTTCCGTCCCGTCTTACGCGGTACCCTACTCTTCAGGTTCAGTGTCCCATCTTTGAATCACATCCACGACAGGGTTCAACAATACCCTCTTAGGGTTCAGTTTCTTGCGGGTTTAGTGACCTTGAATAAGGAAAAGGGTTTAGGGTTGGATTAGGCGGAGCCGCGAAGCGTGTCCGCCTAATCCAACCCCAAACCCTTTTCCGTCCCGTCTTATGCGGTACCCTACTCTTCAGGTTCAGTGTCCCATCTTTGAATCACATCCACGACAGGGTTCACCAATACCCTCTTAGGGTTCAGTTTCTTGCGGGTTTAGTGACCTTGAATAAGGAAAATGGTTTAGGCTTGGATTAGGCGGAGCCGCGAAGCGGGTCCGCCTAATCCAACCCTAAACCCTTTTACGTCCCGTCTTATGCGGTACCCTACTCTTCAGGTTCAGTGTCCCATCTTTGAATCACATCCACGACAGGGTTCACCAATACCCTCTTAGGGTTCAGTTTCTTGCGGGTTTAGTGACCTTGAATAAGGAAAAGGGTTTTGGCTTGGATTAGGCGGAGCCGCGAAGCGGGTCCGCCTAATCCAACCCTAAACCCTTTTCCGTCCCGTCTTATGCGGTACCCTACTCTTAAGGTTCAGTGTCCCATCTTTGAATCACATCCACGACAGGGTTCACCAATACCCTCTTAGGGTTCAGTTTCTTGCGGGTTTAGTGACCTTGAATAAGGAAAAGGGTTTAGGGTTGGATTAGGCGGAGCCGCGAAGCGGGTCCGCCAAATCCAACCCTAAACCCTTTTCCGTCCCGTCTTATGCGGTACCCTACTCTTAAGGTTCAGTGTCCCATCTTTGAATCACATCCACGACAGGGTTCGCCAATACCCTCTTAGGGTTTAGTTTCTTGCGGGTTTAGTGACCTTGAATTAGGAAAAGGGTTTAGGGTTGGATTAGGCGGAGCCGCGAAGCGGGTCCGCCTAATCCAACCCTAAACCCTTTTCCGTCCCGTCTTACGCGGTACCCTACTCTTCAGGTTCAGTGTCCCATCTTTGAATCACATCCACGACAGGGTTCACCAATACCCTCTTAGGGTTCAGTTTCTTGCGGGTTTAGTGACCTTGAATAAGGAAAAGGGTTTAGGGTTAGATTAGGCGGAGCCGCGAAGCGTGTCCGCCTAATCCAACCCTAAACCCTTTTCCGTCCCGTCTTACGCGGTACCCTACTCTTCAGGTTCAGTGTCCCATCTTTGAATCACATCCACGACAGGGTTCAACAATACCCTCTTAGGGTTCAGTTTCTTGCGGGTTTAGTGACCTTGAATAAGGAAAAGGGTTTTGGCTTGGATTAGGCGGAGCCGCGAAGCGGGTCCGCCTAATCCAACCCTAAACCCTTTTCCGTCCCGTCTTATGCGGTACCCTACTCTTAAGGTTCAGTGTCCCATCTTTGAATCACATCCACGACAGGGTTCACCAATACCCTCTTAGGGTTCAGTTTCTTGCGGGTTTAGTGACCTTGAATAAGGAAAAGGGTTTAGGGTTGGATTAGGCGGAGCCGCGAAGCGGGTCCGCCAAATCCAACCCTAAACCCTTTTCCGTCCCGTCTTATGCGGTACCCTACTCTTAAGGTTCAGTGTCCCATCTTTGAATCACATCCACGACAGGGTTCGCCAATACCCTCTTAGGGTTTAGTTTCTTGCGGGTTTAGTGACCTTGAATTAGGAAAAGGGTTTAGGGTTGGATTAGGCGGAGCCGCGAAGCGGGTCCGCCTAATCCAACCCTAAACCCTTTTCCGTCCCGTCTTACGCGGTACCCTACTCTTCAGGTTCAGTGTCCCATCTTTGAATCACATCCACGACAGGGTTCACCAATACCCTCTTAGGGTTCAGTTTCTTGCGGGTTTAGTGACCTTGAATAAGGAAAAGGGTTTAGGGTTAGATTAGGCGGAGCCGCGAAGCGTGTCCGCCTAATCCAACCCTAAACCCTTTTCCGTCCCGTCTTACGCGGTACCCTACTCTTCAGGTTCAGTGTCCCATCTTTGAATCACATCCACGACAGGGTTCAACAATACCCTCTTAGGGTTCAGTTTCTTGCGGGTTTAGTGACCTTGAATAAGGAAAAGGGTTTAGGGTTGGATTAGGCAGAGCCGCGAAGCGGGTCCGCCTAATCCAACCCTAAACCCTTTTCCGTCCCGTCTTATGCGGTACCCTACTCTTCAGGTTCAGTGTCCCATCTTTGAATCACATCCACGACAGGGTTCACCAATACCCTCTTAGGGTTCAGTTTCTTGCGGGTTTAGTGACTTTGAATAAGGAAAAGGGTTTAGGGTTGGATTAGGCGGAGCCGCGAAGCGGGTCCGCCTAATCCAACCCTAAACCCTTTTCCGTCCCGTCTTATGCGGTACCCTACTCTTAAGGTTCAGTGTCCCATCTTTGAATCACATCCACGACAGGGTTCACCAATACCCTCTTAGGGTTCAGTTTCTTGCGGGTTTAGTGACCTTGAATAAGGAAAAGGGTTTAGGGTTGGATTAGGCGGAGCCGCGAAGCGGGTCCGCCTAATCCAACCCTAAACCCTTTTTCGTCCCGTCTTATGCGGTACCCTACTCTTAAGGTTCAGTGTCCCATCTTTGAATCACATCCACGACAGGGTTCGCCAATACCCTCTTAGGGTTCAGTTTCTTGCGGGTTTAGTGACCTTGAATTAGGAAAAGGGTTTAGGGTTTGATTAGGCGGAGCCGCGAAGCGGGTCCGCCTAATCCAACCCTAAACCCTTTTCCGTCCCGTCTTACGCGGTACCCTACTCTTCAGGTTCAGTGTCCCATCTTTGAATCACATCCACGACAGGGTTCACCAATACCCTCTTAGGGTTCAGTTTCTTGCGGGTTTAGTGTCCTTGAATAAGGAAAAGGGTTTAGGGTTGGATTAGGCGGAGCCGCGAAGTGTGTCCGCCTAATCCAACCCTAAACCCTTTTCCGTCCCGTCTTACGCGGTACCCTACTCATCAGGTTCAGTGTCCCATCTTTGAATCACATCCACGACAGGGTTCAACAATACCCTCTTAGGGTTCAGTTTCTTGCGGGTTTAGTGACCTTGAATAAGGAAAAGGGTTTAGGGTTGGATTAGGCGGAGCCGCGAAGCGGGTCCGCCTAATCCAACCCTAAACCCTTTTCCGTCCCGTCTTATGCGGTACCCTACTCTTCAGGTTCAGTGTCCCATCTTTGAATCACATCCACGATAGGGTTCACCAATACCCTCTTAGGGTTCAGTTTCTTGCGGGTTTAGTGACCTTGAATAAGGAAAAGAGTTTAGGGTCTGATTAGGCGGAGCCGCGAAGCGGGTCCGCCTAATCCAACCCTAAACCCTTTTCCGTCCCGTCTTATGCGGTACCCTACTCTTAAGGTTCAGTGTCCCATCTTTGAATCACATCCACGACAGGGTTCACCAATACCCTCTTAGGGTTCAGTTTCTTGCGGGTTTAGTGACCTTGAATAAGGAAAAGGGTTTAGGCTTGGATTAGGCGGAGCCGCGAAGCGGGTCCGCCTAATCCAACCCTAAACCCTTTTACGTCCCGTCTTATGCGGTACCCTACTCTTCAGGTTCAGTGTCCCATCTTTGAATCACATCCACGACAGGGTTCACCAATACCCTCTTAGGGTTCAGTTTCTTGCGGGTTTAGTGACCTTGAATAAGGAAAAGGGTTTAGGGTTGGATTAGGCGGAGCCGCGAAGCGGGTCCGCCTAATCCAACCCTAAACCCTTTTCCGTCCCGTCTTATGCGGTACCCTACTCTTAAGGTTCAGTGTCCTATCTTTGAATCACATCCACGACAGGGTTCACCAATACCCTCTTAGGGTTCAGTTTCTTGCGGGTTTAGTGACCTTGAATTAGGAAAAGGGTTTAGGGTTGGATTAGGCGGAGCCGCGAAGCGGGTCCGCCTAATCCAACCCTAAACCCTTTTCCGTCCCGTCTTACGCGGTACCCTACTCTTCAGGTTCAGTGTCCCATCTTTGAATCACATCCACGACAGGGTTCACCAATACCCTCTTAGGGTTCAGTTTCTTGTGGGTTTAGTGACCTTGAATAAGGAAAAGGGTTTGGGGTTGGATTAGGCGGAGCCGCGAAGCGTGTCCGCCTAATCCAACCCTAAACCCTTTTCCGTCCCGTCTTACGCGGTACCCTACTCTTCAGGTTCAGTGTCCCATCTTTGAATCACATCCACGACAGGGTTCAACAATACCCTCTTAGGGTTCAGTTTCTTGCGGGTTTAGTGACCTTGAATAAGGAAAAGGGTTTAGGGTTGGATTAGGCAGAGCCGCGAAGCGGGTCCGCCTAATCCAACCCTAAACCCTTTTCCGTCCCGTCTTATGCGGTACCCTACTCTTCAGGTTCAGTGTCCCATCTTTGAATCACATCCACGACAGGGTTCACCAATACCCTCTTAGGGTTCAGTTTCTTGCGGGTTTAGTGACCTTGAATAAGGAAAAGGGTTTAGGGTTGGATTAGGCGGAGCCGCGAAGCGGGTCCGCCTAATCCAACCCTAAACCCTTTTCCGTCCCGTCTTATGCGGTACCCTACTCTTAAGGTTCAGTGTCCCATCTTTGAATCACATCCACAACAGGGTTCACCAATACCCTCTTAGGGTTCAGTTTCTTGCGGGTTTAGTGACCTTGAATAAGGAAAAGGGTTTAGGGTTGGATTAGGCGGAGCCGCGAAGCGGGTCCGCCTAATCCAACCCTAAACCCTTTTTCGTCCCGTCTTATGCGGTACCCTACTCTTAAGGTTCAGTGTCCCATCTTTGAATCACATCCACGACAGGGTTCGCCAATACCCTCTTAGGGTTCAGTTTCTTGCGGGTTTAGTGACCTTGAATTAGGAAAAGGGTTTAGGGTTTGATTAGGCGGAGCCGCGAAGCGGGTCCGCCTAATCCAACCCTAAACCCTTTTCCGTCCCGTCTTACGCGGTACCCTACTCTTCAGGTTCAGTGTCCCATCTTTGAATCACATCCACGACAGGGTTCACCAATACCCTCTTAGGGTTCAGTTTCTTGCGGGTTTAGTGTCCTTGAATAAGGAAAAGGGTTTAGGGTTGGATTAGGCGGAGCCGCGAAGTGTGTCCGCCTAATCCAACCCTAAACCCTTTTCCGTCCCGTCTTACGCGGTACCCTACTCATCAGGTTCAGTGTCCCATCTTTGAATCACATCCACGACAGGGTTCAACAATACCCTCTTAGGGTTCAGTTTCTTGCGGGTTTAGTGACCTTGAATAAGGAAAAGGGTTTAGGGTTGGATTAGGCGGAGCCGCGAAGCGGGTCCGCCTAATCCAACCCTAAACCCTTTTCCGTCCCGTCTTATGCGGTACCCTACTCTTCAGGTTCAGTGTCCCATCTTTGAATCACATCCACGATAGGGTTCACCAATACCCTCTTAGGGTTCAGTTTCTTGCGGGTTTAGTGACCTTGAATAAGGAAAAGGGTTTAGGGTCTGATTAGGCGGAGCCGCGAAGCGGGTCCGCCTAATCCAACCCTAAACCCTTTTCCGTCCCGTCTTATGCGGTACCCTACTCTTAAGGTTCAGTGTCCCATCTTTGAATCACATCCACGACAGGGTTCACCAATACCCTCTTAGGGTTCAGTTTCTTGTGGGTTTAGTGACCTTGAATAAGGAAAAGGGTTTAGGGTTGGATTAGGCGGAGCCGCGAAGCGGGTCCGCCTAATCCAACCCTAAACCCTTTTCCGTCCCGTCTTACGCGGTACCCTACTCTTAAGGTTCAGTGTCCCATCTTTGAATCACATCCACGACAGCGTTCACCAATACCCTCTTAGGGTTCAGTTTCTTGCGGGTTTAGTGACCTTGAATAAGGAAAAGGGTTTAGGGTTGGATTAGGCGGAGCCGCGAAGCGGGTCCGCCTAATCCAACCCTAAACCCTTTTCCGTCCCGTCTTATGCGGTACCCTACTCTTAAGGTTCAGGGTCCCATCTTTGAATCACATCCACGACAGGGTTCACCAATACCCTCTTAGGGTTCAGTTTCTTGCGGGTTTAGTGACCTTGAATTAGGAAAAGGGTTTAGGGTTGGATTAGGCGGAGCCGCGAAGCGGGTCCGCCTAATCCAACCCTAAACCCTTTTCCGTCCCGTCTTACGCGGTACCCTACTCTTCAGGTTCAGTGTCCCATCTTTGAATCACATCCACGACAGGGTTCACCAATACCCTCTGAGGGTTCAGTTTCTTGTGGGTTTAGTGACCTTGAATAAGGAAAAGGGTTTAGGGTTGGATTAGGCGGAGCCGCGAAGCGGGTCCGCCTAATCCAACCCTAAACCCTTTTTCGTCCCGTCTTATGCGGTACCCTACTCTTAAGGTTCAGTGTCCCATCTTTGAATCACATCCACGACAGGGTTCGCCAATACCCTCTTAGGGTTCAGTTTCTTGCGGGTTTAGTGACCTTGAATTAGGAAAAGGGTTTAGGGTTGGATTAGGCGGAGCCGCGAAGCGGGTCCGCCTAATCCAACCCTAAACCCTTTTCCGTCCCGTCTTACGCGGTACCCTACTCTTCAGGTTCAGTGTCCCATCTTTGAATCACATCCACGACAGGGTTCACCAATACCCTCTTAGGGTTCAGTTTCTTGCGGGTTTAGTGACCTTGAATAAGGAAAAGGGTTTAGGGTTGGATTAGGCGGAGCCGCGAAGTGTGTCCGCCTAATCCAACCCTAAACCCTTTTCCGTCCCGTCTTACGCGGTACCCTACTCATCAGGTTCAGTGTCCCATCTTTGAATCACATCCACGACAGGGTTCAACAATACCCTCTTAGGGTTCAGTTTCTTGCGGGTTTAGTGACCTTGAATAAGGAAAAGGGTTTAGGGTTGGATTAGGCGGAGCCGCGAAGCGGGTCCGCCTAATCCAACCCTAAACCCTTTTCCGTCCCGTCTTATGCGGTACCCTACTCTTCAGGTTCAGTGTCCCATCTTTGAATCACATCCACGACAGGGTTCACCAATACCCTCTTAGGGTTCAGTTTCTTGCGGGTTTAGTGACCTTGAATAAGGAAAAGGGTTTAGGGTCTGATTAGGCGGAGCCGCGAAGCGGGTCCGCCTAATCCAACCCTAAACCCTTTTCCGTCCCGTCTTATGCGGTACCCTACTCTTAAGGTTCAGTGTCCCATCTTTGAATCACATCCACGACAGGGTTCACCAATACCCTCTTAGGGTTCAGTTTCTTGCGGGTTTAGTGACCTTGAATAAGGAAAAGGGTTTAGGCTTGGATTAGGCGGAGCCGCGAAGCGGGTCCGCCTAATCCAACCCTAAACCCTTTTACGTCCCGTCTTATGCGGTACCCTACTCTTCAGGTTCAGTGTCCCATCTTTGAATCACATCCACGACAGGGTTCACCAATACCCTCTTAGGGTTCAGTTTCTTGCGGGTTTAGTGACCTTGAATAAGGAAAAGGGTTTAGGGTTGGATTAGGCGGAGCCGCGAAGCGGGTCCGCCTAATCCAACCCTAAACCCTTTTCCGTCCCGTCTTACGCGGTACCCTACTCTTCAGGTTCAGTGTCCCATCTTTGAATCACATCCACGACAGGGTTCACCAATACCCTCTGAGGGTTCAGTTTCTTGTGGGTTTAGTGACCTTGAATAAGGAAAAGGGTTTAGGGTTGGATTAGGCGGAGCCGCGAAGCGGGTCCGCCTAATCCAACCCTAAACCCTTTTTCGTCCCGTCTTATGCGGTACCCTACTCTTAAGGTTCAGTGTCCCATCTTTGAATCACATCCACGACAGGGTTCGCCAATACCCTCTTAGGGTTCAGTTTCTTGCGGGTTTAGTGACCTTGAATTAGGAAAAGGGTTTAGGGTTGGATTAGGCGGAGCCGCGAAGCGGGTCCGCCTAATCCAACCCTAAACCCTTTTCCGTCCCGTCTTACGCGGTACCCTACTCTTCAGGTTCAGTGTCCCATCTTTGAATCACATCCACGACAGGGTTCACCAATACCCTCTTAGGGTTCAGTTTCTTGCGGGTTTAGTGACCTTGAATAAGGAAAAGGGTTTAGGGTTGGATTAGGCGGAGCCGCGAAGTGTGTCCGCCTAATCCAACCCTAAACCCTTTTCCGTCCCGTCTTACGCGGTACCCTACTCATCAGGTTCAGTGTCCCATCTTTGAATCACATCCACGACAGGGTTCAACAATACCCTCTTAGGGTTCAGTTTCTTGCGGGTTTAGTGACCTTGAATAAGGAAAAGGGTTTAGGGTTGGATTAGGCGGAGCCGCGAAGCGGGTCCGCCTAATCCAACCCTAAACCCTTTTCCGTCCCGTCTTATGCGGTACCCTACTCTTCAGGTTCAGTGTCCCATCTTTGAATCACATCCACGACAGGGTTCACCAATACCCTCTTAGGGTTCAGTTTCTTGCGGGTTTAGTGACCTTGAATAAGGAAAAGGGTTTAGGGTCTGATTAGGCGGAGCCGCGAAGCGGGTCCGCCTAATCCAACCCTAAACCCTTTTCCGTCCCGTCTTATGCGGTACCCTACTCTTAAGGTTCAGTGTCCCATCTTTGAATCACATCCACGACAGGGTTCACCAATACCCTCTTAGGGTTCAGTTTCTTGCGGGTTTAGTGACCTTGAATAAGGAAAAGGGTTTAGGCTTGGATTAGGCGGAGCCGCGAAGCGGGTCCGCCTAATCCAACCCTAAACCCTTTTACGTCCCGTCTTATGCGGTACCCTACTCTTCAGGTTCAGTGTCCCATCTTTGAATCACATCCACGACAGGGTTCACCAATACCCTCTTAGGGTTCAGTTTCTTGCGGGTTTAGTGACCTTGAATAAGGAAAAGGGTTTAGGGTTGGATTAGGCGGAGCCGCGAAGCGGGTCCGCCTAATCCAACCCTAAACCCTTTTCCGTCCCGTCTTATGCGGTACCCTACTCTTAAGGTTCAGTGTCCCATCTTTGAATCACATCCACGACAGGGTTCACCAATACCCTCTTAGGGTTCAGTTTCTTGCGGGTTTAGTGACCTTGAATTAGGAAAAGGGTTTAGGGTTGGATTAGGCGGAGCCGCGAAGCGGGTCCGCCTAATCCAACCCTAAACCCTTTTCCGTCCCGTCTTACGCGGTACCCTACTCTTCAGGTTCAGTGTCCCATCTTTGAATCACATCCACGACAGGGTTCACCAATACCCTCTTAGGGTTCAGTTTCTTGCGGGTTTAGTGACCTTCAATAAGGAAAAGGGTTTAGGGTTGGATTAGGCGGAGCCGCGAAGCGGGTCCGCCTAATCCAACCCTAAACCCTTTTCCGTCCCGTCTTATGCGGTACCCTACTCTTCAGGTTCAGTGTCCCATCTTTGAATCACATCCACGACAGGGTTCACCAATACCCTCTTAGGGTTCAGTTTCTTGCGGGTTTAGTGACCTTCAATAAGGAAAAGGGTTTAGGGTTGGATTAGGCGGAGCCGCGAGGCGGGTCCGCCTAATCCAACCCTAAACCCTCTTCCGTCCCGTCTTATGCGGTACCCTACTCTTCAGGTTCAGTGTCCCATCTTTGAATCACATCCACGACAGGGTTCACCAATACCCTCTTAGGGTTCAGTTTCTTGCGGGTTTAGTGACCTTCAATAAGGAAAAGGGTTTAGGGTTGGATTAGGCGGAGCCGCGAAGCGGGTCCGCCTAATCCAACCCTAAACCCTTTTCCGTCCCGTCTTATGCGGTACCCTACTCTTCAAGTTCAGTGTCCCATCTTTGAATCACATCCACGACAGGGTTCACCAATACCCTCTTAGGGTTCAATTTCTTGCGGGTTTAGTGACCTTCAATAAGGAAAAGGGTTTAGGGTTGGATTAGGCGGAGCCGCGAAGCGGGTCCGCCTAATCCAACCCTAAACCCTTTTCCGTCCCGTCTTATGCGGTACCCTACTCTTCAGGTTCAGTGTCCCATCTTTGAATCACATCCACGACCGGGTTCACCAATACCCTCTTAGGGTTCAGTTTCTTGTGGGTTTAGTGACCTTGAATAAGGAAAAGGGTTTGGGGTTGGATTAGGCGGAGCCGCGAAGCGGGTCCGCCTAATCCAACCCTAAACCCTTTTCCGTCCCGTCTTACGCGGTACCCTACTCTTAAGGTTCAGTGTCCCATCTTTGAATCACATCCACGACAGCGTTCACCAATACCCTCTTAGGGTTCAGTTTCTTGCGGGTTTAGTGACCTTGAATAAGGAAAAGGGTTTAGGGTTGGATTAGGCAGAGCCGCGAAGCGGGTCCGCCTAATCCAACCCTATACCCTTTTCCGTCCCGTCTTATGCGGTACGCTACTCTTAAGGTTCAGTGTCCCATCTTTGAATCACATCCACGACAGGGTTCACCAATACCCTCTTAGGGTTCAGTTTCTTGCGGGTTTAGTGACCTTCAATAAGTAAAAGGGTTTAGGGTTGGATTAGGCGGAGCCGCGAAGCGGGTCCGCCTAATCCAACCCTAAACCCTTTTCCGTCCCGTCTTATGCGGTACCCTACTCTTAAGGTTCAGTGTCCCATGTTTGAATCACATCCACGACAGGGTTCACCAATACCCTCTTAGGGTTCAGTTTCTTGCGGGTTTAGTGACCTTGAATAAGGAAAAGGGTTTAGGCTTGGATTAGGCGGAGCCGCGAAGCGGGTCCGCCTAATCCAACCCTAAACCCTTTTACGTCCCGTCTTATGCGGTACCCTACTCTTCAGGTTCAGTGTCCCATCTTTGAATCACATCCACGACAGGGTTCACCAATACCCTCTTAGGGTTCAGTTTCTTGCGGGTTTAGTGACCTTGAATAAGGAAAAGGATTTAGGGTTGGATTAGGCGGAGCCGCGAAGCGGGTCCGCCTAATCCAACCCTAAACCCTTTTCCGTCCCGTCTTATGCGGTACCCTACTCTTAAGGTTCAGTGTCCCATCTTTGAATCTCATCCACGACAGGGTTCACCAATACCCTCTTAGGGTTCAGTTTCTTGCGGGTTTAGTGACCTTGAATTAGGAAAAGGGTTTAGGGTTGGATTAGGCGGAGCCGCGAAGCGGGTCCGCCTAATCCAACCCTAAACCCTTTTCCGTCCCGTCTTACGCGGTACCCTACTCTTCAGGTTCAGTGTCCCATCTTTGAATCACATCCACGACAGGGTTCACCAATACCCTCTTAGGGTTCAGTTTCTTGTGGGTTTAGTGACCTTGAATAAGGAAAAGGGTTTGGGGTTGGATTAGGCGGAGCCGCGAAGCGGGTCCGCTTAATCCAACCCGAAACCCTTTTCCGTCCCGTCTTACGCGGTACCCTACTCTTAAGGTTCAGTGTCCCATCTTTGAATCACATCCACGACAGCGTTCACCAATACCCTCTTAGGGTTCAGTTTCTTGCGGGTTTAGTGACCTTGAATAAGGAAAAGGGTTTAGGGTTGGATTAGGCGGAGCCGCGAAGCGGGTCCGCCTAATCCAACCCTATACCCTTTTCCGTCCCGTCTTATGCGGTACGCTACTCTTAAGGTTCAGTGTCCCATCTTTGAATCACATCCACGACAGGGTTCACCAATACCCTCTTAGGGTTCAGTTTCTTGCGGGTTTAGTGACCTTCAATAAGGAAAAGGGTTTAGGGTTGGATTAGGCGGAGCCGCGAAGCGGGTCCGCCTAATCCAACCCTAAACCCTTTTCCGTCCCGTCTTATGCGGTACCCTACTCTTCAGGTTCAGTGTCCCATCTTTGAATCACATCCACGACAGGGTTCACCAATACCCTCTTAGGGTTCAGTTTCTTGCGGGTTTAGTGACCTTGAATAAGGAAAAGGGTTTAGGGTTGGATTAGGCGGAGCCGCGAAGCGGGTCCGCCTAATCCAACCCTAAACCCTTTTCCGTCCCGTCTTATGCGGTACCCTACTCTTCAGGTTCAGTGTCCCATCTTTGAATCACATCCACGACAGCGTTCACCAATACCCTCTTAGGGTTCAGTTTCTTGCGGGTTTAGTGACCTTGAATTAGGAAAAGGGTTTAGGGTTGGATTAGGCGGAGCCGCAAAGCGGGTCCGCCTAATCCAACCCTAAACCCTTTTCCGTCCCGTCTTACGCGGTACCCTACTCTTCAGGTTCAGTGTCCCATCTTTGAATCACATCCACGACAGGGTTCACCAATACCCTCTTAGGGTTCAGTTTCTTGCGTGTTTAGTGACCTTGAATAAGGAAAAGGGTTTGGGATTGGATTAGGCGGAGCCGCGAAGCAGGTCCGCCTAATCCAACCCTATACCCTTTTCCGTCCCGTCTTATGCGGTACGCTACTCTTAAGGTTCAGTGTCCCATCTTTGAATCACATCCACGACAGGGTTCACCAATACCCTCTTAGGGTTCAGTTTCTTGCGGGTTTAGTGACCTTGAATTAGGAAAAGGGTTTAGGGTTGGATTAGGCGGAGCCGCGAAGCGGGTCCGCCTAATCCAACCCTAAACCCTTTTCCGTCCCGTCTTATGCGGTACCCTACTCTTAAGGTTCAGTGTCCCATTTTTGAATCACATCCACGACATGGTTCACCAATACCCTCTTAGGGTTCAGTTTCTTGCGGGTTTAGTGACCTTCAATAAGGAAAAGGGTTTAGGGTTGGATTAGGCGGAGCCGCGAAGCGGGTCCGCCTAATCCAACCCTAAACCCTTTTCCGTCCCGTCTTATGCGGTACCCTACTCTTAAGGTTCAGTGTCCCATCTTTGAATCACATCCACGACAGGGTTCACCAATACCCTCTTAGGGTTCAGTTTCTTGCGGGTTTAGTGACCTTGAATTAGGAAAAGGGTTTAGGGTTGGATTAGGCGGAGCCGCGAAGCGGGTCCGCCTAATCCAACCCTAAACCCTTTTCCGTCCCGTCTTATGCGGTACCCTACTCTTAAGGTTCAGTGTCCCATCTTTGAATCACATCCACGACAGGGTTCACCAATACCCTCTTAGGGTTCAGTTTCTTGCGGGTTTAGTGACCTTGAATAAGGAAAAGGGTTTAGGGTTGGATTAGGCGGAGCCGCGAAGCGGGTCCGCCTAATCCAACCCTAAACCCTTTTTCGTCCCGTCTTATGCGGTACCCTACTCTTAAGGTTCAGTGTCCCATCTTTGAATCACATCCACGACAGGGTTCGCCAATACCCTCTTAGGGTTCAGTTTCTTGCGGGTTTAGTGACCTTGAATTAGGAAAAGGGTTTAGGGTTGGATTAGGCGGAGCCGCGAAGCGGGTCCGCCTAATCCAACCCTAAACCCTTTTCCGTCCCGTCTTACGCGGTACCCTACTCTTCAGGTTCAGTGTCCCATCTTTGAATCACATCCACGACAGGGTTCACCAATACCCTCTTAGGGTTCAATTTCTTGCGGGTTTAGTGACCTTGAATAAGGAAAAGGGTTTAGGGTTGGATTAGGCGGAGCCGCGAAGCGTGTCCGCCTAATCCAACCCTAAACCCTTTTCCGTCCCGTCTTACGCGGTACCCTACTCATCAGGTTCAGTGTCCCATCTTTGAATCACATCCACGACAGGGTTCAACAATACCCTCTTAGGGTTCAGTTTCTTGCGGGTTTAGTGACCTTGAATAAGGAAAAGGGTTTAGGGTTGGATTAGGCGGAGCCGCGAAGCGGGTCCGCCTAATCCAACCCTAAACCCTTTTCCGTCCCGTCTTATGCGGTACCCTACTCTTAAGGTTCAGTGTCCCATTTTTGAATCACATCCACGACATGGTTCACCAATACCCTCTTAGGGTTCAGTTTCTTGCGGGTTTAGTGACCTTGAATAAGGAAAAGGGTTTAGGGTTGGATTAGGCGGAGCCGCGAAGCGGGTCCGCCTAATCCAACCCTAAACCCTTTTCCGTCCCGTCTTATGCGGTACCCTACTCTTAAGGTTCAGTGTCCCATCTTTGAATCACATCCACGACAGGGTTCACCAATACCCTCTTAGGGTTCAGTTTCTTGCGGGTTTAGTGACCTTCAATAAGGAAAAGGGTTTAGGGTTGGATTAGGCGGAGCCGCGAAGCGGGTCCGCCTAATCCAACCCTAAACCCTTTTCCGTCCCGTCTTATGCGGTACCCTACTCTTAAGGTTCAGTGTCCCATCTTTGAATCACATCCACGACAGGGTTCACCAATACCCTCTTAGGGTTCAGTGTCTTGCGGGTTTAGTGACCTTGAATTAGGAAAAGGGTTTAGGGTTGGATTAGGCGGAGCCGCGAAGCGGGTCCGCCTAATCCAACCCTAAACCCTTTTCCGTCCCGTCTTATGCGGTACCCTACTCTTAAGGTTCAGTGTCCCATCTTTGAATCACATCCACGACAGGGTTCACCAATACCCTCTTAGGGTTCAGTTTCTTGCGGGTTTAGTGACCTTGAATAAGGAAAAGGGTTTAGGGTTGGATTAGGCGGAGCCGCGAAGCGGGTCCGCCTAATCCAACCCTAAACCCTTTTTCGTCCCGTCTTATGCGGTACCCTACTCTTAAGGTTCAGTGTCCCATCTTTGAATCACATCCACGACAGGGTTCGCCAATACCCTCTTAGGGTTCAGTTTCTTGCGGGTTTAGTGACCTTGAATTAGGAAAAGGGTTTAGGGTTGGATTAGGCGGAGCCGCGAAGCGGGTCCGCCTAATCCAACCCTAAACCCTTTTCCGTCCCGTCTTACGCGGTACCCTACTCTTCAGGTTCAGTGTCCCATCTTTGAATCACATCCACGACAGGGTTCACCAATACCCTCTTAGGGTTCAATTTCTTGCGGGTTTAGTGACCTTGAATAAGGAAAAGGGTTTAGGGTTGGATTAGGCGGAGCCGCGAAGCGTGTCCGCCTAATCTAACCCTAAACCCTTTTCCGTCCCGTCTTACGCGGTACCCTACTCATCAGGTTCAGTGTCCCATCTTTGAATCACATCCACGACAGGGTTCAACAATACCCTCTTAGGGTTCAGTTTCTTGCGGGTTTAGTGACCTTGAATAAGGAAAAGGGTTTAGGGTTGGATTAGGCGGAGCCGCGAAGCGGGTCCGCCTAATCCAACCCTAAACCCTTTTCCGTCCCGTCTTATGCGGTACCCTACTCTTCAGGTTTAGTGTCCCATCTTTGAATCACATCCACGACAGGGTTCACCAATACCCTCTTAGGGTTCAGTTTCTTGCGGGTTTAGTGACCTTGAATAAGGAAAAGGGTTTAGGGTCTGATTAGGCGGAGCCGCGAAGCGGGTCCGCCTAATCCAACCCTAAACCCTTTTCCGTCCCGTCTTATGCGGTACCCTACTCTTAAGGTTCAGTGTCCCATCTTTGAATCACATCCACGACAGGGTTCACCAATACCCTCTTAGGGTTCAGTTTCTTGCGGGTTTAGTGACCTTGAATTAGGAAAAGGGTTTAGGGTTGGATTAGGCGGAGCCGCGAAGCGGGTCCGCCTAATCCAACCCTAAACCCTTTTCCGTCCCGTCTTATGCGGTACCCTACTCTTAAGGTTCAGTGTCCCATCTTTGAATCACATCCACGACAGGGTTCACCAATACCCTCTTAGGGTTCAGTTTCTTGCGGGTTTAGTGACCTTGAATAAGGAAAAGGGTTTAGGGTTGGATTAGGCGGAGCCGCGAAGCGGGTCCGCCTAATCCAACCCTAAACCCTTTTTCGTCCCGTCTTATGCGGTACCCTACTCTTAAGGTTCAGTGTCCCATCTTTGAATCACATCCACGACAGGGTTCGCCAATACCCTCTTAGGGTTCAGTTTCTTGCGGGTTTAGTGACCTTGAATTAGGAAAAGGGTTTAGGGTTGGATTAGGCGGAGCTGCGAAGCGGGTCCGCCTAATCCAACCCTAAACCCTTTTCCGTCCCGTCTTACGCGGTACCCTACTCTTCAGGTTCAGTGTCCCATCTTTGAATCACATCCACGACAGGGTTCACCAATACCCTCTTAGGGTTCAGTTTCTTGCGGGTTTAGTGACCTTGAATAAGGAAAAGGGTTTAGGGTTGGATTAGGCGGAGCCGCGAAGCGTGTCCGCCTAATCCAACCCTAAACCCTTTTCCGTCCCGTCTTACGCGGTACCCTACTCATCAGGTTCAGTGTCCCATCTTTGAATCACATCCACGACAGGGTTCAACAATACCCTCTTAGGGTTCAGTTTCTTGCGGGTTTAGTGACCTTGAATAAGGAAAAGGGTTTAGGGTTGGATTAGGCGGAGCCGCGAAGCGTGTCCGCCTAATCTAACCCTAAACCCTTTTCCGTCCCGTCTTACGCGGTACCCTACTCATCAGGTTCAGTGTCCCATCTTTGAATCACATCCACGACAGGGTTCAACAATACCCTCTTAGGGTTCAGTTTCTTGCGGGTTTAGTGACCTTGAATAAGGAAAAGGGTTTAGGGTTGGATTAGGCGGAGCCGCGAAGCGGGTCCGCCTAATCCAACCCTAAACCCTTTTCCGTCCCGTCTTATGCGGTACCCTACTCTTCAGGTTCAGTGTCCCATCTTTGAATCACATCCACGACAGGGTTCACCAATACCCTCTTAGGGTTCAGTTTCTTGCGGGTTTAGTGACCTTGAATAAGGAAAAGGGTTTAGGGTTGGATTAGGCGGAGCCGCGAAGCGTGTCCGCCTAATCTAACCCTAAACCCTTTTCCGTCCCGTCTTACGCGGTACCCTACTCATCAGGTTCAGTGTCCCATCTTTGAATCACATCCACGACAGGGTTCAACAATACCCTCTTAGGGTTCAGTTTCTTGCGGGTTTAGTGACCTTGAATAAGGAAAAGGGTTTAGGGTTGGATTAGGCGGAGCCGCGAAGCGGGTCCGCCTAATCCAACCCTAAACCCTTTTCCGTCCCGTCTTATGCGGTACCCTACTCTTCAGGTTTAGTGTCCCATCTTTGAATCACATCCACGACAGGGTTCACCAATACCCTCTTAGGGTTCAGTTTCTTGCGGGTTTAGTGACCTTGAATAAGGAAAAGGGTTTAGGGTCTGATTAGGCGGAGCCGCGAAGCGGGTCCGCCTAATCCAACCCTAAACCCTTTTCCGTCCCGTCTTATGCGGTACCCTACTCTTAAGGTTCAGTGTCCCATCTTTGAATCACATCCACGACAGGGTTCACCAATACCCTCTTAGGGTTCAGTTTCTTGCGGGTTTAGTGACCTTGAATTAGGAAAAGGGTTTAGGGTTGGATTAGGCGGAGCCGCGAAGCGGGTCCGCCTAATCCAACCCTAAACCCTTTTCCGTCCCGTCTTATGCGGTACCCTACTCTTAAGGTTCAGTGTCCCATCTTTGAATCACATCCACGACAGGGTTCACCAATACCCTCTTAGGGTTCAGTTTCTTGCGGGTTTAGTGACCTTGAATAAGGAAAAGGGTTTAGGGTTGGATTAGGCGGAGCCGCGAAGCGGGTCCGCCTAATCCAACCCTAAACCCTTTTTCGTCCCGTCTTATGCGGTACCCTACTCTTAAGGTTCAGTGTCCCATCTTTGAATCACATCCACGACAGGGTTCGCCAATACCCTCTTAGGGTTCAGTTTCTTGCGGGTTTAGTGACCTTGAATTAGGAAAAGGGTTTAGGGTTGGATTAGGCGGAGCTGCGAAGCGGGTCCGCCTAATCCAACCCTAAACCCTTTTCCGTCCCGTCTTACGCGGTACCCTACTCTTCAGGTTCAGTGTCCCATCTTTGAATCACATCCACGACAGGGTTCACCAATACCCTCTTAGGGTTCAGTTTCTTGCGGGTTTAGTGACCTTGAATAAGGAAAAGGGTTTAGGGTTGGATTAGGCGGAGCCGCGAAGCGTGTCCGCCTAATCCAACCCTAAACCCTTTTCCGTCCCGTCTTACGCGGTACCCTACTCATCAGGTTCAGTGTCCCATCTTTGAATCACATCCACGACAGGGTTCAACAATACCCTCTTAGGGTTCAGTTTCTTGCGGGTTTAGTGACCTTGAATAAGGAAAAGGGTTTAGGGTTGGATTAGGCGGAGCCGCGAAGCGTGTCCGCCTAATCTAACCCTAAACCCTTTTCCGTCCCGTCTTACGCGGTACCCTACTCATCAGGTTCAGTGTCCCATCTTTGAATCACATCCACGACAGGGTTCAACAATACCCTCTTAGGGTTCAGTTTCTTGCGGGTTTAGTGACCTTGAATAAGGAAAAGGGTTTAGGGTTGGATTAGGCGGAGCCGCGAAGCGGGTCCGCCTAATCCAACCCTAAACCCTTTTCCGTCCCGTCTTATGCGGTACCCTACTCTTCAGGTTCAGTGTCCCATCTTTGAATCACATCCACGACAGGGTTCACCAATACCCTCTTAGGGTTCAGTTTCTTGCGGGTTTAGTGACCTTGAATAAGGAAAAGGGTTTAGGGTTGGATTAGGCGGAGCCGCGAAGCGTGTCCGCCTAATCTAACCCTAAACCCTTTTCCGTCCCGTCTTACGCGGTACCCTACTCATCAGGTTCAGTGTCCCATCTTTGAATCACATCCACGACAGGGTTCAACAATACCCTCTTAGGGTTCAGTTTCTTGCGGGTTTAGTGACCTTGAATAAGGAAAAGGGTTTAGGGTTGGATTAGGCGGAGCCGCGAAGCGGGTCCGCCTAATCCAACCCTAAACCCTTTTCCGTCCCGTCTTATGCGGTACCCTACTCTTCAGGTTTAGTGTCCCATCTTTGAATCACATCCACGACAGGGTTCACCAATACCCTCTTAGGGTTCAGTTTCTTGCGGGTTTAGTGACCTTGAATAAGGAAAAGGGTTTAGGGTCTGATTAGGCGGAGCCGCGAAGCGGGTCCGCCTAATCCAACCCTAAACCCTTTTCCGTCCCGTCTTATGCGGTACCCTACTCTTAAGGTTCAGTGTCCCATCTTTGAATCACATCCACGACAGGGTTCACCAATACCCTCTTAGGGTTCAGTTTCTTGCGGGTTTAGTGACCTTGAATTAGGAAAAGGGTTTAGGGTTGGATTAGGCGGAGCCGCGAAGCGGGTCCGCCTAATCCAACCCTAAACCCTTTTCCGTCCCGTCTTATGCGGTACCCTACTCTTAAGGTTCAGTGTCCCATCTTTGAATCACATCCACGACAGGGTTCACCAATACCCTCTTAGGGTTCAGTTTCTTGCGGGTTTAGTGACCTTGAATAAGGAAAAGGGTTTAGGGTTGGATTAGGCGGAGCCGCGAAGCGGGTCCGCCTAATCCAACCCTAAACCCTTTTTCGTCCCGTCTTATGCGGTACCCTACTCTTAAGGTTCAGTGTCCCATCTTTGAATCACATCCACGACAGGGTTCGCCAATACCCTCTTAGGGTTCAGTTTCTTGCGGGTTTAGTGACCTTGAATTAGGAAAAGGGTTTAGGGTTGGATTAGGCGGAGCTGCGAAGCGGGTCCGCCTAATCCAACCCTAAACCCTTTTCCGTCCCGTCTTACGCGGTACCCTACTCTTCAGGTTCAGTGTCCCATCTTTGAATCACATCCACGACAGGGTTCACCAATACCCTCTTAGGGTTCAGTTTCTTGCGGGTTTAGTGACCTTGAATAAGGAAAAGGGTTTAGGGTTGGATTAGGCGGAGCCGCGAAGCGTGTCCGCCTAATCCAACCCTAAACCCTTTTCCGTCCCGTCTTACGCGGTACCCTACTCATCAGGTTCAGTGTCCCATCTTTGAATCACATCCACGACAGGGTTCAACAATACCCTCTTAGGGTTCAGTTTCTTGCGGGTTTAGTGACCTTGAATAAGGAAAAGGGTTTAGGGTTGGATTAGGCGGAGCCGCGAAGCGGGTCCGCCTAATCCAACCCTAAACCCTTTTCCGTCCCGTCTTATGCGGTACCCTACTCTTCAGGTTTAGTGTCCCATCTTTGAATCACATCCACGACAGCGTTCACCAATACCCTCTTAGGGTTCAGTTTCTTGCGGGTTTAGTGACCTTGAATAAGGAAAAGGGTTTAGGGTTGGATTAGGCGGAGCCGCGAAGCGGGTTCTGCCTAATCCAACCCTATACCCTTTTCCGTCCCGTCTTATGCGGTACGCTACTCTTAAGGTTCAGTGTCCCATCTTTGAATCACATCCACGACAGGGTTCACCAATACCCTCTTAGGGTTCAGTTTCTTGCGGGTTTAGTGACCTTCAATAAGGAAAAGGGTTTAGGGTTCGATTAGGCGGAGCCGCGAAGCGGGTCCGCCTAATCCAACCCTAAACCCTTTTACGTCCCGTCTTATGCGGTACCCTACTCTTCAGGTTCAGTGTCCCATCTTTGAATCACATCCACGACAGGGTTCACCAATACCCTCTTAGGGTTCAGTTTCTTGCGGGTTTAGTGACCTTGAATAAGGAAAAGGATTTAGGGTTGGATTAGGCGGAGCCGCGAAGCGGGTCCGCCTAATCCAACCCTAAACCCTTTTCCGTCCCGTCTTATGCGGTACCCTACTCTTAAGGTTCAGTGTCCCATCTTTGAATCACATCCACGACAGGGTTCACCAATACCCTCTTAGGGTTCAGTTTCTTGCGGGTTTAGTGACCTTGAATTAGGAAAAGGGTTTAGGGTTGGATTAGGCGGAGCCGCGAAGCGGGTCCGCCTAATCCAACCCTAAACCCTTTTCCGTCCCGTCTTACGCGGTACCCTACTCTTCAGGTTCAGTGTCCCATCTTTGAATCACATCCACGACAGGGTTCACCAATACCCTCTTAGGGTTCAGTTTCTTGTGGGTTTAGTGACCTTGAATAAGGAAAAGGGTTTGGGGTTGGATTAGGCGGAGCCGCGAAGCGGGTCCGCCTAATCCAACCCTAAACCCTTTTCCGTCCCGTCTTACGCGGTACCCTACTCTTAAGGTTCATTGTCCCATCTTTGAATCACATCCACGACAGCGTTCACCAATACCCTCTTAGGGTTCAGTTTCTTGCGGGTTTAGTGACCTTGAATAAGGAAAAGGGTTTAGGGTTGGATTAGGCGGAGCCGCGAAGCGGGTCCGCCTAATCCAACCCTATACCCTTTTCCGTCCCGTCTTATGCGGTACGCTACTCTTAAGGTTCAGTGTCCCATCTTTGAATCACATCCACGACAGGGTTCACCAATACCCTCTTAGGGTTCAGTTTCTTGCGGGTTTAGTGACCTTCAATAAGGAAAAGGGTTTAGGGTTGGATTAGGCGGAGCCGCGAAGCGGGTCCGCCTAATCCAACCCTAAACCCTTTTCCGTCCCGTCTTATGCGGTACCCTACTCTTCAGGTTCAGTGTCCCATCTTTGAATCACATCCACGACAGGGTTCACCAATACCCTCTTAGGGTTCAGTTTCTTGCGGGTTTAGTGACCTTGAATAAGGAAAAGGGTTTAGGGTTGGATTAGGCGGAGCCGCGAAGCGGGTCCGCCTAATCCAACCCTAAACCCTTTTCCGTCCCGTCTTATGCGGTACCCTACTCTTCAGGTTCAGTGTCCCATCTTTGAATCACATCCACGACAGGGTTCACCAATACCCTCTTAGGGTTCAGTTTCTTGCGGGTTTAGTGACCTTGAATAAGGAAAAGGGTTTAGGGTTGAATTAGGCGGAGCCGCGAAGCGGGTCCGCCTAATCCAACCCTAAACCCTTTTCCGTCCCGTCTTACGCGGTACCCTACTCTTAAGGTTCAGTGTCCCATCTTTGAATCACATCCACGACAGTGTTCACCAATACCCTCTTAGGGTTCAGTTTCTTGCGGGTTTAGTGACCTTGAATTAGGAAAAGGGTTTAGGGTTGGATTAGGCGGAGCCGCGAAGCGGGTCCGCCTAATCCAACCCTAAACCCTTTTCCGTCCCGTCTTATGCGGTACCCTACTCTTAAGGTTTAGTGTCCCATCTTTGAATCACATCCACGACAGGGTTCACCAATACCCTCTTAGGGTTCAGTTTCTTGCGGGTTTAGTGACCTTCAATAAGGAAAAGGGTTTAGGGTTGGATTAGGCGGAGCCGCGAAGCGGGTCCGCCTAATCCAACCCTAAACCCTTTTCCGTCCCGTCTTATGCGGTACCCTACTCTTAAGGTTCAGTGTCCCATCTTTGAATCACATCCACGACAGGGTTCACCAATACCCTCTTAGGGTTCAGTTTCTTGCGGGTTTAGTGACCTTGAATTAGGAAAAGGGTTTAGGGTTGGATTAGGCGGAGCCGCGAAGCGGGTCCGCCTAATCCAACCCTAAACCCTTTCCCGTCCCGTCTTACGCGGTACCCTACTCTTCAGGTTCAGTGTCCCATCTTTGAATCACATCCACGACAGGGTTCACCAATACCCTCTTAGGGTTCAGTTTCTTGCGGGTTTAGTGACCTTGAATAAGGAAAAGGGTTTGGGATTGGATTAGGCGGAGCCGCGAAGCAGGTCCGCCTAATCCAACCCTATACCCTTTTCCGTCCCGTCTTATGCGGTACGCTACTCTTAAGGTTCAGTGTCCCATCTTTGAATCACATCCACGACAGGGTTCACCAATACCCTCTTAGGGTTCAGTTTCTTGCGGGTTTAGTGACCTTGAATTAGGAAAAGGGTTTAGGGTTGGATTAGGCGGAGCCGCGAAGCGGGTCCGCCTAATCCAACCCTAAACCCTTTTCCGTCCCGTCTTATGCGGTACCCTACTCTTAAGGTTCAGTGTCCCATTTTTGAATCACATCCACGACAGGGTTCACCAATACCCTCTTAGGGTTCAGTTTCTTGCGGGTTTAGTGACCTTCAATAAGGAAAAGGGTTTAGGATTGGATTAGGCGGAGCCGCGAAGCGGGTCCGCCTAATCCAACCCTAAACCCTTTTCCGTCCCGTCTTATGCGGTACCCTACTCTTAAGGTTCAGTGTCCCATCTTTGAATCACATCCACGACAGGGTTCACCAATACCCTCTTAGGGTTCAGTTTCTTGCGGGTTTAGTGACCTTGAATTAGGAAAAGGGTTTAGGGTTGGATTAGGCGGAGCCGCGAAGCGGGTCCGCCTAATCCAACCCTAAACCCTTTTCCGTCCCGTCTTACGCGGTACCCTACTCTTCAGGTTCAGTGTCCCATCTTTGAATCACATCCACGACAGGGTTCACCAATACCCTCTTAGGGTTCAGTTTCTTGTGGGTTTAGTGACCTTGAATAAGGAAAAGGGTTTGGGGTTGGATTAGGCGGAGCCGCGAAGCGGGTCCGCCTAATCCAACCCTAAACCCTTTTCCGTCCCGTCTTACGCGGTACCCTACTCTTAAGGTTCATTGTCCCATCTTTGAATCACATCCACGACAGCGTTCACCAATACCCTCTTAGGGTTCAGTTTCTTGCGGGTTTAGTGACCTTGAATAAGGAAAAGGGTTTAGGGTTGGATTAGGCGGAGCCGCGAAGCGGGTCCGCCTAATCCAACCCTATACCCTTTTCCGTCCCGTCTTATGCGGTACGCTACTCTTAAGGTTCAGTGTCCCATCTTTGAATCACATCCACGACAGGGTTCACCAATACCCTCTTAGGGTTCAGTTTCTTGCGGGTTTAGTGACCTTCAATAAGGAAAAGGGTTTAGGGTTGGATTAGGCGGAGCCGCGAAGCGGGTCCGCCTAATCCAACCCTAAACCCTTTTCCGTCCCGTCTTATGCGGTACCCTACTCTTCAGGTTCAGTGTCCCATCTTTGAATCACATCCACGACAGGGTTCACCAATACCCTCTTAGGGTTCAGTTTCTTGCGGGTTTAGTGACCTTGAATAAGGAAAAGGGTTTAGGGTTGGATTAGGCGGAGCCGCGAAGCGGGTCCGCCTAATCCAACCCTAAACCCTTTTCCGTCCCGTCTTATGCGGTACCCTACTCTTCAGGTTCAGTGTCCCATCTTTGAATCACATCCACGACAGGGTTCACCAATACCCTCTTAGGGTTCAGTTTCTTGCGGGTTTAGTGACCTTGAATAAGGAAAAGGGTTTAGGGTTGAATTAGGCGGAGCCGCGAAGCGGGTCCGCCTAATCCAACCCTAAACCCTTTTCCGTCCCGTCTTACGCGGTACCCTACTCTTAAGGTTCAGTGTCCCATCTTTGAATCACATCCACGACAGTGTTCACCAATACCCTCTTAGGGTTCAGTTTCTTGCGGGTTTAGTGACCTTGAATTAGGAAAAGGGTTTAGGGTTGGATTAGGCGGAGCCGCGAAGCGGGTCCGCCTAATCCAACCCTAAACCCTTTTCCGTCCCGTCTTATGCGGTACCCTACTCTTAAGGTTTAGTGTCCCATCTTTGAATCACATCCACGACAGGGTTCACCAATACCCTCTTAGGGTTCAGTTTCTTGCGGGTTTAGTGACCTTCAATAAGGAAAAGGGTTTAGGGTTGGATTAGGCGGAGCCGCGAAGCGGGTCCGCCTAATCCAACCCTAAACCCTTTTCCGTCCCGTCTTATGCGGTACCCTACTCTTAAGGTTCAGTGTCCCATCTTTGAATCACATCCACGACAGGGTTCACCAATACCCTCTTAGGGTTCAGTTTCTTGCGGGTTTAGTGACCTTGAATTAGGAAAAGGGTTTAGGGTTGGATTAGGCGGAGCCGCGAAGCGGGTCCGCCTAATCCAACCCTAAACCCTTTCCCGTCCCGTCTTACGCGGTACCCTACTCTTCAGGTTCAGTGTCCCATCTTTGAATCACATCCACGACAGGGTTCACCAATACCCTCTTAGGGTTCAGTTTCTTGCGGGTTTAGTGACCTTGAATAAGGAAAAGGGTTTGGGATTGGATTAGGCGGAGCCGCGAAGCAGGTCCGCCTAATCCAACCCTATACCCTTTTCCGTCCCGTCTTATGCGGTACGCTACTCTTAAGGTTCAGTGTCCCATCTTTGAATCACATCCACGACAGGGTTCACCAATACCCTCTTAGGGTTCAGTTTCTTGCGGGTTTAGTGACCTTGAATTAGGAAAAGGGTTTAGGGTTGGATTAGGCGGAGCCGCGAAGCGGGTCCGCCTAATCCAACCCTAAACCCTTTTCCGTCCCGTCTTATGCGGTACCCTACTCTTAAGGTTCAGTGTCCCATTTTTGAATCACATCCACGACAGGGTTCACCAATACCCTCTTAGGGTTCAGTTTCTTGCGGGTTTAGTGACCTTCAATAAGGAAAAGGGTTTAGGATTGGATTAGGCGGAGCCGCGAAGCGGGTCCGCCTAATCCAACCCTAAACCCTTTTCCGTCCCGTCTTATGCGGTACCCTACTCTTAAGGTTCAGTGTCCCATCTTTGAATCACATCCACGACAGGGTTCACCAATACCCTCTTAGGGTTCAGTTTCTTGCGGGTTTAGTGACCTTGAATTAGGAAAAGGGTTTAGGGTTGGATTAGGCGGAGCCGCGAAGCGGGTCCGCCTAATCCAACCCTAAACCCTTTTCCGTCCCGTCTTACGCGGTACCCTACTCTTAATGTTCAGTGTCCCATCTTTGAATCACATCCACGACAACGTTCACCAATACCCTCTTAGGGTTCAGTTTCTTGCGGGTTTAGTGACCTTGAATAAGGAAAAGGGTTTAGGGTTGGATTAGGCGGAGCCGCGAAGCGGGTCCGCCTAATCCAACCCTATACCCTTTTCCGTCCCGTCTTATGCGGTACGCTACTCTTAAGGTTCAGTGTCCCATCTTTGAATCACATCCACGACAGGGTTCACCAATACCCTCTTAGGGTTCAGTTTCTTGCGGGTTTAGTGACCTTCAATAAGGAAAAGGGTTTAGGGTTGGATTAGGCGGAGCCGCGAAGCGGGTCCGCCTAATCCAACCCTAAACCCTTTTCCGTCCCGTCTTATGCGGTACCTACTCTTCAGGTTCAGTGTCCCATCTTTGAATCACATCCACGACAGGGTTCACCAATACCCTCTTAGGGTTCAGTTTCTTGCGGGTTTAGTGACCTTGAATAAGGAAAAGGGTTTAGGGTTGGATTAGGCGAAGCCGCGAAGCGGGTCCGCCTAATCCAACCCTAAACCCTTTTCCGTCCCGTCTTATGCGGTACCCTACTCTTCAGGTTCAGTGTCCCATCTTTGAATCACATCCACGACAGGGTTCACCAATACCCTCTTAGGGTTCAGTTTCTTGCGGGTTTAGTGACCTTGAATAAGGGAAAGGGTTTAGGGTTGAATTAGGCGGAGCCGCGAAGCGGGTCCGCCTAATCCAACCCTAAACCCTTTTCCGTCCCGTCTTACGCGGTACCCTACTCTTAAGGTTCAGTGTCCCATCTTTGAATCACATCCACGACAGCGTTCACCAATACCCTCTTAGGGTTCAGTTTCTTGCGGGTTTAGTGACCTTGAATTAGGAAAAGGGTTAAGGGTTGGATTAGGCGGAGCCGCGAAGCGGGTCCGCCTAATCCAACCCTAAACCCTTTTCCGTCCCGTCTTATGCGGTACCCTACTCTTAAGGTTCAGTGTCCCATCTTTGAATCACATCCATGACAGGGTTCACCAATACCCTCTTAGGGTTCAGTTTCTTGCGGGTTTAGTGACCTTCAATAAGGAAAAGGGTTTAGGGTTGGATTAGGCGGAGCCGCGAAGCGGGTCCGGCTAATCCAACCCTAAACCCTTTTCCGTCCCGTCTTATGCGGTACCCTACTCTTAAGGTTCAGTGTCCCATCTTTGAATCACATCCACGACAGGGTTCACCAATACCCTCTTAGGGTTCAGTTTCTTGCGGGTTTAGTGACCTTGAATTAGGAAAAGGGTTTAGGGTTGGATTAGGCGGAGCCGCGAAGCGGGTCCGCCTAATCCAACCCTATACCCTTTTCCGTCCCGTCTTATGCGGTACGCTACTCTTAAGGTTCAGTGTCCCATCTTTGAATCACATCCACGACAGGGTTCACCAATACCCTCTTAGGGTTCAGTTTCTTGCGGGTTTAGTGACCTTCAATAAGGAAAAGGGTTTAGGGTTGGATTAGGCGGAGCCGCGAAGCGGGTCCGCCTAATCCAACCCTAAACCCTTTTCCGTCCCGTCTTATGCGGTACCCTACTCTTCAGGTTCAGTGTCCCATCTTTGAATCACATCCACGACAGGGTTCACCAATACCCTCTTAGGGTTCAGTTTCTTGCGGGTTTAGTGACCTTGAATAAGGAAAAGGGTTTAGGGTTGGATTAGGCGAAGCCGCGAAGCGGGTCCGCCTAATCCAACCCTAAACCCTTTTCCGTCCCGTCTTATGCGGTACCCTACTCTTCAGGTTCAGTGTCCCATCTTTGAATCACATCCACGACAGGGTTCACCAATACCCTCTTAGGGTTCAGTTTCTTGCGGGTTTAGTGACCTTGAATAAGGAAAAGGGTTTAGGGTTGAATTAGGCGGAGCCGCGAAGCGGGTCCGCCTAATCCAACCCTAAACCCTTTTCCGTCCCGTCTTACGCGGTACCCTACTCTTAAGGTTCAGTGTCCCATCTTTGAATCACATCCACGACAGCGTTCACCAATACCCTCTTAGGGTTCAGTTTCTTGCGGGTGTAGTGACCTTGAATTAGGAAAAGGGTTAAGGGTTGGATTAGGCGGAGCCGCGAAGCGGGTCCGCCTAATCCAACTCTAAACCCTTTTCCGTCCCGTCTTACGCGGTACCCTACTCTTCAGGTTCAGTGTCCCATCCTTGAATCACATCCACGACAGGGTTCACCAATACCCTCTTAGGGTTCAGTTTCTTGCGGGTTTAGTGATCTTGAATTAGGAAAAGGGTTTAGGGTTGGATTAGGCGGAGCCGCGAAGCGGGTCCGCCTAATCCAACCCTATACCCTTTTCCGTCCCGTCTTATGCGGTACGCTACTCTTAAGGTTCAGTGTCCCATCTTTGAATCACATCCACGACAGGGTTCACCAATACCCTCTTAGGGTTCAGTTTCTTGCGGGTTTAGTGACCTTCAATAAGGAAAAGGGTTTAGGGTTGGATTAGGCGGAGCCGCGAAGCGGGTCCGCCTAATCCAACCCTAAACCCTTTTCCGTCCCGTCTTACGCGGTACCCTACTCTTCAGGTTCAGTGTCCCATCTTTGAATCACATCCACGACAGGGTTCACCAATACCCTCTTAGGGTTCAGTTTCTTGCGGGTTTAGTGACCTTGAATAAGGAAAAGGGTTTGGGGTTGGATTAGGCGGAGCCGCGAAGCAGGTCCGCCTAATCCAACCCTATACCCTTTTCCGTCCCGTCTTATGCGGTACGCTACTCTTAAGGTTCAGTGTCCCATCTTTGAATCACATCCACGACAGGGTTCACCAATACCCTCTTAGGGTTCAGTTTCTTGCGGGTTTAGTGACCTTGAATTAGGAAAAGGGTTTAGGGTTGGATTAGGCGGAGCCGCGAAGCGGGTCCGCCTAATCCAACCCTAAACCCTTTTCCGTCCCGTCTTATGCGGTACCCTACTCTTAAGGTTCTGTGTCCCATCTTTGAATCACATCCACGACAGGGTTCACCAATACCCTCTTAGGGTTCAGTTTCTTGCGGGTTTAGTGACCTTCAATAAGGAAAAGGGTTTAGGGTTGGATTAGGGGGAGCCGCGAAGCGGGTCCGCCTAATCCAACCCTAAACCCTTTTCCGTCCCGTCTTATGCGGTACCCTACTCTTAAGGTTCAGTGTCCCATCTTTGAATCACATCCACGACAGGGTTCACCAATACCCTCTTAGGGTTCAGTTTCTTGCGGGTTTAGTGACCTTGAATTAGGAAAAGGGTTTAGGGTTGGATTAGTCGGAGCCGCGAAGCGGGTCCGCCTAATCCAACCCTAAACCCTTTTCCGTCCCGTCTTACGCGGTACCCTACTCTTAAGGTTCAGTGTCCCATCTTTGAATCACATCCACGACAGCGTTCACCAATACCCTCTTAGGGTTCAGTTTCTTGCGGGTTTAGTGACCTTGAATAAGGAAAAGGGTTTGGGGTTGGATTAGGCGGAGCCGCGAAGCAGGTCCGCCTAATCCAACCCTATACCCTTTTCCGTCCCGTCTTATGCGGTACGCTACTCTTTAGGTTCAGTGTCCCATCTTTGAATCACATCCACGACAGGGTTCACCAATACCCTCTTAGGGTTCAGTTTCTTGCGGGTTTAGTGACCTTGAATTAGGAAAAGGGTTTAGGGTTGGATTAGGCGGAGCCGCGAAGCGGGTCCGCCTAATCCAACCCTAAACCCTTTTCCGTCCCGTCTTATGCGGTACCCTACTCTTAAGGTTCTGTGTCCCATCTTTGAATCACATCCACGACAGGGTTCACCAATACCCTCTTAGGGTTCAGTTTCTTGCGGGTTTAGTGACTTTCAATAAGGAAAAGGGTTTAGGGTTGGATTAGGCGGAGCCGCGAAGCGGGTCCGCCTAATCCAACCCTAAACCCTTTTCCGTCCCGTCTTATGCGGTACCCTACTCTTAAGGTTCAGTGTCCCATCTTTGAATCACATCCACGACAGGGTTCACCAATACCCTCTTAGGGTTCAGTTTCTTGCGGGTTTAGTGACCTTCAATAAGGAAAAGGGTTTAGGGTTGGATTAGGCGGAGCCGCGAAGCGGGTCCGCCTAATCCAACCCTAAACCCTTTTCCGTCCCGTCTTACGCGGTACCCTACTCTTCAGGTTCAGTGTCCCATCTTTGAATCACATCCACGACAGGGTTCACCAATACCCTCTTAGGGTTCAGTTTCTTGCGGGTTTAGTGACCTTGAATAAGGAAAAGGGTTTGGGGTTGGATTAGGCGGAGCCGCGAAGCAGGTCCGCCTAATCCAACCCTATACCCTTTTCCGTCCCGTCTTATGCGGTACGCTACTCTTCAGGTTCAGTGTCCCATCTTTGAATCACATCCACGACAGGGTTCACCAATACCCTCTTAGGGTTCAGTTTCTTGCGGGTTTAGTGACCTTGAATAAGGAAAAGGGTTTGGGGTTGGATTAGGCGGAGCCGCGAAGCAGGTCCGCCTAATCCAACCCTATACCCTTTTCCGTCCCGTCTTATGCGGTACGCTACTCTTAAGGTTCAGTGTCCCATCTTTGAATCACATCCACGACAGGGTTCACCAATACCCTCTTAGGGTTCAGTTTCTTGCGGGTTTAGTGACCTTGAATTAGGAAAAGGGTTTAGGGTTGGATTAGGCGGAGCCGCGAAGCGGGTCCGCCTAATCCAACCCTAAACCCTTTTCCGTCCCGTCTTATGCGGTACCCTACTCTTAAGGTTCTGTGTCCCATCTTTGAATCACATCCACGACAGGGTTCACCAATACCCTCTTAGGGTTCAGTTTCTTGCGGGTTTAGTGACCTTCAATAAGGAAAAGGGTTTAGGGTTGGATTAGGCGGAGCCGCGAAGCGGGTCCGCCTAATCCAACCCTAAACCCTTTTCCGTCCCGTCTTATGCGGTACCCTACTCTTAAGGTTCAGTGTCCCATCTTTGAATCACATCCACGACAGGGTTCACCAATACCCTCTTAGGGTTCAGTTTCTTGCGGGTTTAGTGACCTTGAATTAGGAAAAGGGTTTAGGGTTGGATTAGGCGGAGCCGCGAAGCGGGTCCGCCTAATCCAACCCTAAACCCTTTTCCGTCCCGTCTTACGCGGTACCCTACTCTTAAGGTTCAGTGTCCCATCTTTGAATCACATCCACGACAGCGTTCACCAATACCCTCTTAGGGTTCAGTTTCTTGCGGGTTTAGTGACCTTGAATAAGGAAAAGGGTTTGGGGTTGGATTAGGCGGAGCCGCGAAGCAGGTCCGCCTAATCCAACCCTATACGCTTTTCCGTCCCGTCTTATGCGGTACGCTACTCTTAAGGTTCAGTGTCCCATCTTTGAATCACATCCACGACAGGGTTCACCAATACCCTCTTAGGGTTCAGTTTCTTGCGGGTTTAGTGACCTTGAATTAGGAAAAGGGTTTAGGGTTGGATTAGGCGGAGCCGCGAAGCGGGTCCGCCTAATCCAACCCTAAACCCTTTTCCGTCCCGTCTTATGCGGTACCCTACTCTTAAGGTTCTGTGTCCCATCTTTGAATCACATCCACGACAGGGTTCACCAATACCCTCTTAGGGTTCAGTTTCTTGCGGGTTTAGTGACCTTCATTAAGGAAAAGGGTTTAGGGTTGGATTAGGCGGAGCCGCGAAGCGGGTCCGCCTAATCCAACCCTAAACCCTTTTCCGTCCCGTCTTATGCGGTACCCTACTCTTAAGGTTCAGTGTCCCATCTTTGAATCACATCCACGACAGGGTTCACCAATACCCTCTTAGGGTTCAGTTTCTTGCGGGTTTAGTGACCTTCAATAAGGAAAAGGGTTTAGGGTTGGATTAGGCGGAGCCGCGAAGCGGGTCCGCCTAATCCAACCCTAAACCCTTTTCCGTCCCGTCTTACGCGGTACCCTACTCTTCAGGTTCAGTGTCCCATCTTTGAATCACATCCACGACAAGGTTCACCAATACCCTCTTAGGGTTCAGTTTCTTGCGGGTTTAGTGACCTTGAATAAGGAAAAGGGTTTGGGGTTGGATTAGGCGGAGCCGCGAAGCAGGTCCGCCTAATCCAACCCTATACCCTTTTCCGTCCCGTCTTATGCGGTACGCTACTCTTAAGGTTCAGTGTCCCATCTTTGAATCACATCCACGACAGGGTTCACCAATACCCTCTTAGGGTTCAGTTTCTTGCGGGTTTAGTGACCTTCAATAAGGAAAAGGGTTTAGGGTTGGATTAGGCGGAGCCGCGAAGCGGGTCCGCCTAATCCAACCCTAAACCCTTTTCCGTCCCGTCTTATGCGGTACCCTACTCTTAAGGTTCAGTGTCCCATCTTTGAATCACATCCACGACAGGGTTCACCAATACCCTCTTAGGGTTCAGTTTCTTGCGGGTTTAGTGACCTTGAATTAGGAAAAGGGTTTAGGGTTGGATTAGGCGGAGCCGCGAAGCGGGTCCGCCTAATCCAACCCTAAACCCTTTTCCGTCCCGTCTTACGCGGTACCCTACTCTTAAGGTTCAGTGTCCCATCTTTGAATCACATCCACGACAGCGTTCACCAATACCCTCTTAGGGTTCAGTTTCTTGCGGGTTTAGTGACCTTGAATTAGGAAAAGGGTTTAGGGTTGGATTAGGCGGAGCCGCGAAGCGGGTCCGCCTAATCCAACCCTAAACCCTTTTCCGTCCCGTCTTATGCGGTACACTACTCTTAAGGTTCAGTGTCACATCTTTGAATCACATCCACGACAGGGTTCACCAATACCCTCTTAGGGTTCAGTTTCTTGCGGGTTTAGTGACCTTCAATAAGGAAAAGGGTTTAGGGTTGGATTAGGCGGAGCCGCGAAGCGGGTCCGCGTAATCCAACCCTAAACCCTTTTCCGTCCCGTCTTATGCGGTACCCTACTCTTAAGGTTCAGTGTCCCATCTTTGAATCACATCCACGACAGGGTTCATCAATACCCTCTTAGGGTTCAGTTTCTTGCGGGTTTAGTGACCTTGAATTAGGAAAAGGGTTTAGGGTTGGATTAGGCGGAGCCGCGAAGCGGGTCCGCCTAATCCAACCCTAAACCCTTTTCCGTCCCGTCTTACGCGGTACCCTACTCTTCAGGTTCAGTGTCCCATCTTTGAATCACATCCACGACAGGGTTCACCAATACCCTCTTAGGGTTCAGTTTCTTGCGGGTTTAGTGACCTTGAATAAGGAAAAGGGTTTGGGGTTGGATTAGGCGGAGCCGCGAAGCAGGTCCGCCTAATCCAACCCTATACCCTTTTCCGTCCCGTCTTATGCGGTACGCTACTCTTAAGGTTCAATGTCCCATCTTTGAATCACATCCACGACAGGGTTCACCAATACCCTCTTAGGGTTCAGTTTCTTGCGGGTTTAGTGACCTTCAATAAGGAAAAGGGTTTAGGGTTGGATTAGGCGGAGCCGCGAAGCGGGTCCGCCTAATCCAACCCTAAACCCTTTTCCGTCCCGTCTTATGCGGTACCCTACTCTTCAGGTTCAGTGTCCCATCTTTGAATCACATCCACGACAGGGTTCTCCAATACCCTCTTAGGGTTCAGTTTCTTGCGGGTTTAGTGACCTTGAATAAGGAAAAGGGTTTAGGGTTGAATTAGGCGGAGCCGCGAAGCGGGTCCGCCTAATCCAACCCTAAACCCTTTTCCGTCCCGTCTTATGCGGTACCCTACTCTTAAGGTTCAGTGTCCCATCTTTGAATCACATCCACGACAGGGTTCACCAATACCCTCTTAGGGTTCAGTTTCTTGCGGGTTTAGTGACCTTCAATAAGGAAAAGGGTTTAGGCTTGGATTAGGCGGAGCCGCGAAGCGGGTCCGCCTAATCCAACCCTAAACCCTTTTCCGTTCCGTCTTATGCGGTACCCTACTCTTCAGGTTCAGTGTCCCATCTTTAAATCACATCCACGACAGGGTTCACCAATATCCTCTTAGGGTTCAGTTTCTTGCGGGTTTAGTGACCTTGAATAAGGAAAAGGGTTTAGGATTGGATTAGGCGGAGCCGCGAAGCGGGTCCTCCTAATCCAACCCTAAACCCTTTTACGTCCCGTTTTATGCGGTACCCTACTCTTCAGGTTCAGTGTCCCATCTTTGAATCACATCCACGACAGGGTTCACCAATACCCTCTTAGGGTTCAGTTTCTTGCGGGTTTAGTGACCTTGAATAAGGAAAAGGGTTTAGGGTTGGATTAGGGGGAGCCGCGAAGCGGGTCCGCCTAATCCAACCCTAAACCCTTTTCCGTCCCGTCTTATGCGGTACCCTACTCTTCAGGTTCAGTGTCCCATCTTTGAATCACATCCACGACAGGTTCACCAATACCCTCTTAGGGTTCAGTTTCTTGCGGGTTTAGTGACCTTGAATAAGGAAAAAGGTTTAGGGTTGATTAGACGGAGCCGCGAAGCGGGTCCGCCTAATCCAACCCTAAACCCTTTTCCGTCCCGTCTTATGCGGTACCCTACTCTTAAGGTTCAGTGTCCCATCTTTGAATCACATCCACGACAGGGTTCACCAATACCCTCTTAGGGTTCAGTTTCTTGCGGGTTTAGTGACCTTGAATAAGGAAAAGGGTTTAGGGTTGGATTAGGCGGAGCCGCGAAGCTGGTCCGCCTAATCCAACCCTAAACCCTTTTCCGTCCCGTCTTATGCGGTACCCTACTCTTCAGGTTCAGTGTCCCATCTTTGAATCACATCCACGACAGGGTTCACCAATACCCTCTTAGGGTTCAGTTTCTTGCGGGTTTAGTGACCTTGAATAAGGAAAAGGGTTTGGGGTTGGATTAGGCCGAGCCGCGAAGCGGGTCCGCCTAATCCAACCCTAAACCCTTTTCCGTCCCGTCTTATGCGGTACCCTACTCTTAAGGTTCAGTGTCCCATCTTTGAATCACATCCACGACAGGGTTCACCAATTCCCTCTTAGGGTTCAGTTTCTTGCGGGTTTAGTGACCTTCAATAAGGAAAAGGGTTTAGGGTTGGATTAGGCGGAGCCACAAAGCGGGTCCGCCTAATCCAACCCTATACCCTTTTCCGTCCCGGCTTATGCGGTACGCTACTCTTAAGGTTCAGTGTCCCATCTTTGAATCACATCCACGACAGGGTTCACCAATACCCTCTTAGGGTTCAGTTTCTTGCGGGTTTAGTGACCTTCAATAAGGAAAAGGGTTTAGGGTTGGATTAGGCGGAGCCGCGAAGCGGGTCCGCCTAATCCAACCCTAAACCCTTTTCCGTCCCGTCTTATGCGGTACCCTACTCTTCAGGTTCAGTGTCCCATCTTTGAATCACATCCACGACAGGGTTCACCAATACCCTCTTAGGGTTCAGTTTCTTGCTGGTTTAGTGACCTTGAATAAGGAAAAGGGTTTAGGGTTGGATTAGGCGGAGCCGCGAAGCGGGTCCGCCTAATCTAACCCTAAGCCTTTTTCCGTCCCGTCTTATGCGGTACCCTACTCTTAAGGTTCAGTGTCCCATCTTTGAATCACATTCACGACAGGGTTCACCAATACCCTCTTAGGGTTCAGTTTCTTGCGGGTTTAGTGACCTTCAATAAGGAAAAGGGTTTAGGGTTGGATTAGGCGGAGCCGCGAATCGCGCGAAGCGGGTCCGCCTAATCCAACCCTAAACCCTTTTCCGTCCCGTCTTATGCGGTACCCTACTCTTAAGGTTCAGTGTCCCATCTTTGAATCACATCCACGACAGGGTTCACCAATACCCTCTTAGGGTTCAGTTTCTTGCGGGTTTAGTGACCTTGAATAAGGAAAAGGGTTTAGGGTTGGATTAGGCGGAGCCGCGAAGCTGGTCCGCCTAATCCAACCCTAAACCCTTTTCCGTCCCGTCTTATGCGGTACCCTACTCTTCAGGTTCAGTGTCCCATCTTTGAATCACATCCACAACAGGGTTCACCAATACCCTCTTAGGGTTCAGTTTCTTGCGGGTTTAGTGACCTTGAATAAGGAAAAGGGTTTAGGGTTGGATTAGGCGGAGCCGCGAAGCGGGTCCGCCTAATCCAACCCTAAACCCTTTTCCGTCCCGTCTTATGCGGTACCCTACTCTTCAGGTTCAATGTCCCATCTTTGAATCACATCCACGACAGGGTTCACCAATACCCTCTTAGGGTTCAGTTTCTTGCTGGTTTAGTGACCTTGAATAAGGAAAAGGGTTTAGGGTTGGATTAGGCGGAGCCGCGAAGCGGGTCCGCCTAATCTAACCCTAAGCCTTTTTCCGTCCCGTCTTATGCGGTACCCTACTCTTAAGGTTCAGTGTCCCATCTTTGAATCACATTCACGACAGGGTTCACCAATACCCTCTTAGGGTTCAGTTTCTTGCGGGTTTAGTGACCTTCAATAAGGAAAAGGGTTTAGGGTTGGATTAGGCGGAGCCGCGAATTGCGCGAAGCGGGTCCGCCTAATCCAACCCTAAACCCTTTTCCGTCCCGTCTTATGCGGTGCCCTACTCTTAAGGTTCAGTGTCCCATCTTTGAATCACATCCACGACAGGGTTCACCAATACCCTCTTAGAGTTCAGTTTCTTGCGGGTTTAGTGACCTTGAATTAGGAAAAGGGTTTAGGGTTGGACTAGGCGGAGCCGCGAAGCGGGTCCGCCTAATCCAACCCTAAACCCTTTTCCGTCCCGTCTTATGCGGTACCCTACTCTTCAGGTTCAGTGTCCCATCTTTGAATCACATCCACGACAGGGTTCACCAATACCCTCTTAGGGTTCAGTTTCTTGCGGGTTTAGTGACCTTGAATAAGGAAAAGGGTTTGGGGTTGGATTAGGCGGAGCCGCGAAGCGGGTACGCCTAATCCAACCATATACCCTTTTCTGTCCCGTCTTATGCGGTACGCTACTCTTAAGGTTCAGTGTCCCATCTTTGAATCACATCCACGACAGGGTTCACCAATACCCTCTTAGGGTTCAGTTTCTTGCGGGTTTAGTGACCTTCAATAAGGAAAAGGGTTTAGGGTTGGATTAGGCGGAGCCGCGAAGCGGGTCCACCTAATCCAACCCTAAACCCTTTTCCGTCCCGTCTTATGCGGTACCCTACTCTTAAGGTTCAGTGTCCCATCTTTGAATCACATCCACGACAGGGTTCAGCAATACCCTCTTAGGGTTCAGTTTCTTGCGGGTTTAGTGACCTTGAATTAGGAAAAGGGTTTAGGGTTGGATTAGGCGGAGCCGCGAAGCGGGTCCGCCTAATCCAACCCTAAACCATTTTCCGTCCCGTCTTATGCGGTACCCTACTCTTCAGGTTCAGTGTCCCATCTTTGAATCACATCCACGACAGGGTTCACCAATACCCTCTTAGGGTTCAGTTTCTTGCGGGTTTAGTGACCTTGAATAAGGAAAAGGGTTTGGGGTTGGATTAGGCGGAGCCGCGAAGCGGGTACGCCTAATCCAACCCTAAACCCTTTTCCGTCCCGTCTTATGCGGTACCCTACTCTTAAGGTTCAGTGTCCCATCTTTGAATCACATCCACGACAGCGTTCACCAATACCCTCTTAGGGTTCAGTTTCTTGCGGGTTTAGTGACCTTGAATAAGGAAAAGGGTTTAGGGTTGGATTAGGCGGAGCCGCGAAGCGGGTCCGCCTAATCAAACCCTATACCCTTTTCCGTCCCGTCTTATGCGGTACCCTACTCTTCAGGTTCAGTGTCCCATCTTTGAATCACATCCACGACAGGGTTCACTAATACCCTCTTAGGGTTCAGGTTCTTGCGGGTTTAGTGACCTTGAATAAGGAAAAGGGTTTAGGGTTGGATTAGGCGGAGCCGCGAAGCGGGTCCGCCTAGTCCAACCCTAAACCCTTTTCCGTCCCGTCTTATGCGGTACCCTACTCTTCAGGTTCAGTGTCCCATCTTTGAATCACATCCACGACAGGGTTCACCAATACCCTCTTAGGGTTCAGTTTCTTGCGGGTTTAGTGACCTTGAATAAGGAAAAGGGCTTAGGGTTGGATTAGGCGGAGCCGCGAAGCTGGTCCGCCTAATCCAACCCTAAACCCTTTTCCGTCCCGTCTTATGCGGTACCCTACTCTTCAGGTTCAGTGTCCCATCTTTGAATCACATCCACGACAGGGTTCACCAATACCCTCTTAGGGTTCAGTTTTTTGCGGGTTTAGTGACCTTGAATAAGGAAAAGGGTTTAGGGTTGAATTAGGCGGACCAGCGAAGCGGGTCCGCCTAATCCAACCCTAAACCCTTTTCCGTCCCGTCTTATGCGGTACCCTACTCTTAAGGTTCAGTGTCCCATCTTTGAATCACATCCACGACAGGGTTCACCAATTCCCTCTTAGGGTTCAGTTTCATGCGGGTTTAGTGACCTTCAATAAGGAAAAGGGTTTAGGGTTGGATTAGGCGGAGCCACGAAGCGGGTCCGCCTAATCCAACCCTATACCCTTTTCCGTCCCGTCTTATGCGGTACGCTACTCTTAAGGTTCAGTGTCCCATCTTTGAATCACATCCACGACAGGGTTCACCAATACCCTCTTAGGGTTCAGTTTCTTGCGGGTTTAGTGACCTTCAATAAGGAAAAGTGTTTAGGGTTGGATTAGGCGGAGCCGCGAAGCGGGTCCGCCTAATCCAACCCTAAACCCTTTTCCGTCCCGTCTTATGCGGTACCCTACTCTTCAGGTTCAGTGTCCCATCTTTGAATCACATCCACGACAGGGTTCACCAATACCCTCTTAGGGTTCAGTTTCTTGCGGGTTTAGTGACCTTGAATAAGGAAAAGGGTTTAGGGTTGGATTAGGCGGAGCCGCGAAGCGGGTCCGCCTAATCTAACCCTAAACCTTTTTCCGTCCCATCTTATGCGGTACCCTACTCTTAAGGTTCAGTGTCCCATCTTTGAATCACATTCACGACAGGGTTCACCAATACCCTCTTAGGGTTCAGTTTCTTGCGGGTTTAGTGACCTTCAATAAGGAAAAGGGTTTAGGGTTGGATTAGGCGGAGCCGCGAATCGCGCGAAGCGGGTCCGCCTAATCCAACCCTAAACCCTTTTCCGTCCCGTCTTATGCGGTGCTCTACTCTTAAGGTTCAGTGTCCCATCTTTGAATCACATCCACGACAGGGTTCACCAATACCCTCTTAGGGTTCAGTTTCTTGCGGGTTTAGTGACCTTCAATAAGGAAAAGGGTTTAGGGTTGGATTAGGCGGAGCCACGAAGCGGGTCCGCCTAATCCAACCCTATACCCTTTTCCGTCCCGTCTTATGCGGTACGCTACTCTTAAGGTTCAGTGTCCCATCTTTGAATCACATCCACGACAGGGTTCACCAATACCCTCTTAGGGTTCAGTTTCTTGCGGGTTTAGTGACCTTGAATAAGGAAAAGGGTTTAGGGTTGGATTAGGCGGAGCCGCGAAGCGGGTCCGCCTAATCCAACCCTATACCCTTTTCCGTCCCGTCTTATGCGGTACCCTACTCTTCAGGTTCAGTGTCCCATCTTTGAATTACATCCACGACAGGGTTCACTAATACCCTCTTAGGGTTCAGGTTCTTGCGGGTTTAGTGACCTTGAATAAGGAAAAGGGTTTAGGGTTGGATTAGGCGGAGCCGCGAAGCGGGTCCGCCTAGTCCAACCCTAAACCCTTTTCCGTCCCGTCTTGTGCGGTACCCTACTCTTCAGGTTCAGTGTCCCATCTTTGAATCACATCCACGACAGGGTTCACCAATACCCTCTTAGGGTTCAGTTTCTTGCGGGTTTAGTGACCTTGAATAAGGAAAAGGGCTTAGGGTTGGATTAGGCGGAGCCGCGAAGCTGGTCCGCCTAATCCAACCCTAAACCCTTTTCCGTCCCGTCTTATACGGTACCCTACTCTTCAGGTTCAGTGTCCCATCTTTGAATCACATCCACGACAGGGTTCACCAATACCCTCTTAGGGTTCAGTTTCTTGCGGGTTTAGTGACCTTGAATAAGGAAAAGGGTTTAGGGTTGAATTAGGCGGAGCAGCGAAGCGGGTCCGCCTAATCCAAACCTAAACCCTTTTCCGTCCCGTCTTATGCGGTACCCTACTCTTAAGGTTCAGTGTCCCATCTTTGAATCACATCCACGACAGGGTTCACCAATTCCCTCTTAGGGTTCAGTTTCTTGCGGGTTTAGTGACCTTCAATAAGGAAAAGGGTTTAGGGTTGGATTAGGCGGAGCCACGAAGCGGGTCCGCCTAATCCAACCCTAAACCCTTTTCCGTCCCGTCTTATGCGGTACCCTACTCTTCAGGTTCAGTGTCCCATCTTTGAATCACATCCACGACAGGGTTCACCAATACCCTCTTAGGGTTCAGTTTCTTGCGGGTTTAATGACCTTGAATAAGGAAAAGGGTTTAGGGTTGGATTAGGCGGAGCCGCGAAGCGGGTCCGCCTAATCTAACCCTAAACCTTTTTCCGTCCCGTCTTATGCGGTACCCTACTCTTAAGGTTCAGTGTCCCATCTTTGAATCACATTCACGACAGGGTTCACCAATACCCTCTTAGGCTTCAGTTTCTTGCGGGTTTAGTGACCTTCAATAAGGAAAAGGGTTTAGGGTTGGATTAGGCGGAGCCGCGAATCGCGCGAAGCGGGTCCGCCTAATCCAACCCTAAACCCTTTTCCGTCCCGTCTTATGCGGTGCCCTACTCTTAAGGTTCAGTGTCCCATCTTTGAATCACATCCACGACAGGGTTCACCAATACCCTCTTAGAGTTCAGTTTCTTGCGGGTTTAGTGACCTTGAATTAGGAAAAGGGTTTAGGGTTGGACTAGGTGGAGCCGCGAAGCGGGTCCGCCTAATCCAACCCTAAACCCTTTTCCGTCCCGTCTTATGCGGTACCCTACTCTTCAGGTTCAGTGTCCCATCTTTGAATCACATCCACGACAGGGTTCACCAATACCCTCTTAGGGTTCAGTTTCTTGCGGGTTTAGTGACCTTGAATAAGGAAAAGGGTTTGGGGTTGGATTAGGCGGAGCCGCGAAGCGGGTACGCCTAATCTAACCCTATACCCTTTTCCGTCCCGTCTTATGCGGTACGCTACTCTTAAGGTTCAGTGTCCCATCTTTGAATCACATCCACGACAGGGTTCACCAATACCCTCTTAGGGTTCAGTTTCTTGCGGGTTTAGTGACCTTGAATAAGGAAAAGGGTTTAGGGTTGGATTAGGCGGAGCCGCGAAGCGGGTCCGCCTAGTCCAACCCTAAACCCTTTTCCGTCCCGTCTTATGCGGTACCCTACTCTTCAGGTTCAGTGTCCCATCTTTGAATCACATCCACGACAGGGTTCACCAATACCCTCTTAGGGTTCAGTTTCTTGCGGGTTTAGTGACCTTGAATAAGGAAAAGGGCTTAGGGTTGGATTAGGCGGAGCCGCGAAGCTGGTCCGCCTAATCCAACCCTAAACCCTTTTCCGTCCCGTCTTATGCGGTACCCTACTCTTCAGGTTCAGTGTCCCATCTTTGAATCACATCCACGACAGGGTTCACCAATACCCTCTTAGGGTTCAGTTTTTTGCGGGTTTAGTGACCTTGAATAAGGAAAAGGGTTTAGGGTTGAATTAGGCGGACCAGCGAAGCGGGTCCGCCTAATCCAACCCTAAACCCTTTTCCGTCCCGTCTTATGCGGTACCCTACTCTTAAGGTTCAGTGTCCCATCTTTGAATCACATCCACGACAGGGTTCACCAATTCCCTCTTAGGGTTCAGTTTCATGCGGGTTTAGTGACCTTCAATAAGGAAAAGGGTTTAGGGTTGGATTAGGCGGAGCCACGAAGCGGGTCCGCCTAATCCAACCCTATACCCTTTTCCGTCCCGTCTTATGCGGTACGCTACTCTTAAGGTTCAGTGTCCCATCTTTGAATCACATCCACGACAGGGTTCACCAATACCCTCTTAGGGTTCAGTTTCTTGCGGGTTTAGTGACCTTCAATAAGGAAAAGTGTTTAGGGTTGGATTAGGCGGAGCCGCGAAGCGGGTCCGCCTAATCCAACCCTAAACCCTTTTCCGTCCCGTCGTATGCGGTACCCTACTCTTCAGGTTCAGTGTCCCATCTTTGAATCACATCCACGACAGGGTTCACCAATACCCTCTTAGGGTTCAGTTTCTTGCGGGTTTAGTGACCTTGAATAAGGAAAAGGGTTTAGGGTTGGATTAGGCGGAGCCGCGAAGCGGGTCCGCCTAATCTAACCCTAAACCTTTTTCCGTCCCATCTTATGCGGTACCCTACTCTTAAGGTTCAGTGTCCCATCTTTGAATCACATTCACGACAGGGTTCACCAATACCCTCTTAGGGTTCAGTTTCTTGCGGGTTTAGTGACCTTCAATAAGGAAAAGGGTTTAGGGTTGGATTAGGCGGAGCCGCGAATCGCGCGAAGCGGGTCCGCCTAATCCAACCCTAAACCCTTTTCCGTCCCGTCTTATGCGGTGCTCTACTCTTAAGGTTCAGTGTCCCATCTTTGAATCACATCCACGACAGGGTTCACCAATACCCTCTTAGGGTTCAGTTTCTTGCGGGTTTAGTGACCTTCAATAAGGAAAAGGGTTTAGGGTTGGATTAGGCGGAGCCACGAAGCGGGTCCGCCTAATCCAACCCTATACCCTTTTCCGTCCCGTCTTATGCGGTACGCTACTCTTAAGGTTCAGTGTCCCATCTTTGAATCACATCCACGACAGGGTTCACCAATACCCTCTTAGGGTTCAGTTTCTTGCGGGTTTAGTGACCTTGAATAAGGAAAAGGGTTTAGGGTTGGATTAGGCGGAGCCGCGAAGCGGGTCCGCCTAATCCAACCCTATACCCTTTTCCGTCCCGTCTTATGCGGTACCCTACTCTTCAGGTTCAGTGTCCCATCTTTGAATTACATCCACGACAGGGTTCACTAATACCCTCTTAGGGTTCAGGTTCTTGCGGGTTTAGTGACCTTGAATAAGGAAAAGGGTTTAGGGTTGGATTAGGCGGAGCCGCGAAGCGGGTCCGCCTAGTCCAACCCTAAACCCTTTTCCGTCCCGTCTTGTGCGGTACCCTACTCTTCAGGTTCAGTGTCCCATCTTTGAATCACATCCACGACAGGGTTCACCAATACCCTCTTAGGGTTCAGTTTCTTGCGGGTTTAGTGACCTTGAATAAGGAAAAGGGCTTAGGGTTGGATTAGGCGGAGCCGCGAAGCTGGTCCGCCTAATCCAACCCTAAACCCTTTTCCGTCCCGTCTTATACGGTACCCTACTCTTCAGGTTCAGTGTCCCATCTTTGAATCACATCCACGACAGGGTTCACCAATACCCTCTTAGGGTTCAGTTTCTTGCGGGTTTAGTGACCTTGAATAAGGAAAAGGGTTTAGGGTTGAATTAGGCGGAGCAGCGAAGCGGGTCCGCCTAATCCAAACCTAAACCCTTTTCCGTCCCGTCTTATGCGGTACCCTACTCTTAAGGTTCAGTGTCCCATCTTTGAATCACATCCACGACAGGGTTCACCAATTCCCTCTTAGGGTTCAGTTTCTTGCGGGTTTAGTGACCTTCAATAAGGAAAAGGGTTTAGGGTTGGATTAGGCGGAGCCACGAAGCGGGTCCGCCTAATCCAACCCTAAACCCTTTTCCGTCCCGTCTTATGCGGTACCCTACTCTTCAGGTTCAGTGTCCCATCTTTGAATCACATCCACGACAGGGTTCACCAATACCCTCTTAGGGTTCAGTTTCTTGCGGGTTTAATGACCTTGAATAAGGAAAAGGGTTTAGGGTTGGATTAGGCGGAGCCGCGAAGCGGGTCCGCCTAATCTAACCCTAAACCTTTTTCCGTCCCGTCTTATGCGGTACCCTACTCTTAAGGTTCAGTGTCCCATCTTTGAATCACATTCACGACAGGGTTCACCAATACCCTCTTAGGCTTCAGTTTCTTGCGGGTTTAGTGACCTTCAATAAGGAAAAGGGTTTAGGGTTGGATTAGGCGGAGCCGCGAATCGCGCGAAGCGGGTCCGCCTAATCCAACCCTAAACCCTTTTCCGTCCCGTCTTATGCGGTGCCCTACTCTTAAGGTTCAGTGTCCCATCTTTGAATCACATCCACGACAGGGTTCACCAATACCCTCTTAGAGTTCAGTTTCTTGCGGGTTTAGTGACCTTGAATTAGGAAAAGGGTTTAGGGTTGGACTAGGTGGAGCCGCGAAGCGGGTCCGCCTAATCCAACCCTAAACCCTTTTCCGTCCCGTCTTATGCGGTACCCTACTCTTCAGGTTCAGTGTCCCATCTTTGAATCACATCCACGACAGGGTTCACCAATACCCTCTTAGGGTTCAGTTTCTTGCGGGTTTAGTGACCTTGAATAAGGAAAAGGGTTTGGGGTTGGATTAGGCGGAGCCGCGAAGCGGGTACGCCTAATCTAACCCTATACCCTTTTCCGTCCCGTCTTATGCGGTACGCTACTCTTAAGGTTCAGTGTCCCATCTTTGAATCACATCCACGACAGGGTTCACCAATACCCTCTTAGGGTTCAGTTTCTTGCGGGTTTAGTGACCTTGAATAAGGAAAAGGGTTTAGGGTTGGATTAGGCGGAGCCGCGAAGCGGGTCCGCCTAGTCCAACCCTAAACCCTTTTCCGTCCCGTCTTATGCGGTACCCTACTCTTCAGGTTCAGTGTCCCATCTTTGAATCACATCCACGACAGGGTTCACCAATACCCTCTTAGGGTTCAGTTTCTTGCGGGTTTAGTGACCTTGAATAAGGAAAAGGGTTTAGGGTTGGATTAGGCGGAGCCGCGAAGCTGGTCCGCCTAATCCAACCCTAAACCCTTTTCCGTCCCGTCTTATGCGGTACCCTACTCTTCAGGTTCAGTGTCCCATCTTTGAATCACATCCACGACAGGGTTCACCAATACCCTCTTAGGGTTCAGTTTCTTGCGGGTTTAGTGACCTTGAATAAGGAAAAGGGTTTAGGGTTGAATTAGGCGGAGCAGCGAAGCGGGTCCGCCTAATCCAACCCTAAACCCTTTTCCGTCCCGTCTTATGCGGTACCCTACTCTTAAGGTTCAGTGTCCCATCTTTGAATCACATCCACGACAGGGTTCACCAATTCCCTCTTAGGGTTCAGTTTCTTGCGGGTTTAGTGACCTTCAATAAGGAAAAGGGTTTAGGGTTGGATTAGGCGGAGCCATGAAGCGGGTCCGCCTAATCCAACCCTATACCCTTTTCCGTCCCGTCTTATGCGGTACGCTACTCTTAAGGTTCAGTGTCCCATCTTTGAATCACATCCACGACAGGGTTCACCAATACCCTCTTAGGGTTCAGTTTCTTGCGGGTTTAGTGACCTTCAATAAGGAAAAGGGTTTAGGGTTGGATTAGGCGGAGCCGCGAAGCGGGTCCGCCTAATCCAACCCAAAACCCTTTTCCGTCCCGTCTTATGCGGTACCCTACTCTTCAGGTTCAGTGTCCCATCTTTGAATCACATCCACGACAGGGTTCACCAATACCCTCTTAGGGTTCAGTTTCTTGCGGGTTTAGTGACCTTGAATAAGGAAAAGGGTTTAGGGTTGGATTAGGCGGAGCCGCGAAGCGGGTCCGCCTAATCTAACCCTAAACCTTTTTCCGTCCCGTCTTATGCGGTACCCTACTCTTAAGGTTCAGTGTCCCATCTTTGAATCACATTCACGACAGGGTTCACCAATACCCTCTTAGGGTTCAGTTTCTTGCGGGTTTAGTGACCTTCAATAAGGAAAAGGGTTTAGGGTTGGATTAGGCGGAGCCGCGAATCGCGCGAAGCGGGTCCGCCTAATCCAACCCTAAACCCTTTTCCGTCCCGTCTTATGCGGTGCCCTACTCTTAAGGTTCAGTGTCCCATCTTTGAATCACATCCACGACAGGGTTCACCAATACCCTCTTAGAGTTCAGTTTCTTGCGGGTTTAGTGACCTTGAATTAGGAAAAGGGTTTAGGGTTGGACTAGGCGGAGCCGCGAAGCGGGTCCGCCTAATCCAACCCTAAACCCTTTTCCGTCCCGTCTTATGCGGTACCCTACTCTTCAGGTTCAGTGTCCCATCTTTGAATCACATCCACGACAGGGTTCACCAATACCCTCTTAGGGTTCAGTTTCTTGCGGGTTTAGTGACCTTGAATAAGGAAAAGGGTTTGGGGTTGGATTAGGCGGAGCCGCGAAGCGGGTACGCCTAATCCATCCCTATACCCTTTTCCGTCCCGTCTTATGCGGTACGCTACTCTTAAGGTTCAGTGTCCCATCTTTGAATCACATCCACGACAGGGTTCACCAATACCCTCTTAGGGTTCAGTTTCTTGCGGGTTTAGTGACCTTGAATAAGGAAAAGGGTTTAGGGTTGGATTAGGCGGAGCCGCGAAGCTGGTCCGCCTAATCCAACCCTAAACCCTTTTCCGTCCCGTCTTATGCGGTACCCTACTCTTCAGGTTCAGTGTCCCATCTTTGAATCACATCCACGACAGGGTTCACCAATACCCTCTTAGGGTTCAGTTTCTTGCGGGTTTAGTGACCTTGAATAAGGAAAAGGGTTTAGGGTTGAATTAGGCGGAGCAGCGAAGCGGGTCCGCCTAATCCAACCCTAAACCCTTTTCCGTCCCGTCTTATGCGGTACCCTACTCTTAAGGTTCAGTGTCCCATCTTTGAATCACATCCACGACAGGGTTCACCAATTCCCTCTTAGGGTTCAGTTTCTTGCGGGTTTAGTGACCTTCAATAAGGAAAAGGGTTTAGGGTTGGATTAGGCGGAGCCATGAAGCGGGTCCGCCTAATCCAACCCTATACCCTTTTCCGTCCCGTCTTATGCGGTACGCTACTCTTAAGGTTCAGTGTCCCATCTTTGAATCACATCCACGACAGGGTTCACCAATACCCTCTTAGGGTTCAGTTTCTTGCGGGTTTAGTGACCTTCAATAAGGAAAAGGGTTTAGGGTTGGATTAGGCGGAGCCGCGAAGCGGGTCCGCCTAATCCAACCCAAAACCCTTTTCCGTCCCGTCTTATGCGGTACCCTACTCTTCAGGTTCAGTGTCCCATCTTTGAATCACATCCACGACAGGGTTCACCAATACCCTCTTAGGGTTCAGTTTCTTGCGGGTTTAGTGACCTTGAATAAGGAAAAGGGTTTAGGGTTGGATTAGGCGGAGCCGCGAAGCGGGTCCGCCTAATCTAACCCTAAACCTTTTTCCGTCCCGTCTTATGCGGTACCCTACTCTTAAGGTTCAGTGTCCCATCTTTGAATCACATTCACGACAGGGTTCACCAATACCCTCTTAGGGTTCAGTTTCTTGCGGGTTTAGTGACCTTCAATAAGGAAAAGGGTTTAGGGTTGGATTAGGCGGAGCCGCGAAGCGGGTCCGCCTAATCCAACCCAAAACCCTTTTCCGTCCCGTCTTATGCGGTACCCTACTCTTCAGGTTCAGTGTCCCATCTTTGAATCACATCCACGACAGGGTTCACCAATACCCTCTTAGGGTTCAGTTTCTTGCGGGTTTAGTGACCTTGAATAAGGAAAAGGGTTTAGGGTTGGATTAGGCGGAGCCGCGAAGCGGGTCCGCCTAATCTAACCCTAAACCTTTTTCCGTCCCGTCTTATGCGGTACCCTACTCTTAAGGTTCAGTGTCCCATCTTTGAATCACATTCACGACAGGGTTCACCAATACCCTCTTAGGGTTCAGTTTCTTGCGGGTTTAGTGACCTTCAATAAGGAAAAGGGTTTAGGGTTGGATTAGGCGGAGCCGCGAATCGCGCGAAGCGGGTCCGCCTAATCCAACCCTAAACCCTTTTCCGTCCCGTCTTATGCGGTGCCCTACTCTTAAGGTTCAGTGTCCCATCTTTGAATCACATCCACGACAGGGTTCACCAATACCCTCTTAGAGTTCAGTTTCTTGCGGGTTTAGTGACCTTGAATTAGGAAAAGGGTTTAGGGTTGGACTAGGCGGAGCCGCGAAGCGGGTCCGCCTAATCCAACCCTAAACCCTTTTCCGTCCCGTCTTATGCGGTACCCTACTCTTCAGGTTCAGTGTCCCATCTTTGAATCACATCCACGACAGGGTTCACCAATACCCTCTTAGGGTTCAGTTTCTTGCGGGTTTAGTGACCTTGAATAAGGAAAAGGGTTTGGGGTTGGATTAGGCGGAGCCGCGAAGCGGGTACGCCTAATCCATCCCTATACCCTTTTCCGTCCCGTCTTATGCGGTACGCTACTCTTAAGGTTCAGTGTCCCATCTTTGAATCACATCCACGACAGGGTTCACCAATACCCTCTTAGGGTTCAGTTTCTTGCGGGTTTAGTGACCTTGAATAAGGAAAAGGGTTTAGGGTTGGATTAGGCGGAGCCGCGAAGCTGGTCCGCCTAATCCAACCCTAAACCCTTTTCCGTCCCGTCTTATGCGGTACCCTACTCTTCAGGTTCAGTGTCCCATCTTTGAATCACATCCACGACAGGGTTCACCAATACCCTCTTAGGGTTCAGTTTCTTGCGGGTTTAGTGACCTTGAATAAGGAAAAGGGTTTAGGGTTGAATTAGGCGGAGCAGCGAAGCGGGTCCGCCTAATCCAACCCTAAACCCTTTTCCGTCCCGTCTTATGCGGTACCCTACTCTTAAGGTTCAGTGTCCCATCTTTGAATCACATCCACGACAGGGTTCACCAATTCCCTCTTAGGGTTCAGTTTCTTGCGGGTTTAGTGACCTTCAATAAGGAAAAGGGTTTAGGGTTGGATTAGGCGGAGCCATGAAGCGGGTCCGCCTAATCCAACCCTATACCCTTTTCCGTCCCGTCTTATGCGGTACGCTACTCTTAAGGTTCAGTGTCCCATCTTTGAATCACATCCACGACAGGGTTCACCAATACCCTCTTAGGGTTCAGTTTCTTGCGGGTTTAGTGACCTTCAATAAGGAAAAGGGTTTAGGGTTGGATTAGGCGGAGCCGCGAAGCGGGTCCGCCTAATCCAACCCAAAACCCTTTTCCGTCCCGTCTTATGCGGTACCCTACTCTTCAGGTTCAGTGTCCCATCTTTGAATCCCATCCACGACAGGGTTCACCAATACCCTCTTAGGGTTCAGTTTCTTGCGGGTTTAGTGACCTTGAATAAGGAAAAGGGTTTAGGGTTGGATTAGGCGGAGCCGCGAAGCGGGTCCGCCTAATCTAACCCTAAACCTTTTTCCGTCCCGTCTTATGCGGTACCCTACTCTTAAGGTTCAGTGTCCCATCTTTGAATCACATTCACGACAGGGTTCACCAATACCCTCTTAGGGTTCAGTTTCTTGCGGGTTTAGTGACCTTGAATAAGGAAAAGGGTTTGGGGTTGGATTAGGCGGAGCCGCGAAGCGGGTACGCCTAATCCATCCCTATACCCTTTTCCGTCCCGTCTTATGCGGTACGCTACTCTTAAGGTTCAGTGTCCCATCTTTGAATCACATCCACGACAGGGTTCACCAATACCCTCTTAGGGTTCAGTTTCTTGCGGGTTTAGTGACCTTCAATAAGGAAAAGGGTTTAGGGTTGGATTAGGCGGAGCCGCGAAGCGGGTCCACCTAATCCAACCCTAAACCCTTTTCCGTCCCGTCTTATGCGTTACCCTACTCTTAAGGTTCAGTGTCCCATCTTTGAATCACATCCACGACAGGGTTCACCAATACCCTCTTAGGGTTCAGTTTCTTGCGGGTTTAGTGACCTTGAATTAGGAAAAGGGTTTAGGGTTGGATTAGGCGGAGCCGCGAAGCGGGTCCGCCTAATCCAACCCTAAACCCTTTTCCGTCCCGTCTTATGCGGTACACTACTCTTCAGGTTCAGTGTCCCATCTTTGAATCACATCCACGACAGGGTTCACCAATACCCTCTTAGGGTTCAGTTTCTTGCGGGTTTAGTGACCTTGAATAAGGAAAAGGGTTTGGGGTTGGATTAGGCGGAGCCGCGAAGCGGGTACGCCTAATCCAACCCTAAACCCTTTTCCGTCCCATCTTATGCGGTACCCTACTCTTAAGGTTCAGTGTCCCATCTTTGAATCACATCCACGACAGCGTTCACCAATACCCTCTTAGGGTTCAGTTTCTTGCGGGTTTAGTGACCTTGAATAAGGAAAAGGGTTTAGGGTTGGATTAGGCGGAGCCTCGAAGCGGGTCCGCCTAATCCAACCCTATACCCTTTTCCGTCCCGTCTTATGCGGTACCCTACTCTTCAGGTTCAGTGTCCCATCTTTGAATCACATCCACGACAGGGTTCACTAATACCCTCTTAGGGTTCAGTTTCTTGCGGGTTTAGTGACCTTGAATAAGGAAAAGGGTTTAGGGTTGGATTAGGCGGACCCGCGAAGCGGGTCCGCCTAATCCAACCCTATACCCTTTTCCGTCCCGTCTTATGCGGTACGCTACTCTTAAGGTTCAGTGTCCCATCTTTGAATCACATCCACGACAGGGTTCACCAATACCCTCTTAGGGTTCAGTTTCTTGCGGGTTTAGTGACCTTGAATAAGGAAAAGGGTTTAGGGTTGGATTAGGCAACCCTATACCCTTTTCCGTCCCGTCTTATGCGGTACGCTACTCTTAAGGTTCAGTGTCCCATCTTTGAATCACATCCACGACAGGGTTCACCAATACCCTCTTAGGGTTCAGTTTCTTGCAGGTTTAGTGACCTTCAATAAGGAAAAGGGTTTAGGGTTGGATTAGGCGGAGCCGCGAAGCGGGTCCGCCTAATCCAACCCTATACCCTTTTCCGTCCCGTCTTATGCGGTACGCTACTCTTAAGGTTCAGTGTCCCATCTTTGAATCACATCCACGACAGGGTTCACCAATACCCTCTTAGGGTTCAGTTTCTTGCGGGTTTAGTGACCTTCAATAAGGAAAAGGGTTTAGGGTTGGATTAGGCGGAGCCGCGAAGCGGGTCCGCCTAATCCAACCCTAAACCCTTTTCCGTCCCGTCTTATGCGGTACCCTACTCTTCAGGTTCAGTGTCCCATCTTTGAATCACATCCACGACAGGGTTCACCAATACCCTCTTAGGGTTCAGTTTCTTGCGGGTTTAGTGACCTTGAATAAGGAAAAGGGTTTAGGGTTGGATTAGGCGGAGCCGCGAAGCGGGTCCGCCTAATCCAACCCTAAACCTTTTTCCGTCCCGTCTTATGCGGTACCCTACTCTTAAGGTTCAGTGTCCCATCTTTGAATCACATTCACGACAGGGTTCAGTTTCTTGCGGGTTTAGTGACCTTCAATAAGGAAAAGGGTTTAGGGTTGGATTAGGCGGAGCCGCGAAGCGGGTCCGCCTAATCCAACCCTAAACCCTTTTCCGTCCCGTCTTATGCGGTACCCTACTCTTAAGGTTCAGTGTCCCATCTTTGAATCACATCCACGACAGGGTTCACCAATACCCTCTTAGGGTTCAGTTTCTTGCGGGTTTAGTGACCTTGAATAAGGAAAAGGGTTTAGGGTTGGATTAGGCGGAGCCGTGAAGCGGGTCCGCCTAATCCAACCCTAAACCCTTTTCCGTCCCGTCTTATGCGGTACCCTACTCTTCAGGTTCAGTGTCCCATCTTTGAATCACATCCACGACAGGGTTCACCAATACCCTCTTAGGGTTCAGTTTCTTGCGGGTTTAGTGACCTTGAATAAGGAAAAGGGTTTAGGGTTGGATTAGGCGGAGCCGCGAAGCGGGTCCGCCTAATCCAACCCTAAACCCTTTTCCGTCCCGTCTTATGCGGTACCCTACTCTTCAGGTTCAGTGTCCCATCTTTGAATCACATCCACGACAGGGTTCACCAATACTCTCTTAGGGTTCAGTTTCTTGCGGGTTTAGTGACCTTGAATAAGGAAAAGGGTTTAGGGTTGGATTAGGCGGAGCCGCGAAGCGGGTCCGCCTAATCCAACCCTATACCCTTTTCCGTCCCGTCTTATGCGATACGCTACTCTTAAGGTTCAGTGTCCCATCTTTGAATCACATCCACGACAGGGTTCACCAATACCCTCTTAGGGTTCAGTTTTTTGCGGGTTTAGTGACCTTCAATAAGGAAAAGGGTTTAGGGTTGGATTAGGCGGAGCCGCGAAGCGGGTCCGCCTAATCCAACCCTAAACCCTTTTTCGTCCCGTCTTATGCGTTACGCTACTCTTAAGGTTCGGTGTCCTATCTTTGAATCACATCCACGACAGGGTTCACCAATACCCTCTTAGGGTTCAGTTTCTTGCGGGTTTAGTGACCTTCAATAAGGAAAAGGGTTTAGGGTTGGATTAGGCGGAGCCGCGAAGCGGGTCCGCCTAATCCAACCCTAAACCCTTTTCCGTCCCGTCTTATGCGGTACCCTACTCTTCAGGTTCAGTGTCCCATCTTTGAATCACATCCACGACAGGGTTCACCAATACTCTCTTAGGGTTCAGTTTCTTGCGGGTTTAGTGACCTTGAATAAGGAAAAGGGTTTAGGGTTGGATTAGGCGGAGCCGCGAAGCGGGTCCGCCTAATCCAACCCTATACCCTTTTCCGTCCCGTCTTATGCGGTACGCTACTCTTAAGGTTCAGTGTCCCATCTTTGAATCACATCCACGACAGGGTTCACCAATACCCTCTTAGGGTTCAGTTTCTTGCGGGTTTAGTGACCTTGAATAAGGAAAAGGGTTTAGGGTTGGATTAGGCGGAGCCGCGAAGCGGGTCCGCCTAATCCAACCCTAAACCCTCTTCCGTCCCGTCTTATGCGGTACCCTACTCTTCAGGTTCAGTGTCCCATCTTTGAATCACATCCACGACAGGGTTCACCAATACCCTCTTAGGGTTCAGTTTCTTGCGGGTTTAGTGACCTTCAATAAGGAAAAGGGTTTAGGGTTGGATTAGGCGGAGCCGCGAAGCGGGTCCGCCTAATCCAACCCTAAACCCTTTTCCGTCCCGTCTTATGCGGTACCCTACTCTTAAGGTTCAGTGTCCCATCTTTGAATCACATCCACGACAGGGTTCACCAATACCCTCTTAGGGTTCAGTTTCTTACGGGTTTAGTGACCTTGAATAAGGAAAAGGGTTTAGGGTTGGATTAGGCGGAGCCGCGAAGCGGGTCCGCCTAATCCAACCCTAAACCCTTTTCCGTCCCGTCTTATGCGGTACCCTACTCTTCAGGTTCAGTGTCCCATCTTTGAATCACATCCACGACAGGGTTCACCAATACTCTCTTAGGGTTCAGTTTCTTGCGGGTTTAGTGACCTTGAATAAGGAAAAGGGTTTAGGGTTGGATTAGGCGGAGCCGCGAAGCGGGTCCGCCTAATCCAACCCTATACCCTTTTCCGTCCCGTCTTATGCGGTACGCTACTCTTAAGGTTCAGTGTCCCATCTTTGAATCACATCCACGACAGGGTTCACCAATACCCTCTTAGGGTTCAGTTTCTTGCGGGTTTAGTGACCTTCAATAAGGAAAAGGGTTTAGGGTTGGATTAGGCGGAGCCGCGAAGCGGGTCCGCCTAATCCAACCCTAAACCCTTTTTCGTCCCGTCTTATGCGTTACGCTACTCTTAAGGTTCAGTGTCCTATCTTTGAATCACATCCACGACAGGGTTCACCAATACCCTCTTAGGGTTCAGTTTCTTGCGGGTTTAGTGACCTTCAATAAGGAAAAGGGTTTAGGGTTGGATTAGGCGGAGCCGCGAAGCGGGTCCGCCTAATCCAACCCTAAACCCTTTTCCGTCCCGTCTTATGCGGTACCCTACTCTTCAGGTTCAGTGTCCCATCTTTGAATCACATCCACGACAGGGTTCACCAATACTCTCTTAGGGTTCTGTTTCTTGCGGGTTTAGTGACCTTGAATAAGGAAAAGGGTTTAGGGTTGGATTAGGCGGAGCCGCGAAGCGGGTCCGCCTAATCCAACCCTATACCCTTTTCCGTCCCGTCTTATGCGGTACGCTACTCTTAAGGTTCAGTGTCCCATCTTTGAATCACATCCACGACAGGGTTCACCAATACCCTCTTAGGGTTCAGTTTCTTGCGGGTTTAGTGACCTTCAATAAGGAAAAGGGTTTAGGGTTGGATTAGGCGGAGCCGCGAAGCGGGTCCGCCTAATCCAACCCTAAACCCTTTTTCGTCCCGTCTTATGCGGTACCCTACTCTTCAGGTTCAGTGTCCCATCTTTGAATCACATCCACGACAGGGTTCACCAATACCCTCTTAGGGTTCAGATTCTTGCGGGTTTAGTGACCTTGAATAAGGAAAAGGGTTTAGGGTTGGATTAGGCGGAGCCGCGAAGCGGGTCCGCCTAATCCAACCCTAAACCCTCTTCCGTCCCGTCTTATGCGGTACCCTACTCTTCAGGTTCAGTGTCCCATCTTTGAATCACATCCACGACAGGGTTCACCAATACCCTCTTAGGGTTCAGTTTCTTGCGGGTTTAGTGACCTTGAATAAGGAAAAGGGTTTAGGGTTGGATTAGGCGGAGCCGCGAAGCGGCCTAATCTAACCCTAAACCCTCTTCCGTCCCGTCTTATGCGGTACCCTACTCTTAAGGTTCAGTGTCCCATCTTTGAATCACATCCACGACAGGGTTCACCAATACCCTCTTACGGTTCAGTTTCTTGCGGGTTTAGTGACCTTCAATAAGGAAAAGGGTTTAGGGTTGGATTAGGCGGAGCCGCGAAGCGGGTCCGCCTAATCCAACCCTAAACCCTTTTCCGTCCCGTCTTATGCGGCACCCTACTCTTAAGGTTCAGTGTCCCATCTTTGAATCACATCCACGACAGGGTTCACCAATACCCTCTTAGGGTTCAGTTTCTTACGGGTTTAGTGACCTTGAATAAGGAAAAGGGTTTAGGGTTGGATTAGGCGGAGCCGTGAAGCGGGTCCGCCTAATCCAACCCTAAACCCTTTTCCGTCCCGTCTTATGCGGTACCCTACTCTTCAGGTTCAGTGTCCCATCTTTGAATCACATCCACGACAGGGTTCACCAATACCCTCTTAGGGTTCAGTTTCTTGCGGGTTTAGTGACCTTGAATAAGGAAAAGGGTTTAGGGTTGGATTAGGCGGAGCCGCGAAGCAGGTCCGCCTAATCCAACCCTAAACCCTTTTCCGTCCCGTCTTATGCGGTACCCTACTCTTCAGGTTCAGTGTCCCATCTTTGAATCACATCCACGACAGGGTTCACCAATACTCTCTTAGGGTTCAGTTTCTTGCGGGTTTAGTGACCTTGAATAAGGAAAAGGGTTTAGGGTTGGATTAGGCGGAGCCGCGAAGCGGGTTCGCCTAATCCAACCCTATACCCTTTTCCGTCCCGTCTTATGCGGTACGCTACTCTTAAGGTTCAGTGTCCCATCTTTGAATCACATCCACGACAGGGTTCACCAATACCCTCTTAGGGTTCAGTTTCTTGCGGGTTTAGTGACCTTCAATAAGGAAAAGGGTTTAGGGTTGGATTAGGCGGAGCCGCGAAGCGGGTCCGCCTAATCCAACCCTAAACCCTTTTCCGTCCCGTCTTATGCGGTACCCTACTCTTCAGGTTCAGTGTCCCATCTTTGAATCACATCCACGACAGGGTTCACCAATACCCTCTTAGGGTTCAGTTTCTTGCGGGTTTAGTGACCTTGAATAAGGAAAAGGGTTTAGGGTTGGATTAGGCGGAGCCGCGAAGCGGGTCCGCCTAATCCAACCCTAAACCCTCTTCCGTCCCGTCTTATGCGGTACCCTACTCTTCAGGTTCAGTGTCCCATCTTTGAATCACATCCACGACAGGGTTCACCAATACCCTCTTAGGGTTCAGTTTCTTGCGGGTTTAGTGACCTTGAATAAGGAAAAGGGTTTAGGGTTGGATTAGGCGGAGCCGCGAAGCGGGTCCGCCTAATCCAACCCTAAACCCTCTTCCGTCCCGTCTTATGCGGTACCCTACTATTCAGGTTCAGTGTCCCATCTTTGAATCACATCCACGACAGGGTTCACCAATACCCTCTTAGGGTTCAGTTTCTTGCGGGTTTAGTGACCTTGAATAAGGAAAAGGGTTTAGGGTTGGATTAGGCGGAGCCGCGAAGCGGCCTAATCCAACCCTAAACCCTCTTCCGTCCCGTCTTATGCGGTACCCTACTCTTAAGGTTCAGTGTCCCATCTTTGAATCACATCCACGACAGGGTTCACCAATACCCTCTTAGGGTTCAGTTTCTTGCGGGTTTAGTGACCTTCAATAAGGAAAAGGGTTTAGGGTTGGATTAGGTGGAGCCGCGAAGCGGGTCCGCCTAATCCAACCCTAAACCCTTTTCCGTCCCGTCTTATGCGGTACCCTACTCTTCAGGTTCAGTGTCCCATCTTTGAATCACATCCACGACAGGGTTCACCAATACCCTCTTAGGGTTCAGTTTCTTGCGGGTTTAGTGACCTTGAATAAGGAAAAGGGTTTAGGGTTGGATTAGGCGGAGCCGCGAAGCGGGTCCGCCTAATCCAACCCTAAACCCTTTTCCGTCCCGTCTTATGCGGTACCCTACTCTTAAGGTTCAGTGTCCCATCTTTGAATCACATCCACGACAGGGTTCACCAATACCCTCTTAGGGTTCAGTTTCTTGCGGGTTTAGTGACCTTCAATAAGGAAAAGGGTTTAGGGTTGGATTAGGCGGAGCCGCGAAGCGGGTCCGCCTAATCCAACCCTAAACCCTTTTCCGTCCCGTCTTATGCGGTACCCTACTCTTAAGGTTCAGTGTCCCATCTTTGAATCACATCCACGACAGGGTTCACCAATACCCTCTTAGGGTTCAGTTTCTTACGGGTTTAGTGACCTTGAATAAGGAAAAGGGTTTAGGGTTGGATTAGGCGGAGCCGTGAAGCGGGTCCGCCTAATCCAACCCTAAACCCTTTTCCGTCCCGTCTTATGCGGTACCCTACTCTTCAGGTTCAGTGTCCCATCTTTGAATCACATCCACGACAGGGTTCACCAATACCCTCTTAGGGTTCAGTTTCTTGCGGGTTTAGTGACCTTGAATAAGGAAAAGGGTTTAGGGTTGGATTAGGCGGAGCCGCGAAGCGGGTCCGCCTAATCCAACCCTAAACCCTTTTCCGTCCCGTCTTATGCGGTACCCTACTCTTCAGGTTCAGTGTCCCATCTTTGAATCACATCCACGACAGGGTTCACCAATACTCTCTTAGGGTTCAGTTTCTTGCGGGTTTAGTGACCTTGAATAAGGAAAAGGGTTTAGGGTTGGATTAGGCGGAGCCGCGAAGCGGGTCCGCCGAATCCAACCCTAAACCCTTTTCCGTCCCGTCTTATGCGGTACCCTACTCTTCAGGTTCAGTGTCCCATCTTTGAATCACATCCACGACAGGGTTCACCAATACTCTCTTAGGGTTCAGTTTCTTGCGGGTTTAGTGACCTTGAATAAGGAAAAGGGTTTAGGGTTGGATTAGGCGGAGCCGCGAAGCGGGTCCGCCTAATCCAACCCTATACCCTTTTCCGTCCCGTCTTATGCGGTACGCTACTCTTAAGGTTCAGTGTCCCATCTTTGAATCACATCCACGACAGGGTTCACCAATACCCTCTTAGGGTTCAGTTTCTTGCGGGTTTAGTGACCTTCAATAAGGAAAAGGGTTTAGGGTTGGATTAGGCGGAGCCGCGAAGCGGGTCCGCCTAATCCAACCCTAAACCCTTTTTCGTCCCGTCTTATGGGTTACGCTACTCTTAAGGTTCAGTGTCCTATCTTTGAATCACATCCACGACAGGGTTCACCAATACCCTCTTAGGGTTCAGTTTCTTGCGGGTTTAGTGACCTTCAATAAGGAAAAGGGTTTAGGGTTAGATTAGGTGGAGCCGCGAAGCGGGTCCGCCTAATCCAACCCTATACCCTTTTCCGTCCCGTCTTATGCGGTACCCTACTCTTCAGGTTCAGTGTCCCATCTTTGAATCACATCCACGACAGGGTTCACCAATACCCTCTTAGGGTTCAGTTTCTTGCGGGTTTAGTGACCTTCAATAAGGAAAAGGGTTTAGGGTTGGATTAGGCGGAGCCGCGAAGCGGGTCCGCCTAATCCAACTCTAAACCCTTTTCCGTCCCGTCTTATGCGGTACCCTACTCTTAAGGTTCAGTGTCCCATCTTTGAATCACATCCACGACAGGGTTCACCAATACCCTCTTAGGGTTCAGTTTCTTGCGGGTTTAGTGACCTTGAATAAGGAAAAGGGTTTAGGGTTGGATTAGGCGGAGCCGCGAAGCGGGTCCGCCTAATCCAACCCTGTTCTTATGCGGTACCCTACTCTTAAGGTTCAGTGTCCCATCTTTGAATCACATCCACGACAGGGTTCACCAATACCCTCTTAGGGTTCAGTTTCTTGCGGGTTTAGTGACCTTCAATAAGGAAAAGGGTTTAGGGTTAGATTAGGTGGAGCCGCGAAGCGGGTCCGCCTAATCCAACCCTATACCCTTTTCCGTCCCGTCTTATGCGGTACGCTACTCTTAAGGTTCAGTGTCCCATCTTTGAATCACATCCACGACAGGGTTCACCAATACCCTCTTAGGGTTCAGTTTCTTGCGGGTTTAGTGACCTTCAATAAGGAAAAGGGTTTAGGGTTGGATTAGGCGGAGCCGCGAAGCGGGTCCGCCTAATCCAACCTTAAACCCTTTTCCGACCCGTCTTATGCGGTACCCTACTCTTAAGGTTCAGTGTCCCATCTTTGAATCACATCCACGACAGGGTTCACCAATACCCTGTTAGGGTTCAGTTTCTTGCGGGTTTAGTGACCTTCAATAAGGAAAAGGGTTTAGGGTTGGATTAGGCGGAGCCGCGAAGCGGGTCCGCCTAATCCAACCCTAAACCCTTTTCCGTCCCGTCTTATGCGGTACCCTACTCTTAAGGTTCAGTGTCCCATCTTTGAATCACATCCACGACAGGGTTCACCAATACCCTCTTAGGGTTCAGTTTCTTGCGGGTTTAGTGACCTTCAATAAGGAAAAGGGTTTAGGGTTGGATTAGGCGGAGCCGCGAAGCGGGTCCGCCTAATCCAACCCTAAACCCTTTTCCGTCCCGTTTTATGCGGTACCCTACTCTTCAGGTTCAGTGTCCCATCTTTGAATCACATCCACGACAGGGTTCACCAATACCCTCTTAGGGTTCAGTTTCTTGCGGGTTTAGTGACCTTCAATAAGGAAAAGGGTTTAGGGTTGGATTAGGCGGAGCCGCGAAGCGGGTCCGCCTAATCCAACCCTAAACCCTTTTCCGTCCCGTTTTATGCGGTACCCTACTCTTCAGGTTCAGTGTCCCATCTTTGAATCACATCCACGACAGGGTTCACCAATACCCTCTTAGGGTTCAGTTTCTTGCGGGTTTAGTGACCTTGAATAAGGAAAAGGGTTTAGGGTTGGATTAGGCGGAGCCGCGAAGCGGCCTAATCCAACCCTAAACCCTCTTCCGTCCCGTCTTATGCGGTACCCTACTCTTAATGTTCAGTGTCCCATCTTTGAATCACATCCACGACAGGGTTCACCAATACCCTCTTAGGGTTCAGTTTCTTGCGGGTTTAGTGACCTTCAATAAGGAAAAGGGTTTAGGGTTGGATTAGGTGGAGCCGCGAAGCGGGTCCGCCTAATCCAACCCTAAACCCTTTTCCGTCCCGTCTTATGCGGTACCCTACTCTTCAGGTTCAGTGTCCCATCTTTGAATCACATCCACGACAGGGTTCACCAATACCCTCTTAGGGTTCAGTTTCTTGCGGGTTTAGTGACCTTGAATAAGGAAAAGGGTTTAGGGTTGGATTAGGCGGAGCCGTGAAGCGGGTCCGCCTAATCCAACCCTAAACCCTTTTCCGTCCCGTCTTATGCGGTACCCTACTCTTAAGGTTCAGTGTCCCATCTTTGAATCACATCCACGACAGGGTTCACCAATACCCTCTTAGGGTTCAGTTTCTTGCGGGTTTAGTGACCTTCAATAAGGAAAAGGGTTTAGGGTTAGATTAGGCGGAGCCGCGAAGCGGGTCCGCCTAATCCAACCCTATACCCTTTTCCGTCCCGTCTTATGCGGTACGCTACTCTTAAGGTTCAGTGTCCCATCTTTGAATCACATCCACGACAGGGTTCACCAATACCCTCTTAGGGTTCAGTTTATTGCGGGTTTAGTGACCTTCAATAAGGAAAAGGGTTTAGGGTTGGATTAGGCGGAGCCGCGAAGCGGGTCCGCCTAATCCAACCCTAAACCCTTTTCCGTCCCGTCTTATGCGGTACCCTACTCTTAAGGTTCAGTGTCCCATCTTTGAATCACATCCACGACAGGGTTCACCAATACCCTCTTAGGGTTCAGTTTCTTGCGGGTTTAGTGACCTTCAATAAGGAAAAGGGTTTAGGGTTGGATTAGGCGGAGCCGCGAAGCGGGTCCGCCTAATCCAACCCTAAACCCTTTTCCGTCCCGTCTTATGCGGTACCCTACTCTTCAGGTTCAGTGTCCCATCTTTGAATCACATCCACGACAGGGTTCACCAATACCCTCTTAGGGTTCAGTTTCTTGCGGGTTTAGTGACCTTGAATAAGGAAAAGGGTTTAGAGTTGGATTAGGCGGAGCCGCGAAGCGGGTCCGCCTAATCCAACCCTAAACCCTTTTCCGTCCCGTCTTATGCGGTACCCTACTCTTAAGGTTCAGTGTCCCATCTTTGAATCACATCCACGACAGGGTTCACCAATACCCTCTTAGGGTTCAGTTTCTTGCGGGTTTAGTGACCTTCAATAAGGAAAAGGGTTTAGGGTTGGATTAGGAAGAGCCGCGAAGCGGGTCCGCCTAATCCAACCCTATACCCTTTTCCGTCCCGTCTTATGCGGTACGCTACTCTTAAGGTTCAGTGTCCCATCTTTGAATCACATCCACGATAGGGTTCACCAATACCCTCTTAGGGTTCAGTTTCTTGCGGGTTTAGTGACCATCAATAAGGAAAAGGGTTTAGGGTTGGATTAGGCGGAGCCGCGAAGCGGGTCCGCCTAATCCAACCCTAAACCCTTTTTCGTCCCGTCTTATGGGTTACGCTACTCTTAAGGTTCAGTGTCCTATCTTTGAATCACATCCACGACAGGGTTCACCAATACCCTCTTAGGGTTCAGTTTCTTGCGGGTTTAGTGACCTTCAATAAGGAAAAGGGTTTAGGGTTAGATTAGGTGGAGCCGCGAAGCGGGTCCGCCTAATCCAACCCTATACCCTTTTCCGTCCCGTCTTATGCGGTACCCTACTCTTCAGGTTCAGTGTCCCATCTTTGAATCACATCCACGACAGGGTTCACCAATACCCTCTTAGGGTTCAGTTTCTTGCGGGTTTAGTGACCTTCAATAAGGAAAAGGGTTTAGGGTTGGATTAGGCGGAGCCGCGAAGCGGGTCCGCCTAATCCAACTCTAAACCCTTTTCCGTCCCGTCTTATGCGGTACCCTACTCTTAAGGTTCAGTGTCCCATCTTTGAATCACATCCACGACAGGGTTCACCAATACCCTCTTAGGGTTCAGTTTCTTGCGGGTTTAGTGACCTTGAATAAGGAAAAGGGTTTAGGGTTGGATTAGGCGGAGCCGCGAAGCGGGTCCGCCTAATCCAACCCTGTTCTTATGCGGTACCCTACTCTTAAGGTTCAGTGTCCCATCTTTGAATCACATCCACGACAGGGTTCACCAATACCCTCTTAGGGTTCAGTTTCTTGCGGGTTTAGTGACCTTCAATAAGGAAAAGGGTTTAGGGTTAGATTAGGTGGAGCCGCGAAGCGGGTCCGCCTAATCCAACCCTATACCCTTTTCCGTCCCGTCTTATGCGGTACGCTACTCTTAAGGTTCAGTGTCCCATCTTTGAATCACATCCACGACAGGGTTCACCAATACCCTCTTAGGGTTCAGTTTCTTGCGGGTTTAGTGACCTTCAATAAGGAAAAGGGTTTAGGGTTGGATTAGGCGGAGCCGCGAAGCGGGTCCGCCTAATCCAACCTTAAACCCTTTTCCGACCCGTCTTATGCGGTACCCTACTCTTAAGGTTCAGTGTCCCATCTTTGAATCACATCCACGACAGGGTTCACCAATACCCTGTTAGGGTTCAGTTTCTTGCGGGTTTAGTGACCTTCAATAAGGAAAAGGGTTTAGGGTTGGATTAGGCGGAGCCGCGAAGCGGGTCCGCCTAATCCAACCCTAAACCCTTTTCCGTCCCGTCTTATGCGGTACCCTACTCTTAAGGTTCAGTGTCCCATCTTTGAATCACATCCACGACAGGGTTCACCAATACCCTCTTAGGGTTCAGTTTCTTGCGGGTTTAGTGACCTTCAATAAGGAAAAGGGTTTAGGGTTGGATTAGGCGGAGCCGCGAAGCGGGTCCGCCTAATCCAACCCTAAACCCTTTTCCGTCCCGTTTTATGCGGTACCCTACTCTTCAGGTTCAGTGTCCCATCTTTGAATCACATCCACGACAGGGTTCACCAATACCCTCTTAGGGTTCAGTTTCTTGCGGGTTTAGTGACCTTCAATAAGGAAAAGGGTTTAGGGTTGGATTAGGCGGAGCCGCGAAGCGGGTCCGCCTAATCCAACCCTAAACCCTTTTCCGTCCCGTTTTATGCGGTACCCTACTCTTCAGGTTCAGTGTCCCATCTTTGAATCACATCCACGACAGGGTTCACCAATACCCTCTTAGGGTTCAGTTTCTTGCGGGTTTAGTGACCTTGAATAAGGAAAAGGGTTTAGGGTTGGATTAGGCGGAGCCGCGAAGCGGCCTAATCCAACCCTAAACCCTCTTCCGTCCCGTCTTATGCGGTACCCTACTCTTAATGTTCAGTGTCCCATCTTTGAATCACATCCACGACAGGGTTCACCAATACCCTCTTAGGGTTCAGTTTCTTGCGGGTTTAGTGACCTTCAATAAGGAAAAGGGTTTAGGGTTGGATTAGGTGGAGCCGCGAAGCGGGTCCGCCTAATCCAACCCTAAACCCTTTTCCGTCCCGTCTTATGCGGTACCCTACTCTTCAGGTTCAGTGTCCCATCTTTGAATCACATCCACGACAGGGTTCACCAATACCCTCTTAGGGTTCAGTTTCTTGCGGGTTTAGTGACCTTGAATAAGGAAAAGGGTTTAGGGTTGGATTAGGCGGAGCCGTGAAGCGGGTCCGCCTAATCCAACCCTAAACCCTTTTCCGTCCCGTCTTATGCGGTACCCTACTCTTAAGGTTCAGTGTCCCATCTTTGAATCACATCCACGACAGGGTTCACCAATACCCTCTTAGGGTTCAGTTTCTTGCGGGTTTAGTGACCTTCAATAAGGAAAAGGGTTTAGGGTTAGATTAGGCGGAGCCGCGAAGCGGGTCCGCCTAATCCAACCCTATACCCTTTTCCGTCCCGTCTTATGCGGTACGCTACTCTTAAGGTTCAGTGTCCCATCTTTGAATCACATCCACGACAGGGTTCACCAATACCCTCTTAGGGTTCAGTTTATTGCGGGTTTAGTGACCTTCAATAAGGAAAAGGGTTTAGGGTTGGATTAGGCGGAGCCGCGAAGCGGGTCCGCCTAATCCAACCCTAAACCCTTTTCCGTCCCGTCTTATGCGGTACCCTACTCTTAAGGTTCAGTGTCCCATCTTTGAATCACATCCACGACAGGGTTCACCAATACCCTCTTAGGGTTCAGTTTCTTGCGGGTTTAGTGACCTTCAATAAGGAAAAGGGTTTAGGGTTGGATTAGGCGGAGCCGCGAAGCGGGTCCGCCTAATCCAACCCTAAACCCTTTTCCGTCCCGTCTTATGCGGTACCCTACTCTTCAGGTTCAGTGTCCCATCTTTGAATCACATCCACGACAGGGTTCACCAATACCCTCTTAGGGTTCAGTTTCTTGCGGGTTTAGTGACCTTGAATAAGGAAAAGGGTTTAGAGTTGGATTAGGCGGAGCCGCGAAGCGGGTCCGCCTAATCCAACCCTAAACCCTTTTCCGTCCCGTCTTATGCGGTACCCTACTCTTAAGGTTCAGTGTCCCATCTTTGAATCACATCCACGACAGGGTTCACCAATACCCTCTTAGGGTTCAGTTTCTTGCGGGTTTAGTGACCTTCAATAAGGAAAAGGGTTTAGGGTTGGATTAGGCAGAGCCGCGAAGCGGGTCCGCCTAATCCAACCCTATACCCTTTTCCGTCCCGTCTTATGCGGTACGCTACTCTTAAGGTTCAGTGTCCCATCTTTGAATCACATCCACGATAGGGTTCACCAATACCCTCTTAGGGTTCAGTTTCTTGCGGGTTTAGTGACCATCAATAAGGAAAAGGGTTTAGGGTTGGATTAGGCGGAGCCGCGAAGCGGGTCCGCCTAATCCAACCCTAAACCCTTTTCCGTCCCGTCTTATGCGGTACGCTACTCTTAAGGTTCAGTGTCCCATCTTTGAATCACATCCACGATAGGGTTCACCAATACCCTCTTAGGGTTCAGTTTCTTGCGGGTTTAGTGACCTTCAATAAGGAAAAGGGTTTAGGGTTGGATTAGGCGGAGCCGCGAAGCGGGTCCGCCTAATCCAACCCTAAACCCTTTTCCGTCCCGTCTTATGCGGTACCCTACTCTTAAGGTTCAGTGTCCCATCTTTGAATCACATCCACGACAGGGTTCACCAATACCCTCTTAGGGTTCAGTTTCTTGCGGGTTTAGTGACCTTCAATAAGGAAAAGGGTTTAGGGTTGGATTAGGCGGAGCCGCGAAGCGGGTCCGCCTAATCCAACCCTAAACCCTCTTCCGTCCCGTCTTATGCGGTACCCTACTCTTAAGGTTCAGTGTCCCATCTTTGAATCACATCCACGACAGGGTTCACCAATACCCTCTTAGGGTTCAGTTTCTTGCGGGTTTAGTGACCTTCAATAAGGAAAAGGGTTTAGGGTTGGATTAGGTGGAGCCGCGAAGCGGGTCCGCCTAATCCAACCCTAAACCCTTTTCCGTCCCGTCTTATGCGGTACCCTACTCTTAAGGTTCAGTGTCCCATCTTTGAATCACATCCACGACAGGGTTCACCAATACCCTCTTAGGGTTCAGTTTCTTGCGGGTTTAGTGACCTTCAATAAGGAAAAGGGTTTAGGGTTGGATTAGGCAGAGCCGCGAAGCGGGTCCGCCTAATCCAACCCTATACCCTTTTCCGTCCCGTCTTATGCGGTACGCTACTCTTAAGGTTCAGTGTCCCATCTTTGAATCACATCCACGATAGGGTTCACCAATACCCTCTTAGGGTTCAGTTTCTTGCGGGTTTAGTGACCATCAATAAGGAAAAGGGTTTAGGGTTGGATTAGGCGGAGCCGCGAAGCGGGTCCGCCTAATCCAACCCTAAACCCTTTTCCGTCCCGTCTTATGCGGTACGCTACTCTTAAGGTTCAGTGTCCCATCTTTGAATCACATCCACGATAGGGTTCACCAATACCCTCTTAGGGTTCAGTTTCTTGCGGGTTTAGTGACCTTCAATAAGGAAAAGGGTTTAGGGTTGGATTAGGCGGAGCCGCGAAGCGGGTCCGCCTAATCCAACCCTAAACCCTTTTCCGTCCCGTCTTATGCGGTACCCTACTCTTAAGGTTCAGTGTCCCATCTTTGAATCACATCCACGACAGGGTTCACCAATACCCTCTTAGGGTTCAGTTTCTTGCGGGTTTAGTGACCTTCAATAAGGAAAAGGGTTTAGGGTTGGATTAGGCGGAGCCGCGAAGCGGGTCCGCCTAATCCAACCCTAAACCCTCTTCCGTCCCGTCTTATGCGGTACCCTACTCTTAAGGTTCAGTGTCCCATCTTTGAATCACATCCACGACAGGGTTCACCAATACCCTCTTAGGGTTCAGTTTCTTGCGGGTTTAGTGACCTTCAATAAGGAAAAGGGTTTAGGGTTGGATTAGGTGGAGCCGCGAAGCGGGTCCGCCTAATCCAACCCTAAACCCTTTTCCGTCCCGTCTTATGCGGTACCCTACTCTTCAGGTTCAGTGTCCCATCTTTGAATCACATCCACGACAGGGTTCACCAATACCCTCTTAGGGTTCAGTTTCTTGCGGGTTTAGTGACCTTGAATAAGGAAAAGGGTTTAGGGTTGGATTAGGTGGAGCCGCGAAGCGGGTCCGCCTAATCCAACCCTAAACCCTTTTCCGTCCCGTCTTATGCGGTACCCTACTATTAAGGTTCAGTGTCCCATCTTTGAATCACATCCACGACAGGGTTCACCAATACCCTCTTAGGGTTCAGTTTCTTGCGGGTTTAGTGACCTTCAATAAGGAAAAGGGTTTAGGGTTAGATTAGGCGGAGCCGCGAAGCGGGTCCTCCTAATCCAACCCTATACCCTTTTTCGTCCCGTCTTATGCGGTACGCTACTCTTAAGGTTCAGTGTCCCATCTTTGAATCACATCCACGACAGGGTTCACCAATACCCTCTTAGGGTTCAGTTTCTTGCGGGTTTAGTGACCTTCAATAAGGAAAAGGGTTTAGGGTTGGATTAGGCGGAGCCGCGAAGAGGGTCCGCCTAATCCAACCCTAAACCCTTTTTCGTCCCGTCTTATGCGGTACCCTACTCTTAAGGTTCAGTGTCCCATCTTTGAATCACATCCACGACAGGGTTCACCAATACCCTCTTAGGGTTCAGTTTCTTGCGGGTTTAGTGACCATCAATAAGGAAAAGGGTTTAGGGTTGGATTAGGCGGAGCCGCGAAGCGGGTCCGCCTAATCCAACCCTAAACCCTTTTCCGTCCCGTCTTATGCGGTACCCTACTCTTCAGGTTCAGTGTCCCATCTTTGAATCACATCCACGACAGGGTTCACCAATACCCTCTTAGGGTTCAGTTTCTTGCGGGTTTAGTGACCTTGAATAAGGAAAAGGGTTTAGGGTTGGATTAGGCGGAGCCGCGAAGCGGGTCCGCCTAATCCAACCCTAAACCCTTTTCCGTCCCGTCTTATGCGGTGCCCTACTCTTAAGGTTCAGCGTCCCATCTTTGAATCACATCCACGACAGGGTTCACCAATACCCTCTTAGGGTTCAGTTTCTTGCGGGTTTAGTGACCTTCAATAAGGAAAAGGGTTTAGGGTTGGATTAGGCAGAGCCGCGCAGCGGGTCCACCTAATCCAACCCTATACCCTTTTCCGTCCCGTCTTCTGCGGTACGCTACTCTTAAGGTTCAGTGTCCCATCTTTGAATCACATCCACGACAGGGTTCACCAATACCCTCTTAGGGTTCAGTTTCTTGCGGGTTTTGTGACCTTCAATAAGGAAAAGGGTTTAGGGTTGGATTAGGCGGAGCCGCGAAGCGGGTCCGCCTAATCTAACCCTAAACCCTTTTCCGTCCCGTCTTATGCGGTACCCTACTCTTAAGGTTCAGTGTCCCATCTTTGAATCACATCCACGACAGGGTTCACCAATACCCTCTTAGGGTTCAGTTTCTTGCGGGTTTAGTGACCTTCAATAAGGAAAAGGGTTTAGGGTTGGATTAGGCGGAGCCGCGAAGCGGGTCCGCCTAATCCAACCCTATACCATTTTCCGTCCCGTCTTATGCGGTACGCTACTCTTAAGGTTCAGTGTCCCATCTTTGAATCACATCCACGACAGGGTTCACCAATACCCTCTTAGGGTTCAGTTTCTTGCGGGTTTAGTGACCTTCAATAAGGAAAAGGGTTTAGGGTTGGATTAGGCGGAGCCGCGAAGCGGGTCCGCCTAATCTAACCCTAAACCCTTTTCCGTCCCGTCTTATGCGGTACCCTACTCTTAAGGTTCAGTGTCCCATCTTTGAATCACATCCACGACAGGGTTCACCAATACCCTCTTAGGGTTCAGTTTCTTGCGGGTTTAGTGACCTTCAATAAGGAAAAGGGTTTAGGGTTGGATTAGGCGGAGCCGCGAAGCGGGTCCGCCTAATCCAACCCTAAACCCTTTTCCGTCCCGTCTTATGCGGTACCCTACTCTTAAGGTTCAGCGTCCCATCTTTGAATCACATCCACGACAGGGTTCACCAATACCCTCTTAGGGTTCAGTTTCTTGCGGGTTTAGTGACCTTCAATAAGGAAAAGGGTTTAGGGTTGGATTAGGCAGAGCCGCGAAGTGGGTCCACCTAATCCAACCCTATACCCTTTTCCGTCCCGTCTTATGCGGTACGCTACTCTTAAGGTTCAGTGTCCCATCTTTGAATCACATCCACGACAGGGTTCACCAATACCCTCTTAGGGTTCAGTTTCTTGCGGGTTTTGTGACCTTCAATAAGGAAAAGGGTTTAGGGTTGGATTAGGCGGAGCCGCGAAGCGGGTCCGCCTAATCCAACCCTATACCCTTTTCCGTCCCGTCTTATGCGGTACGCTACTCTTAAGGTTCAGTGTCCCATCTTTGAATCACATCCACGACAGGGTTCACCAATACCCTCTTAGGGTTCAGTTTCTTGCGGGTTTAGTGACCTTCAATAAGGAAAAGGGTTTAGGGTTGGATTAGGCGGAGCCGCGAAGCGGGTCCGCCTAATCCAACCCTATACCCTTTTCCGTCCCGTCTTATGCGGTACCCTACTCTTAAGGTTCAGTGTCCCATCTTTGAATCACATCCACGACAGGGTTCATCAATACCCTCTTAGGGTTCAGTTTCTTGCGGGTTTAGTGACCTTCAATAAGGAAAAGGGTTTAGGGTTGGATTAGGCGGAGCCGCGAAGCGGGTCCGCCTAATCCAACCCTAAACCTTTTTCCGTCCCGTCTTATGCGGTACCCTACTCTTAAGGTTCAGTGTCCCATCTTTGAATCACATCCACGACAGGGTTCACCAATACCCTCTTAGGGTTCAGTTTCTTGCGGGTTTAGTGACCTTCAATAAGGAAAAGGGTTTAGGGTTGGATTAGGCGGAGCCGCGAAGCGGGTCCGCCTAATCCAACCCTAAACCCTCTTCCGTCCCGTCTTATGCGGTACGCTACTCTTAAGGTTCAGTGTCCCATCTTTGAATCACATCCACGACAGGGTTCACCAATACCCTCTTAGGGTTCAGTTTCTTGCGGGTTTAGTGACCTTCAATAAGGAAAAGGGTTTAGGGTTGGATTAGGCGGAGCCGCGAAGCTGGTCCGCCTAATCCAACCCTAAACCCTTTTCCGTCCCGTCTTATGCGGTACCCTACTCTTCAGGTTCAGTGTCCCATCTTTGAATCACATCCACGACAGGGTTCACCAATACCCTCTTAGCGTTCAGTTTCTTGCGGGTTTAGTGACCTTCAATAAGGAAAAGGGTTTAGGGTTGGATTAGGCGGAGCCGCGAAGCGGGTCCGCCTAATCTAACCCTAAACCCTTTTCCGTCCCGTCTTATGCGGTACCCTACTCTTAAGGTTCAGTGTCCCATCTTTGAATCACATCCACGACAGGGTTCACCAATACCCTCTTAGGGTTCAGTTTCTTGCGGGTTTAGTGACCTTCAATAAGGAAAAGGGTTTAGGGTTGGATTAGGCGGAGCCGCGAAGCGGGTCCGCCTAATCCAACCCTAAACCCTTTTCCGTCCCGTCTTATGCGGTACCCTACTCTTAAGGTTCAGCGTCCCATCTTTGAATCACATCCACGACAGGGTTCACCAATACCCTCTTAGGGTTCAGTTTCTTGCGGGTTTAGTGACCTTCAATAAGGAAAAGGGTTTAGGGTTGGATTAGGCAGAGCCGCGAAGTGGGTCCACCTAATCCAACCCTATACCCTTTTCCGTCCCGTCTTATGCGGTACGCTACTCTTAAGGTTCAGTGTCCCATCTTTGAATCACATCCACGACAGGGTTCACCAATACCCTCTTAGGGTTCAGTTTCTTGCGGGTTTTGTGACCTTCAATAAGGAAAAGGGTTTAGGGTTGGATTAGGCGGAGCCGCGAAGCGGGTCCGCCTAATCCAACCCTATACCCTTTTCCGTCCCGTCTTATGCGGTACGCTACTCTTAAGGTTCAGTGTCCCATCTTTGAATCACATCCACGACAGGGTTCACCAATACCCTCTTAGGGTTCAGTTTCTTGCGGGTTTAGTGACCTTCAATAAGGAAAAGGGTTTAGGGTTGGATTAGGCGGAGCCGCGAAGCGGGTCCGCCTAATCCAACCCTATACCCTTTTCCGTCCCGTCTTATGCGGTACCCTACTCTTAAGGTTCAGTGTCCCATCTTTGAATCACATCCACGACAGGGTTCATCAATACCCTCTTAGGGTTCAGTTTCTTGCGGGTTTAGTGACCTTCAATAAGGAAAAGGGTTTAGGGTTGGATTAGGCGGAGCCGCGAAGCGGGTCCGCCTAATCCAACCCTAAACCCTTTTCCGTCCCGTCTTATGCGGTACCCTACTCTTAAGGTTCAGTGTCCCATCTTTGAATCACATCCACGACAGGGTTCACCAATACCCTCTTAGGGTTCAGTTTCTTGCGGGTTTAGTGACCTTCAATAAGGAAAAGGGTTTAGGGTTGGATTAGGCGGAGCCGCGAAGCGGGTCCGCCTAATCCAACCCTAAACCCTCTTCCGTCCCGTCTTATGCGGTACGCTACTCTTAAGGTTCAGTGTCCCATCTTTGAATCACATCCACGACAGGGTTCACCAATACCCTCTTAGGGTTCAGTTTCTTGCGGGTTTAGTGACCTTCAATAAGGAAAAGGGTTTAGGGTTGGATTAGGCGGAGCCGCGAAGCGGGTCCGCCTAATCCAACCCTAAACCCTTTTCCGTCCCGTCTTATGCGGTACCCTACTCTTCAGGTTCAGTGTCCCATCTTTGAATCACATCCACGACAGGGTTCACCAATACCCTCTTAGGGTTCAGTTTCTTGCGGGTTTAGTGACCTTGAATAAGGAAAAGGGTTTAGGGTTGGATTAGGCGGAGCCGCGAAGCGGGTCCGCCTAATCCAACCCTAAACCCTTTTCCGTCCCGTCTTATGCGGTACCCTACTCTTAAGGTTCAGTGTCCCATCTTTGAATCACATCCACGACAGGGTTCACCAATACCCTCTTAGGGTTCAGTTTCTTGCGGGTTTAGTGACCTTCAATAAGGAAAAGGGTTTAGGGTTAGATTAGGCGGAGCCGCGAAGCGGGTCCGCCTAATCCAACCCTATACCCTTTTCCGTCCCGTCTTATGCGGTACGCTACTCTTAAGGTTCAGTGTCCCATCTTTGAATCACATCCACGACAGGGTTCACCAATACCCTCTTAGGGTTCAGTTTCTTGCGGGTTTAGTGACCTTCAATAAGGAAAAGGGTTTAGGGTTGGATTAGGCGAAGCCGCGAAGCGGGTCCGCCTAATCCAACCCTAAACCCTTTTTCGTCCCGTCTTATGCGGTACCCTACTCTTAAGGTTCAGTGTCCCATCTTTGAATCACATCCACGACAGGGTTCACCAATACCCTCTTAGGGTTCAGTTTCTTGCGGGTTTAGTGACCTTCAATAAGGAAAAGGGTTTAGGGTTGGATTAGGCGGAGCCGCGATGCGGGTCCGCCTAATCCAACCCTATACCCTTTTCCGTCCCGTCTTATGCGGTACCCTACTCTTCAGGTTCAGTGTCCCATCTTTGAATCACATCCACGACAGGGTTCACCAATACCCTCTTAGGGTTCAGTTTCTTGCGGGTTTAGTGACCTTGAATAAGGAAAAGGGTTTAGGGTTGGATTAGGCGGAGCCGCGAAGCGGGTCCTCCTAATCCAACCCTAAACCCTTTTCCGTCCCGTCTTATGCGGTACCCTACTCTTAAGGTTCAGTGTCCCATCTTTGAATCACATCCACGACAGGGTTCACCAATACCCTCTTAGGGTTCAGTTTCTTGCGGGTTTAGTGACCTTCAATAAGGAAAAGGGTTTAGGGTTGGATTAGGCAGAGCCGCGAAGCGGGTCCGCCTAATCCAACCCTATACCCTTTTCCGTCCCATCTTATGCGGTACGCTACTCTTAAGGTTCAGTGTCCCATCTTTGAATCACATCCACGACAGGGTTCACCAATACCCTCTTAGGGTTCAGTTTCTTGCGGGTTTAGTGACCTTCAATAAGGAAAAGGGTTTAGGGTTGGAGAAGGCGGAGCCGCGAAGCGGGTCCGCCTAATCCAACCCTAAACCCTTTTCCGTCCCGTCTTATGCGGTACCCTACTCTTAAGGTTCAGTGTCCCATCTTTGAATCACATCCACGACAGGGTTTACCAATACCCTCTTAGGGTTCAGTTTCTTGCGGGTTTAGTGACCTTCAATAAGGAAAAGGGTTTAGGGTTTGATTAGGCGGAGCCGCGAAGCGGGTCCGCCTAATCCAACCCTAAACCCTTTTCCGTCCCGTCTTATGCGGTACCCTACTCTTAAGGTTCAGTGTCCCATCTTTGAATCACATCCACGACAGGGATCACCAATACCCTCTTAGGGTTCAGTTTCTTGCGGGTTTAGTGACCTTGAATAAGGAAAAGGGTTTAGGGTTGGATTAGGCGGAGCCGCGAAGCGGGTCCGCCTAATCCAACCCTATACCCTTTTCCGTCCCGTCTTATGCGGTACGCTACTCTTAAGGTTCAGTGTCCCATCTTTGAATCACATCCACGACAGGGTTCACCAATACCCTCTTAGGGTTCAGTTTCTTGCGGGTTTAGTGACCTTCAATAAGGAAAAGGGTTTAGGGTTGGATTAGGCGGAGCCGCGAAGCGGGTCCGCCTAATCCAACCCTAAACCCTTTTCCGTCCCGTCTTATGCGGTACCCTACTCTTCAGGTTCAGTGTCCCATCTTTGAATCACATCCACGACAGGGTTCACCAATACCCTCTTAGGGTTCAGTTTCTTGCGGTACGCTACTCTTAAGGTTCAGTGTCCGATCTTTGAATCACATCCACGATAGGGTTCACCAATACCCTCTTAGGGTTCAGTTTCTTGCGGGTTTAGTGACCTTCAATAAGGAAAAGGGTTTAGGGTTGGATTAGGCGGAGCCGCGAAGCGGGTCCGCCTAATCCAACCCTAAACCCTTTTTCGTCCCGTCTTATGCGGTACCCTACTCTTAAGGTTCAGTGTCCCATCTTTGAATCACATCCACGACAGGGTTCACCAATACCCTCTTAGGGTTCAGTTTCTTGCGGGTTTAGTGACCTTCAATAAGGAACAGGGTTTAGGGTTGGATTAGGCGGAGCCGCGAAGCGGGTCCGCCTAATCCAACCCTAAACCCTTTTCCGTCCCGTCTTATGCGGTACCCTACTCTTCAGGTTCAGTGTCCCATCTTTGAATCACATCCACGACAGGGTTCACCAATACCCTCTTAGGGTTCAGTTTCTTGCGGGTTTAGTGACCTTGAATAAGGAAAAGGGTTTAGGGTTGGATTAGGCGGAGCCGCGAAGCGGGTCCGCCTAATCCAACCCTAAACCCTTTTCCGTACCGTCTTATGCGGTACCCTACTCTTAAGGTTCAGTGTCCCATCTTTGAATCACATCCACGACAGAGTTCACCAATACCCTCTTAGGGTTCAGTTTCTTGCGGGCTTAGTGACCTTCAATAAAGGGTTTAGGGTTGGATTAGGCGGAGCCGCGAAGCGGGTCCGCCTAATCCAACCCTAAACCCTTTTCCGTCCCGTCTTATGCGGTACCCTACTCTTAAGGTTCAGTGTCCCATCTTTGAATCACATCCACGACAGGGTTCACCAATACCCTCTTAGGGTTCAGTTTCTTGCGGGTTTAGTGACCTTCAATAAGGAAAAGGGTTTAGGGTTGGATTAGGCGGAGCCGCGAAGCGGGTCCGCCTAATCCAACCCTATACCCTTTTCCGTCCCGTCTTATGCGGTACGCTACTCTTAAGGTTCAGTGTCCCATCTTTGAATCACATCCACGACAGGGTTCACCAATACCCTCTTAGGGTTCAGTTTCTTGCGGGTTTAGTGACCTTCAATAAGGAAAAGGGTTTAGGGTTGGATTAGGCGGAGCCGCGAAGCGGGTCCGCCTAATCCAACCCTAAACCCTTTTCCGTCCCGTCTTATGCGGTACCCTACTCTTAAGGTTCAGTGTCCCATCTTTGAATCACATCCACGACAGGGTTCACCAATACCCTCTTAGGGTTCAGTTTCTTGCGGGTTTAGTGACCTTCAATAAGGAAAAGGGTTTAGGGTTTGATTAGGCGGAGCCGCGAAGCGGGTCCGCCTAATCCAACCCTAAACCCTTTTCCGTCCCGTCTTATGCGGTACCCTACTCTTAAGGTTCAGTGTCCCATCTTTGAATCACATCCACGACAGGGTTCACCAATACCCTCTTAGGGTTCAGTTTCTTGCGGGTTTAGTGACCTTGAATAAGGAAAAGGGTTTAGGGTTGGATTAGGCGGAGCCGCGAAGTGGGTCCGCCTAATCCAACCCTATACCCTTTTCCGTCCCGTCTTATGCGGTACGCTACTCTTAAGGTTCAGTGTCCCATCTTTGAATCACATCCACGACAGGGTTCACCAATACCCTCTTAGGGTTCAGTTTCTTGCGGGTTTAGTGACCTTCAATAAGGAAAAGGGTTTAGGGTTGGATTAGGCGGAGCCGCGAAGCGGGTCCGCCTAATCCAACCCTAAACCCTTTTCCGTCCCGTCTTATGCGGTACCCTACTCTTCAGGTTCAGTGTCCCATCTTTGAATCACATCCACGACAGGGTTCACCAATACCCACTTAGGGTTCAGTTTCTTGCGGTACGCTACTCTTAAGGTTCAGTGTCCGATCTTTGAATCACATCCACGATAGGGTTCACCAATACCCTCTTAGGGTTCAGTTTCTTGCGGGTTTAGTGACCTTCAATAAGGAAAAGGGTTTAGGGTTGGATTAGGCGGAGCCGCGAAGCGGGTCCGCCTAATCCAACCCTAAACCCTTTTTCGTCCCGTCTTATGCGGTACCCTACTCTTAAGGTTCAGTGTCCCATCTTTGAATCACATCCACGACAGGGTTCACCAATACCCTCTTAGGGTTCAGTTTCTTGCGGGTTTAGTGACCTTCAATAAGGAACAGGGTTTAGGGTTGGATTAGGCGGACCCGCGAAGCGGGTCCGCCTAATCCAACCCTAAACCCTTTTCCGTCCCGTCTTATGCGGTACCCTACTCTTCAGGTTCAGTGTCCCATCTTTGAATCACATCCACGACAGGGTTCACCAATACCCTCTTAGGGTTCAGTTTCTTGCGGGTTTAGTGACCTTGAATAAGGAAAAGGGTTTAGGGTTGGATTAGGCGGAGCCGCGAAGCGGGTCCGCCTAATCCAACCCTAAACCCTTTTCCGTACCGTCTTATGCGGTACCCTACTCTTAAGGTTCAGTGTCCCATCTTTGAATCACATCCACGACAGGGTTCACCAATACCCTCTTAGGGTTCAGTTTCTTGCGGGTTTAGTGACCTTCAATAAGGAAAAGGGTTTAGGGTTGGATTAGGCAGAGCCGCGAAGCGGGTCCGCCTAATCCAACCCTATACCCTTTTCCGTCCCGTCTTATGCGGTACGCTACTCTTAAGGTTCAGTGTCCCATCTTTGAATCACATCCACGACAGGGTTCACCAATACCCTCTTAGGGTTCAGTTTCTTGCGGGTTTAGTGACCTTCAATAAGGAAAAGGGTTTAGGGTTGGATTAGGCGGAGCCGCGAAGCGGGTCCGCCTAATCCAACCCTAAACCCTTTTCCGTCCCGTCTTATGCGGTACCCTACTCTTAAGGTTCAGTGTCCCATCTTTGAATCACATCCACGACAGGGTTCACCAATACCCTCTTAGGGTTCAGTTTCTTGCGGGTTTAGTGACCTTCAATAAGGAAAAGGTTTTAGGGTTGGATTAGGCGGAGCCGCGAAGCGGGTCCGCCTAATCCAACCCTAAACCCTTTTCCGTCCCGTCTTATGCGGTACCCTACTCTTAAGGTTCAGTGTCCCATCTTTGAATCACATCCACGACAGGGTTCACCAATACCCTCTTAGGGTTCAGTTTCTTGCGGGTTTAGTGATCTTCAATAAGGAAAAGGGTTTAGGGTTGGATTAGGCGGAGCCGCGAAGCGGGTCCGCCTAATCCAACCCTAAACCCTTTTCCGTCCCGTCTTATGCGGTACCCTACTCTTAAGGTTCAGTGTCCCATCTTTGAATCACATCCACGACAGGGTTCACCAATACCCTCTTAGGGTTCAGTTTCTTGCGGGTTTAGTGACCTTGAATAAGGAAAAGGGTTTAGGGTTGGATTAGGCGGAGCCGCGAAGCGGGTCCGCCTAATCCAACCCTATACCCTTTTCCGTCCCGTCTTATGCGGTACGCTACTCTTAAGGTTCAGTGTCCCATCTTTGAATCACATCCACGACAGGGTTCACCAATACCCTCTTAGGGTTCAGTTTCTTGCGGGTTTAGTGACCTTCAATAAGGAAAAGGGTTTAGGGTTGGATTAGGCGGAACCGCGAAGCGGGTCCGCCTAATCCAACCCTAAACCCTTTTCCGTCCCGTCTTATGCGGTACCCTACTCTTCAGGTTCAGTGTCCCATCTTTGAATCACATCCACGACAGGGTTCACCAATACCCTCTTAGGGTTCAGTTTCTTGCGGTACGCTACTCTTAAGGTTCAGTGTCCGATCTTTGAATCACATCCACGATAGGGTTCACCAATACCCTCTTAGGGTTCAGTTTCTTGCGGGTTTAGTGACCTTCAATAAGGAAAAGGGTTTAGGGTTGGATTAGGCGGAGCCGCAAAGCGGGTCCGCCTAATCCAACCCTAAACCCTTTTCCGTCCCGTCTTATGCGGTACCCTACTCTTAAGGTTCAGTGTCCCATCTTTGAATCACATCCACGACAGGGTTCACCAATACCCTCTTAGGGTTCAGTTTCTTGCGGGTTTAGTGACCTTCAATAAGGAAAAGGGTTTAGGGTTGGATTAGGCGGAGCCGCAAAGCGGGTCCGCCTAATCCAACCCTATACCCTTTTCCGTCCCGTCTTATGCGGTACGCTACTCTTAAGGTTCAGTGTCCCATCATTGAATCACATCCACGACAGGGTTCACCAATACCCTCTTAGGGTTCAGTTTCTTGCGGGTTTAGTGACCTTCAATAAGGAAAAGGGTTTAGGGTTGGATTAGGCGGAGCCGCGAAGCGGGTCCACCTAATCCAACCCTAAACCCTTTTCCGTCCCGTCTTATGCGGTACCCTACTCTTAAGGTTCAGTGTCCCATCTTTGAATCACATCCACGACAGGGGTCACCAATACCCTCTTAGGGTTCAGTTTCTTGCGGGTTTAGTGACCTTGAATAAGGAAAAGGGTTTAGGGTTGGATTAGGCGGAGCCGCGAAGCGGGTCCGCCTAATCCAACCCTAAACCCTTTTCCGTCCCGTCTTATGCGGTACCCTACTCTTAAGGTTCAGTGTCCCATCTTTGAATCACATCCACGACAGGGTTCACCAATACCCTCTTAGGGTTCAGTTTCTTGCGGGTTTAGTGACCTTGAATAAGGAAAAGGGTTTAGGGTTGGATTAGGCGGAGCCGCGAAGCGGGTCCGCCTAATCCAACCCTATACCCTTTTCCGTCCCGTCTTATGCGGTACGCTACTCTTAAGGTTCAGTGTCCCATCTTTGAATCACATCCACGACAGGGTTCACCAATACCCTCTTAGGGTTCAGTTTCTTGCGGGTTTAGTGACCTTCAATAAGGAAAAGGGTTTAGGGTTGGATTAGGCGGAGCCGCGAAGCGGGTCCGCCTAATCCAACCCTAAACCCTTTTCCGTCCCGTCTTATGCGGTACCCTACTCTTCAGGTTCAGTGTCCCATCTTTGAATCACATCCACGACAGGGTTCACCAATACCCTCTTAGGGTTCAGTTTCTTGCGGTACGCTACTCTTAAGGTTCAGTGTCCGATCTTTGAATCACATCCACGATAGGGTTCACCAATACCCTCTTAGGGTTCAGTTTCTTGCGGGTTTAGTGACCTTCAATAAGGAAAAGGGTTTAGGGTTGGATTAGGCGGAGCCGCAAAGCGGGTCCGCCTAATCCAACCCTAAACCCTTTTCCGTCCCGTCTTATGCGGTACCCTACTCTTAAGGTTCAGTGTCCCATCTTTGAATCACATCCACGACAGGGTTCACCAATACCCTCTTAGGGTTCAGTTTCTTGCGGGTTTAGTGACCTTCAATAAGGAAAAGGGTTTAGGGTTGGATTAGGCGGAGCCGCGAAGCGGGTCCGCCTAATCCAACCCTATACCCTTTTCCGTCCCGTCTTATGCGGTACGCTACTCTTAAGGTTCAGTGTCCCATCATTGAATCACATCCACGACAGGGTTCACCAATACCCTCTTAGGGTTCAGTTTCTTGCGGGTTTAGTGACCTTCAATAAGGAAAAAGGTTTAGGGTTGGATTAGGCGGAGCCGCGAAGCGGGTCCGCCTAATCCAACCCTAAACCCTTTTCCGTCCCGTCTTATGCGGTACCCTACTCTTCAGGTTCAGTGTCCCATCTTTGAATCACATCCACGACAGGGTTCACCAATACCCTATTAGGGTTCAGTTTCTTGCGGGTTTAGTGACCTTGAATAAGGAAAAGGGTTTAGGGTTGGATTAGGCGGAGCCGCGAAGCGGGTCCGCCTAATCCAACCCTAAACCCTTTTCCTTCCCGTCTTATGCGGTACCCTACTCTTAAGGTTCAGTGTCCCATCTTTGAATCACATCCACGACAGGGTTCACCAATACCCTCTTAGGGTTCAGTTTCTTGCGGGTTTAGTGACCTTCAATAAGGAAAAGGGTTTAGGGTTGGATTAGGCGGAGCCGCGAAGCGGGTCCGCCTAATCCAACCCTAAACCCTTTTCCGTCCCGTCTTATGCGGTACCCTACTCTTCAGGTTCAGTGTCCCATCTTTGAATCACATCCACGACAGGGTTCACCAATACCCTCTTAGGGTTCAGTTTCTTGCGGGTTTAGTGACCTTGAATAAGGAAAAGGGTTTAGGGTTGGATTAGGCGGAGCCGCGAAGCGGGTCCGCCTAATCCAACCCTAAACCCTTTTCTGTCCCGTCTTATGCGGTACCCTACTCTTAAGGTTCAGTGTCCCATCTTTGAATCACATCCACGACAGGGTTCACCAATACCCTCTTAGGGTTCAGTTTCTTGCGGGTTTAGTGACCTTCAATAAGGAAAAGGGTTTAGGGTTGGATTAGGCGGAGCCGCGAAGCGGGTCCGCCTAATCCAACCCTATACCCTTTTCCGTCCCGTCTTATGCGGTACGCTACTCTTAAGGTTCAGTGTCCCATCTTTGAATCACATCCACGACAGGGTTCACCAATACCCTCTTAGGGTTCAGTTTCTTGCGGGTTTAGTGACTTTCAATAAGGAAAAGGGTTTAGGGTTGGATTAGGCGGAGCCGCGAAGCGGGTCCGCCTAATCCAACCCTAAACCCTTTTCCGTCCCGTCTTATGCGGTACCCTACTCTTAAGGTTCAGTGTCCCATCTTTGAATCACATCCACGACAGGGTTCACCAATACCCTCTTAGGGTTCAGTTTCTTGCGGGTTTAGTGACCTTCAATAAGGAAAAAGGTTTAGGGTTGGATTAGGCGGAGCCGCGAAGCGGGTCCGCCTAATCCAACCCTAAACCCTTTTTCCGTCCCGTCTTATGCGGTACCCTACTCTTAAGGTTCAGTGTCCCATCTTTGAATCACATCCACGACAGGGTTCACCAATACCCTCTTAGGGTTCAGTTTCTTGCGGGTTTAGTGACCTTGAATAAGGAAAAGGGTTTAGGGTTGGATTAGGCGGACCCGCGAAGCGGGTCCGCCTAATCCAACCCTAAACCCATTTCCGTCCCGTCTTATGCGGTACCTACTCTTCAGGTTCAGTGTTCCATCTTTGAATCACATCCACGACAGGGTTCACCAATACCCTCTTAGGGTTCAGTTTCTTGCGGGTTTAGTGACCTTGAATAAGGAAAAGGGTTTAGGGTTGGATTAGGCGGAGCCGCGAAGCGGGTCCGCCTAATCCAACCCTATACCCTTTTCCGTCCCGTCTTATGCGGTACCCTACTCTTCAGGTTCAGTGTTCCATCTTTGAATCACATCCACGACAGGGTTCACCAATACCCTCTTAGGGTTCAGTTTCTTGCGGGTTTAGTGACCTTGAATAAGGAAAAGGGTTTGGGGTTGGATTAGGCGGAGCCGCGAAGCGGGTCCGCCTAATCCAACCCTAAACCCTTTTCCGTCCCGTCTTATTCGGTACCCTACTCTTCAGGTTCAGTGTCCCATCTTTGAATCACATCCACGACAGGGTTCACCAATACCATCTTAGGGTTCAGTTTCTTGCGGGTTTAGTGACCTTGAATAAGGAAAAGGGTTTAGGGTTGGATTAGGCGGAGCTGCGAAGCGGGTCCGCCTAATCCAACCCTAAACCCTTTTCCGTCCCGTCTTATGCGGTACCCTACTCTTAAGGTTCAGTGTCCCATCTTTGAATCACATCCACGACAGGGTTCACCAATACCCTCTTAGGGTTCAGTTTCTTGCGGGTTTAGTGACCTTGAATAAGGAAAAGGGTTTAGGGTTGGATTAGGCGGACCCGCGAAGCGGGTCCGCCTAATCCAACCCTAAACCCATTTCCGTCCCGTCTTATGCGGTACCTACTCTTCAGGTTCAGTGTTCCATCTTTGAATCACATCCACGACAGGGTTCACCAATACCCTCTTAGGGTTCAGTTTCTTGCGGGTTTAGTGACCTTGAATAAGGAAAAGGGTTTAGGGTTGGATTAGGCGGAGCCGCGAAGCGGGTCCGCCTAATCCAACCCTATACCCTTTTCCGTCCCGTCTTATGCGGTACCCTACTCTTCAGGTTCAGTGTTCCATCTTTGAATCACATCCACGACAGGGTTCACCAATACCCTCTTAGGGTTCAGTTTCTTGCGGGTTTAGTGACCTTGAATAAGGAAAAGGGTTTGGGGTTGGATTAGGCGGAGCCGCGAAGCGGGTCCGCCTAATCCAACCCTAAACCCTTTTCCGTCCCGTCTTATTCGGTACCCTACTCTTCAGGTTCAGTGTCCCATCTTTGAATCACATCCACGACAGGGTTCACCAATACCATCTTAGGGTTCAGTTTCTTGCGGGTTTAGTGACCTTGAATAAGGAAAAGGGTTTAGGGTTGGATTAGGCGGAGCTGCGAAGCGGGTCCGCCTAATCCAACCCTAAACCCTTTTCCGTCCCGTCTTATGCGGTACCCTACTCTTAAGGTTCAGTGTCCCATCTTTGAATCACATCCACGACAGGGTTCACCAATACCCTCTTAGGGTTCAGTTTCTTGCGGGTTTAGTGACCTTCAATAAGGAAAAGGGTTTAGGGTTGGATTAGGCGGAGCCGCGAAGCGGGTCCGCCTAATCCAACCCTATACCCTTTTCCGTCCCGTCTTATGCGGTACGCTACTCTTAAGGTTCAGTGTCCCATCTTTGAATCACATCCACGACAGGGTTCACCAATACCCTCTTAGGGTTCAGTTTCTTGCGGGTTTAGTGACCTTCAATAAGGAAAAGGGTTTAGGGTTGGATTAGGCGGAGCCGCGAAGCGGGTCCGCCTAATCCAACCCTAAACCCTTTTCCGTCCCGTCTTATGCGGTACCCTACTCTTAAGGTTCAGTGTCCCATCTTTGAATCACATCCACGACAGGGTTCACCAATACCCTCTTAGGGTTCAGTTTCTTGCGGGTTTAGTGACCTTCAATAAGGAAAAGGGTTTAGGGTAGGATTAGGCGGAGCCGCGAAGCGGGTCCGCCTAATCCAACCCTAAACCCTTTTCCGTCCCGTCTTATGCGGTACCCTACTCTTAAGGTTCAGTGTCCCATCCTTGAATCACATCCACGACAGGGTTCACCAATACCCTCTTAGGGTTCAGTTTCTTGCGGGTTTAGTGACCTTGAATAAGGAAAAGGGTTTAGGGTTGGATTAGGCGGAGCCGCGAAGCGGGTCCGCCTAATCCAACCCTAAACCCTTTTCCGTCCCGTCTTATGCGGTACCCTACTCTTAAGGTTCAGTGTCCCATCTTTGAATCACATCCACGACAGGGTTCACCAATACCCTCTTAGGGTTCAGTTTCTTGCGGGTTTAGTGACCTTGAATAAGGAAAAGGGTTTAGGGTTGGATTAAGCGGAGCCGCGAAGCGGGTCCGCCAAATCCAACCCTAAACCCTTTTCCGTCCCGTCTTATGCGGTACCCTACTCTTCAGGTTCAGTGTCCCATCTTTGAATCACATCCACGACAGGGTTCACCAATACCCTCTTAGGGTTCTGTTTCTTGCGGGTTTAGTGACCTTGAATAAGGAAAAGGGTTTAGGGTTGGATTAGGCGGAGCCGCGAAACAGGTCCGCCTAATCCAACCCTAAACCCTTTTCCGTCCCGTCTTATGCGGTACCCTACTCTTAAGGTTCAGTGTCCCATCTTTGAATCACATCCACAACAGGGTTCACCAATACCCTCTTAGGGTTCAGTTTCTTGCGGGTTTAGTGACCTTGAATAAGGAAAAGGGTTTAGGGTTGGATTAGGCGGAGCCGCAAAGCGGGTCCGCCTAATCCAACCCTAAACCTTTTTCCGTCCCGTCTTATGCGGTACCCTACTCTTAAGGTTCAGTGTCCCATCTTTGAATCACATTCACGACAGGGTTCACCAATACCCTCTTAGGGTTCAGTTTCTTGCGGGTTTAGTGACCTTCAATAAGGAAAAGGGTTTAGGGTTGGATTAGGCGGAGCCGCGAAGCGGGTCCGCCTAATCCAACCCTAAACCCATTTCCGTCCCGTCTTATGCGGTACCTACTCTTCAGGTTCAGTGTTCCATCTTTGAATCACATCCACGACAGGGTTCACCAATACCCTCTTAGGGTTCAGTTTCTTGCGGGTTTAGTGACCTTGAATAAGGAAAAGGGTTTAGGGTTGGATTAGGCGGAGCCGCGAAGCGGGTCCGCCTAATCCAACCCTATACCCTTTTCCGTCCCGTCTTATGCGTTACGCTACTCTTAAGGTTCAGTGTCCCATCTTTGAATCACATCCACGACAGGGTTCACCAATACCCTCTTAGGGTTCAGTTTCTTGCGGGTTTAGTGACCTTCAATAAGGAAAAGGGTTTAGGGTTGGATTAGGCGGAGCCGCGAAGCGGGTCCGCCTAATCCAACCCTAAACCCTTTTTCGTCCCGTCTTATGCGGTACCCTACTCTTCAGGTTCAGTGTCCCATCTTTGAATCACATCCACGACAGGGTTCACCAATACCCTCTTAGGGTTCAGTTTCTTGCGGGTTTAGTGACCTTGAATAAGGAAAAGGGTTTAGGGTTGGATTAGGCGGAGCCGCGAAGCGGGTCCGCCTAATCCAACCCTATACCCTTTTCCGTCCCGTCTTATGCGGTACCCAACTCTTCAGGTTCAGTGTTCCATCTTTGAATCACATCCACGACAGGGTTCACCAATACCCTCTTAGGGTTCAGTTTCTTGCGGGTTTAGTGACCTTGAATAAGGAAAAGGGTTTGGGGTTGGATTAGGCGGAGCCGCGAAGCGGGTCCGCCTAATCCAACCCTAAACCCTTTTCCGTCTCGTCTTATGCGGTACCCTACTCTTCAGGTTCAGTGTCCCATCTTTGAATCACATCCACGACAGGGTTCACCAATACCATCTTAGGGTTCAGTTTCTTGCGGGTTTAGTGACCTTGAATAAGGAAAAGGGTTTAGGGTTGGATTAGGCGGAGCTGCGAAGCGGGTCCGCCTAATCCAACCCTAAACCCTTTTCCGTCCCGTCTTATGCGGTACCCTACTCTTAAGGTTCAGTGTCCCATCTTTGAATCACATCCACGACAGGGTTCACCAATACCCTCTTAGGGTTCAGTTTCTTGCGGGTTTAGTGACCTTCAATAAGGAAAAGGGTTTAGGGTTGGATTAGGCGGAGCCGCGAAGCGGGTCCGCCTAATCCAACCCTATACCCTTTTCCGTCCCGTCTTATGCGGTACGCTACTCTTAAGGTTCAGTGTCCCATCTTTGAATCACATCCACGACAGGGTTCACCAATACCCTCTTAGGGTTCAGTTTCTTGCGGGTTTAGTGACCTTCAATAAGGAAAAGGGTTTAGGGTTGGATTAGGCGGAGCCGCGAAGCGGGTCCGCCTAATCCAACCCTAAACCCTTTTCCGTCCCGTCTTATGCGGTACCCTACTCTTAAGGTTCAGTGTCCCATCTTTGAATCACATCCACGACAGGGTTCACCAATACCCTCTTAGGGTTCAGTTTCTTGCGGGTTTAGTGACCTTGAATAAGGAAAAGGGTTTAGGGTTGGATTAGGCGGACCCGCGAAGCGGGTCCGCCTAATCCAACCCTAAACCCATTTCCGTCCCGTCTTATGCGGTACCTACTCTTCAGGTTCAGTGTTCCATCTTTGAATCACATCCACGACAGGGTTCACCAATACCCTCTTAGGGTTCAGTTTCTTGCGGGTTTAGTGACCTTGAATAAGGAAAAGGGTTTAGGGTTGGATTAGGCGGAGCCGCGAAGCGGGTCCGCCTAATCCAACCCTATACCCTTTTCCGTCCCGTCTTATGCGGTACCCTACTCTTCAGGTTCAGTGTTCCATCTTTGAATCACATCCACGACAGGGTTCACCAATACCCTCTTAGGGTTCAGTTTCTTGCGGGTTTAGTGACCTTGAATAAGGAAAAGGGTTTGGGGTTGGATTAGGCGGAGCCGCGAAGCGGGTCCGCCTAATCCAACCCTAAACCCTTTTCCGTCCCGTCTTATTCGGTACCCTACTCTTCAGGTTCAGTGTCCCATCTTTGAATCACATCCACGACAGGGTTCACCAATACCATCTTAGGGTTCAGTTTCTTGCGGGTTTAGTGACCTTGAATAAGGAAAAGGGTTTAGGGTTGGATTAGGCGGAGCTGCGAAGCGGGTCCGCCTAATCCAACCCTAAACCCTTTTCCGTCCCGTCTTATGCGGTACCCTACTCTTAAGGTTCAGTGTCCCATCTTTGAATCACATCCACGACAGGGTTCACCAATACCCTCTTAGGGTTCAGTTTCTTGCGGGTTTAGTGACCTTCAATAAGGAAAAGGGTTTAGGGTTGGATTAGGCGGAGCCGCGAAGCGGGTCCGCCTAATCCAACCCTATACCCTTTTCCGTCCCGTCTTATGCGGTACGCTACTCTTAAGGTTCAGTGTCCCATCTTTGAATCACATCCACGACAGGGTTCACCAATACCCTCTTAGGGTTCAGTTTCTTGCGGGTTTAGTGACCTTCAATAAGGAAAAGGGTTTAGGGTTGGATTAGGCGGAGCCGCGAAGCGGGTCCGCCTAATCCAACCCTAAACCCTTTTCCGTCCCGTCTTATGCGGTACCCTACTCTTAAGGTTCAGTGTCCCATCTTTGAATCACATCCACGACAGGGTTCACCAATACCCTCTTAGGGTTCAGTTTCTTGCGGGTTTAGTGACCTTCAATAAGGAAAAGGGTTTAGGGTTGGATTAGGCGGAGCCGCGAAGCGGGTCCGCCTAATCCAACCCTAAACCCTTTTCCGTCCCGTCTTATGCGGTACCCTACTCTTAAGGTTCAGTGTCCCATCCTTGAATCACATCCACGACAGGGTTCACCAATACCCTCTTAGGGTTCAGTTTCTTGCGGGTTTAGTGACCTTGAATAAGGAAAAGGGTTTAGGGTTGGATTAGGCGGAGCCGCGAAGCGGGTCCGCCTAATCCAACCCTAAACCCTTTTCCGTCCCGTCTTATGCGGTACCCTACTCTTAAGGTTCAGTGTCCCATCTTTGAATCACATCCACGACAGGGTTCACCAATACCCTCTTAGGGTTCAGTTTCTTGCGGGTTTAGTGACCTTCAATAAGGAAAAGGGTTTAGGGTTGGATTAAGCGGAGCCGCGAAGCGGGTCCGCCAAATCCAACCCTAAACCCTTTTCCGTCCCGTCTTATGCGGTACCCTACTCTTCAGGTTCAGTGTCCCATCTTTGAATCACATCCACGACAGGGTTCACCAATACCCTCTTAGGGTTCTGTTTCTTGCGGGTTTAGTGACCTTGAATAAGGAAAAGGGTTTAGGGTTGGATTAGGCGGAGCCGCGAAACAGGTCCGCCTAATCCAACCCTAAACCCTTTTCCGTCCCGTCTTATGCGGTACCCTACTCTTAAGGTTCAGTGTCCCATCTTTGAATCACATCCACAACAGGGTTCACCAATACCCTCTTAGGGTTCAGTTTCTTGCGGGTTTAGTGACCTTGAATAAGGAAAAGGGTTTAGGGTTGGATTAGGCGGAGCCGCAAAGCGGGTCCGCCTAATCCAACCCTAAACCTTTTTCCGTCCCGTCTTATGCGGTACCCTACTCTTAAGGTTCAGTGTCCCATCTTTGAATCACATTCACGACAGGGTTCACCAATACCCTCTTAGGGTTCAGTTTCTTGCGGGTTTAGTGACCTTCAATAAGGAAAAGGGTTTAGGGTTGGATTAGGCGGAGCCGCGAAGCGGGTCCGCCTAATCCAACCCTAAACCCATTTCCGTCCCGTCTTATGCGGTACCTACTCTTCAGGTTCAGTGTTCCATCTTTGAATCACATCCACGACAGGGTTCACCAATACCCTCTTAGGGTTCAGTTTCTTGCGGGTTTAGTGACCTTGAATAAGGAAAAGGGTTTAGGGTTGGATTAGGCGGAGCCGCGAAGCGGGTCCGCCTAATCCAACCCTATACCCTTTTCCGTCCCGTCTTATGCGTTACGCTACTCTTAAGGTTCAGTGTCCCATCTTTGAATCACATCCACGACAGGGTTCACCAATACCCTCTTAGGGTTCAGTTTCTTGCGGGTTTAGTGACCTTCAATAAGGAAAAGGGTTTAGGGTTGGATTAGGCGGAGCCGCGAAGCGGGTCCGCCTAATCCAACCCTAAACCCTTTTTCGTCCCGTCTTATGCGGTACCCTACTCTTCAGGTTCAGTGTCCCATCTTTGAATCACATCCACGACAGGGTTCACCAATACCCTCTTAGGGTTCAGTTTCTTGCGGGTTTAGTGACCTTGAATAAGGAAAAGGGTTTAGGGTTGGATTAGGCGGAGCCGCGAAGCGGGTCCGCCTAATCCAACCCTATACCCTTTTCCGTCCCGTCTTATGCGGTACCCTACTCTTCAGGTTCAGTGTTCCATCTTTGAATCACATCCACGACAGGGTTCACCAATACCCTCTTAGGGTTCAGTTTCTTGCGGGTTTAGTGACCTTGAATAAGGAAAAGGGTTTGGGGTTGGATTAGGCGGAGCCACGAAGCGGGTCCGCCTAATCCAACCCTAAACCCTTTTCCGTCTCGTCTTATGCGGTACCCTACTCTTCAGGTTCAGTGTCCCATCTTTGAATCACATCCACGACAGGGTTCACCAATACCATCTTAGGGTTCAGTTTCTTGCGGGTTTAGTGACCTTGAATAAGGAAAAGGGTTTAGGGTTGGATTAGGCGGAGCTGCGAAGCGGGTCCGCCTAATCCAACCCTAAACCCTTTTCCGTCCCGTCTTATGCGGTACCCTACTCTTAAGGTTCAGTGTCCCATCTTTGAATCACATCCACGACAGGGTTCACCAATACCCTCTTAGGGTTCAGTTTCTTGCGGGTTTAGTGACCTTCAATAAGGAAAAGGGTTTAGGGTTGGATTAGGCGGAGCCGCGAAGCGGGTCCGCCTAATCCAACCCTATACCCTTTTCCGTCCCGTCTTATGCGGTACGCTACTCTTAAGGTTCAGTGTCCCATCTTTGAATCACATCCACGACAGGGTTCACCAATACCCTCTTAGGGTTCAGTTTCTTGCGGGTTTAGTGACCTTCAATAAGGAAAAGGGTTTAGGGTTGGATTAGGCGGAGCCGCGAAGCGGGTCCGCCTAATCCAACCCTAAACCCTTTTCCGTCCCGTCTTATGCGGTACCCTACTCTTAAGGTTCAGTGTCCCATCTTTGAATCACATCCACGACAGGGTTCACCAATACCCTCTTAGGGTTCAGTTTCTTGCGGGTTTAGTGACCTTCAATAAGGAAAAGGGTTTAGGGTTGGATTAGGCGGAGCCGCGAAGCGGGTCCGCCTAATCCAACCCTAAACCCTTTTCCGTCCCGTCTTATGCGGTACCCTACTCTTAAGGTTCAGTGTCCCATCCTTGAATCACATCCACGACAGGGTTCACCAATACCCTCTTAGGGTTCAGTTTCTTGCGGGTTTAGTGACCTTGAATAAGGAAAAGGGTTTAGGGTTGGATTAGGCGGAGCCGCGAAGCGGGTCCGCCTAATCCAACCCTAAACCCTTTTCCGTCCCGTCTTATGCGGTACCCTACTCTTAAGGTTCAGTGTCCCATCTTTGAATCACATCCACGACAGGGTTCACCAATACCCTCTTAGGGTTCAGTTTCTTGCGGGTTTAGTGACCTTCAATAAGGAAAAGGGTTTAGGGTTGGATTAAGCGGAGCCGCGAAGCGGGTCCGCCAAATCCAACCCTAAACCCTTTTCCGTCCCGTCTTATGCGGTACCCTACTCTTCAGGTTCAGTGTCCCATCTTTGAATCACATCCACGACAGGGTTCACCAATACCCTCTTAGGGTTCTGTTTCTTGCGGGTTTAGTGACCTTGAATAAGGAAAAGGGTTTAGGGTTGGATTAGGCGGAGCCGCGAAACAGGTCCGCCTAATCCAACCCTAAACCCTTTTCCGTCCCGTCTTATGCGGTACCCTACTCTTAAGGTTCAGTGTCCCATCTTTGAATCACATCCACAACAGGGTTCACCAATACCCTCTTAGGGTTCAGTTTCTTGCGGGTTTAGTGACCTTGAATTAGGAAAAGGGTTTAGGGTTGGATTAGGCGGAGCCGCGAAGCGGGTCTGCCTAATCCAACCCTAAACCCTTTTCCGTCCCGTCTTATGCGGTACCCTACTCTTCAGGTTCAGTGTCCCATCTTTGAATCACATCCACGACAGGGTTCACCAATACCCTCTTAGGGTTCAGTTTCTTGCGGGTTTAGTGACCTTGAATAAGGAAAAGGGTTTGGGGTTGGATTAGGCGGAGCCGCGAAGCGGGTCCGCCTAATCCAACCCTAAACCCTTTTCCGTCCCGTCTTATGCGGTACCCTACTCTTAAGGTTCAGTGTCCCATCTTTGAATCACATCCACGACAGGGTTCACCAATACCCTCTTAGGGTTCAGTTTCTTGCGGGTTTAGTGACCTTCAATAAGGAAAAGGGTTTAGGGTTGGATTAGGCGGAGCCGCGAAGCGGGTCCGCCTAATCCAACCCTAAACCCTTTTCCGTCCCGTCTTATGCGGTACCCTACTCTTAAGGTTCAGTGTCCCATCCTTGAATCACATCCACGACAGGGTTCACCAATACCCTCTTAGGGTTCAGTTTCTTGCGGGTTTAGTGACCTTGAATAAGGAAAAGGGTTTAGGGTTGGATTAGGCGGAGCCGCGAAGCGGGTCCGCCTAATCCAACCCTAAACCCTTTTCCGTCCCGTCTTATGCGGTACCCTACTCTTAAGGTTCAGTGTCCCATCTTTGAATCACATCCACGACAGGGTTCACCAATACCCTCTTAGGGTTCAGTTTCTTGCGGGTTTAGTGACCTTTAATAAGGAAAAGGGTTTAGGGTTGGATTAAGCGGAGCCGCGAAGCGGGTCCGTCAAATCCAACCCTAAACCCTTTTCCGTCCCGTCTTATGCGGTACCCTACTCTTCAGGTTCAGTGTCCCATCTTTGAATCACATCCACGACAGGGTTCACCAATACCCTCTTAGGGTTCTGTTTCTTGCGGGTTTAGTGACCTTGAATAAGGAAAAGGGTTTAGGGTTGGATTAGGCGGAGCCGCGAAACGGGTCCGCCTAATCCAACCCTAAACCCTTTTCCGTCCCGTCTTATGCGGTACCCTACTCTTAAGGTTCAGTGTCCCATCTTTGAATCACATCCACAACAGGGTTCACCAATACCCTCTTAGGGTTCAGTTTCTTGCGGGTTTAGTGACCTTGAATTAGGAAAAGGGTTTAGGGTTGGATTAGGCGGAGCCGCGAAGCGGGTCTGCCTAATCCAACCCTAAACCCTTTTCCGTCCCGTCTTATGCGGTACCCTACTCTTCAGGTTCAGTGTCCCATCTTTGAATCACATCCACGACATGGTTCACCAATACCCTCTTAGGGTTCAGTTTCTTGCGGGTTTAGTGACCTTGAATAAGGAAAAGGGTTTGGGGTTGGATTAGGCGGAGCCGCGAAGCGGGTCCGCCTAATCCAACCCTAAACCCTTTTCCGTCCCGTCTTATGCGGTACCCTACTCTTAAGGTTCAGTGTCCCATCTTTGAATCACATCCACGACAGGGTTCACCAATACCCTCTTAGGGTTCAGTTTCTTGCGGGTTTAGTGACCATGAATTAGGAAAAGGGTTTAGGGTTGGATTAGGCGGAGCCGCGAAGCGGGTCTGCCTAATCCAACCCTAAACCCTTTTCCGTCCCGTCTAATGCGGTACCCTACTCTTCAGGTTCAGTGTCCCATCTTTGAATCACATCCACGACAGGGTTCACCAATACCCTCTTAGGGTTCAGTTTCTTGCGGGTTTAGTGACCTTGAATAAGGAAAAGGGTTTGGGGTTGGATTAGGCGGAGCCGCGAAGCGGGTCTGCCTAATCCAACCCTAAACCCTTTTCCGTCCCGTCTTATGCGGTACCCTACTCTTAAGGTTCAGTGTCCCATCTTTGAATCACATCCACGACAGCGTTCACCAATACCCTCTTAGGGTTCAGTTTCTTGCGGGTTTAGTGACCTTGAATAAGGAAAAAGGTTTAGGGTTGGATTAGGCGGAACCGCGAAGCGGGTCCGCCTAATCCAACCCTATACCCTTTTCCGTCCCGTCTTATGCGGTACGCTACTCTTAAGGTTCAGTGTCCCATCTTTGAATCACATCCACGACAGGGTTCACCAATACCCTCTTAGGGTTCAGTTTATTGCGGGTTTAGTGACCTTCAATAAGGAAAAGGGTTTAGGGTTGGATTAGGCGGAGCCGCGAAGCGGGTCCGCCTAATCCAACCCTAAACCCTTTTCCGTCCCGTTTCATGCGGTACATTACTCTTCAGGTTCAGTGTCCCATCTTTGAATCACATCCACGACAGGGTTCACCAATACCCTCTTAGGGTTCAGTTTCTTGCGGGTTTAGTGACCTTGAATAAGGAAAAGGGTTTAGGGTTGGATTAGGCGTAACCGCGAAGCGGGTCCGCCTAATCCAACCTTATACCCTTTTCCGTCCCGTCTTATGCGATACGCTACTCTTAAGGTTCAGTGTCCCATCTTTGAATCACATCCACGACAGGGTTCACCAATACCCTCTTAGGGTTCAGTTTATTGCGGGTTTAGTGACCTTCAATAAGGAAAAGGGTTTAGGGTTGGATTAGGCGGAGCCGCGAAGCGGGTCCGCCTAATCCAACCCTAAACCCTTTTCCGTCCCATCTTATGCGGTACCCTACTCTTAAGGTTCAGTGTCCCATATTTGAATCACATCCACGACAGGGTTCACCAATACCCTCTTAGGGTTCAGTTTCTTGCGGGTTTAGTGACCTTGAATAAGGAAAAGGGTTTAGGGTTGGATTAGGCGGAGCCGCGAAGCGGGTCCGCCTAATCCAACCCTAAACCCTTTTCCGTCCCGTCTTATGCGGTACCCTACTCTTCAGGTTCAGTGTCCCATCTTTGAATCACATCCACGACAGGGTTCACCAATACCCTATTAGGGTTCAGTTTCTTACGGGTTTAGTGACCTTCAATAAGGAAAAGGGTTTAGGGTTGGATTAGGCGGAGCCGCGAAGCGGGTCCGCCTAATCCAACCCTAAACCCTTTTCCGTCCCGTCTTATGCGGTACCCTACTCTTAAGGTTCAGTGTCCCATCTTTGAATCACATCCACGACTGGGTTCACCAATACCCTCTTAGGGTTCAGTTTCTTGCGGGTTTAGTGACCTTGAATAAGGAAAAGGGTTTAGGGTTGGATTAGGCGGAGCCGCGAAGCGGGTCCGCCTAATCCAACCCTAAACCCTTTTCCGTCCCGTCTTATGCGGTACCCTACTCTTAAGGTTCAGTGTCCCATCTTTGAATCACATCCACGACAGGGTTCACCAATACCCTCTTAGGGTTCAGTTTCTTGCGGGTTTAGTGACCTTGAATAAGGAAAAGGGTTTAGGGTTGGATTAGGCGGAACCGCGAAGCGGGTCCGCCTAATCCAACCTTATACCCTTTTCCGTCCCGTCTTATGCGGTACACTACTCTTAAGGTTCAGTGTCCCATCTTTGAATCACATCCACGACAGGGTTCACCAATACCCTCTTAGGGTTCAGTTTATTGCGGGTTTAGTGACCTTCAATAAGGAAAAGGGTTTAGGGTTGGATTAGGCGGAGCCGCGAAGCGGGTCCGCCTAATCCAACCCTAAACCCTTTTCCGTCCCGTTTCATGCGGTACATTACTCTTCAGGTTCAGTGTCCCATCTTTGAATCACATCCACGACAGGGTTCACCAATACCCTCTTAGGGTTCAGTTTCTTGCGGGTTTAGTGACCTTGAATAAGGAAAAGGGTTTAGGGTTGGATTAGGCGGAGCCGCGAAGCGGGTCCGCCTAATCCAACCCTAAACCCTTTTCCGTCCCGTCTTATGCGGTACCCTACTCTTAAGGTTCAGTGTCCCATCTTTGAATCACATCCACGACTGGGTTCACCAATACCCTCTTAGGGTTCAGTTTCTTGCGGTTTAATGACCTTGAATAAGGAAAAGGGTTTAGGGTTGGATTAGCCGGAGCCGCGAAGCGGGTCCGCCTAATCCAACCCTATACCCTTTTCCGTCGCGTCTTATGCGGTACGCTACTCTTAAGGTTCAGTGTCCCATCTTTGAATCACATCCACGACAGGGTTCACCAATACCCTCTTAGGGTTCAGTTTCTTGCGGGTTTAGTGACCTTGAATAAGGAAAGGGGTTTAGGGTTGGATTAGGCGGAGCCGCGAAGCGGGTCCGCCTAATCCAACCCTAAACCCTTTTCCGTCCCGTCTTATGCGGTACCCTACTCTTAAGGTTCAGTGTCACATCTTTGAATCACATCCACGACAGCGTTCACCAATACCCTCTTAGGGTTCAGTTTCTTGCGGGTTTAGTGACCTTGAATTAGGAAAAGGGTTTAGGGTTGGATTAGGCGGAGCCGCGAAGCGGGTCCGCCTAATCCAACCCTAAACCCTTTTCCGTCCCGTCTTATGCGGTACCCTACTCTTCAGGTTCAGTGTCCCATCTTTGACTCACATCCACGACAGGGTTCACCAATACCCTCTTAGGGTTCAGTTTCTTGCGGGTTTAGTGACCTTGAATAAGGAAAAGGGTTTAGGGTTGGATTAGGCGGAGCCGCGAAGCGGGTCTGCCTAATCCAACCCTAAACCCTTTTCCTTCCCGTCTTATGCGGTACCCTACTCTTAAGGTTCAGTGTCCCATCTTTGAATCACATCCACGACAGGGTTCACCAATACCCTCTTAGGGTTCAGTTTCTTGCGGGTTTAATGACCTTGAATAAGGAAAAGGGTTTAGGGTTGGATTAGCCGGAGCCGCGAAGCGGGTCCGCCTAATCCAACCCTATACCCTTTTCCGTCGCGTCTTATGCGGTACGCTACTCTTAAGGTTCAGTGTCCCATCTTTGAATCACATCCACGACAGGGTTCACCAATACCCTCTTAGGGTTCAGTTTCTTGCGGGTTTAGTGACCTTCAATAAGGAAAAGGGTTTAGGGTTGGATTAGGCGGAGCCACGAAGCGGGTCCGCCTAATCCAACCCTAAACCCTTTTCCGTCCCGTCTTATGCGGTACCCTACTCTTAAGGTTCAGTGTCCCATCTTTGAATCACATCCACGACAGCTTTCACCAATACCCTCTTAGGGTTCAGTTTCTTGCGGGTTTAGTGACCTTGAATTAGGAAAAGGGTTTAGGGTTGGATTAGGCGGAGCCGCGAAGCGGGTCCGCCTAATCCAACCCTAAACCCTTTTCCGTCCCGTCTTATGCGGTACCCTACTCTTCAGGTTCAGTGTCCCATCTTTGACTCACATCCACGACAGGGTTCACCAATACCCTCTTAGGGTTCAGTTTCTTGCGGGTTTAGTGACCTTGAATAAGGAAAAGGGTTTAGGGTTGGATTAGGCGGAGCCGCGAAGCGGGTCTGCCTAATCCAACCCTAAACCCTTTTCCTTCCCGTCTTATGCGGTACCCTACTCTTAAGGTTCAGTGTCCCATCTTTGAATCACATCCACGACAGGGTTCACCAATACCCTCTTAGGTTTCAGTTTCTTGCGGGTTTAATGACCTTGAATAAGGAAAAGGGTTTAGGGTTGGATTAGCCGGAGCCGCGAAGCGGGTCCGCCTAATCCAACCCTATACCCTTTTCCGTCGCGTCTTATGCGGTACGCTACTCTTAAGGTTCAGTGTCCCATCTTTGAATCACATCCAAGACAGGGTTCACCAATACCCTCTTAGGGTTCAGTTTCTTGCGGGTTTAGTGACCTTCAATAAGGAAAAGGGTTTAGGGTTGGATTAGGCGGAGCCGCGAAGCGGGTCCGCCTAATCCAACCCTAAACCCTTTTCCGTCCCGTCTTATGCGGTACCCTACTCTTAAGGTTCAGTGTCCCAACTTTGAATCACATCCACGACAGGGTTCACCAATACCCTCTTAGGGTTCAGTTTCTTGCGGGTTTAGTGACCTTCAATAAGGAAAAGGGTTTAGGGTTGGATTAGGCGGAGCCGCGAAGCGGGTCCGCCTAATCCAACCCTAAACCCTTTTCCGTCCCATCTTATGCGGTACCCTACTCTTAAGGTTCAGTGTCCCATCTTTGAATCACATCCACGACAGGGTTCACCCATACCCTCTTAGGGTTCAGTTTCTTGCGGGTTTAGTGACCTTGAATAAGGAAAAGGGTTTAGGGTTGGATTAGGCGGAGCCGCGAAGCGGGTCCGCCTAATCCAACCCTAAACCCTTTTCTGTCCCGTCTTATGCGGTACCCTACTCTTCAGGTTCAGTGTCCCATCTTTGAATCACATCCACGACAGGGTTCACCAATACCCTCTTAGGGTTCAGTTTCTTGCGGGTTTAGTGACCTTGAATAAGGAAAAGGGTTTAGGGTTGGATTAGGCGGAGCCGCGAAGCGGGTCCGCCTAATCCAACCCTAAACCCTTTTCCGTCCCGTCTTATGCGGTACCCTACTCTTAAGGTTCAGTGTCCCATCTTTGAATCACATCCACGACAGCGTTCACCAATACCCTCTTAGGGTTCAGTTTCTTGCGGGTTTAGTGACCTTGAATTAGGAAAAGGGTTTAGGGTTGGATTAGGCGGAGCCGCGAAGCGGGTCCGCCTAATCCAACCCTAAACCCTTTTCCGTCCCGTCTTATGCGGTACCCTACTCTTCAGGTTCAGTGTCCCATCTTTGAATCACATCCACGACAGGGTTCACCAATACCCTATTAGGGTTCAGTTTCTTGCGGGTTTAGTGACCTTGAATAAGGAAAAGGGTTTAGGGTTGGATTAGGCGGAGCCGCGAAGCGGGTCCGCCTAATCCAACCCTAAACCCTTTTCCTTCCCGTCTTATGCGGTACCCTACTCTTAAGGTTCAGTGTCCCATCTTTGAATCACATCCACGACAGGGTTCACCAATACCCTCTTAGGGTTCAGTTTCTTGCGGGTTTAATGACCTTGAATAAGGAAAAGGGTTTAGGGTTGGATTAGGCGGAGCCGCGAAGCGGGTCCGCCTAATCCAACCCTATACCCTTTTCCGTCCCGTCTTATGCGGTACGCTACTCTTAAGGTTCAGTGTCCCATCTTTGAATCACATCCACGACAGGGTTCACCAATACCCTCTTAGGGTTCAGTTTCTTGCGGGTTTAGTGACCTTCAATAAGGAAAAGGGTTTAGGGTTGGATTAGGCGGAGCCGCGAAGCGGGTCCGCCTAATCCAACCCTAAACCCTTTTCCGTCCCGTCTTATGCGGTACCCTACTCTTAAGGTTCAGTGTCCCAACTTTGAATCACATCCACGACAGGGTTCACCAATACTCTCTTAGGGTTCATTTTCTTGCGGGTTTAGTGACCTTCAATAAGGAAAAGGGTTTAGGGTTGGATTAGGCGGAGCCGCGAAGCGGGTCCGCCTAATCCAACCCTAAACCCTTTTCCGTCCCATCTTATGCGGTACCCTACTCTTAAGGTTCAGTGTCCCATCTTTGAATCACATCCACGACAGGGTTCACCCATACCCTCTTAGGGTTCAGTTTCTTGCGGGTTTAGTGACCTTGAATAAGGAAAAGGGTTTAGGGTTGGATTAGGCGGAGCCGCGAAGCGGGTCCGCCTAATCCAACCCTAAACCCTTTTCCGTCCCGTCTTATGCGGTACCCTACTCTTCAGGTTCAGTGTCCCATCTTTGAATCACATCCACGACAGGGTTCACCAATACCCTCTTAGGGTTCAGTTTCTTGCGGGTTTAGTGACCTTGAATAAGGAAAAGGGTTTAGGGTTGGATTAGGCGGAGCCGCGAAGCGGGTCCGCCTAATCCAACCCTAAACCCTTTTCCGTCCCGTCTTATGCGGTACCCTACTCTTAAGGTTCAGTGTCCCATCTTTGAATCACATTCACGACAGGGTTCACCAATACCCTTTTAGGGTTCACTTTCTTGCGGGTTTAGTGACCTTGAATAAGGAAAAGGGTTTAGGGTTGGATTAGGCGGAGCCGCGAAGCGGGTCTGCCTAATCCAACCCTAAACCCTTTTCCTTCCCTTCTTATGCGGTACCCTACTCTTAAGGTTCAGTGTCCCATCTTTGAATCACATCCACGACAGGGTTCACCAATACCCTCTTAGGGTTCAGTTTCTTGCGGGTTTAATGACCTTGAATAAGGAAAAGGGTTTAGGGTTGGATTAGCCGGAGCCGCGAAGCGGGTCCGCCTAATCCAACCCTATACCATTTTCCGTCGCGTCTTATGCGGTACGCTACTCTTAAGGTTCAGTGTCCCATCTTTGAATCACATCCAAGACAGGGTTCACCAATACCCTCTTAGGGTTCAGTTTCTTGCGGGTTTAGTGACCTTCAATAAGGAAAAGGGTTTAGGGTTGGATTAGGCGGAGCCGCGAAGCGGGTCCGCCTAATCCAACCCTAAACCCTTTTCCGTCCCGTCTTATGCGGTACCCTACTCTTAAGGTTCAGTGTCCCAACTTTGAATCACATCCACGACAGGGTTCACCAATACCCTCTTAGGGTTCAGTTTCTTGCGGGTTTAGTGACCTTCAATAAGGAAAAGGGTTTAGGGTTGGATTAGGCGGAGCCGCGAAGCGGGTCCGCCTAATCCAACCCTAAACCCTTTTCCGTCCCGTCTTATGCGGTACCCTACTCTTCAGGTTCAGTGTCCCATCTTTGAATCACATCCACGACAGGGTTCACCAATACCCTCTTAGGGTTCAGTTTCTTGCGGGTTTAGTGACCTTGAATAAGGAAAAGGGTTTAGGGTTGGATTAGGCGGAGCCGCGAAGCGGGTCCGCCTAATCCAACCCTAAACCCTTTTCCGTCCCGTCTTATGCGGTACCCTACTCTTAAGGTTCAGTGTCCCATCTTTGAATCACATCCACGACAGCGTTCACCAATACCCTCTTAGGGTTCAGTTTCTTGCGGGTTTAGTGACCTTGAATTAGGAAAAGGGTTTAGGGTTGGATTAGGCGGAGCCGCGAAGCGGGTCCGCCTAATCCAACCCTAAACCCTTTTCCGTCCCGTCTTATGCGGTACCCTACTCTTCAGGTTCAGTGTCCCATCTTTGAATCACATCCACGACAGGGTTCACCAATACCCTATTAGGGTTCAGTTTCTTGCGGGTTTAGTGACCTTGAATAAGGAAAAGGGTTTAGGGTTGGATTAGGCGGAGCCGCGAAGCGGGTCCGCCTAATCCAACCCTAAACCCTTTTCCTTCCCGTCTTATGCGGTACCCTACTCTTAAGGTTCAGTGTCCCATCTTTGAATCACATCCACGACAGGGTTCACCAATACCCTCTTAGGGTTCAGTTTCTTGCGGGTTTAATGACCTTGAATAAGGAAAAGGGTTTAGGGTTGGATTAGGCGGAGCCGCGAAGCGGGTCCGCCTAATCCAACCCTATACCCTTTTCCGTCGCGTCTTATGCGGTACGCTACTCTTAAGGTTCAGTGTCCCATCTTTGAATCACATCCACGACAGGGTTCACCAATACCCTCTTAGGGTTCAGTTTCTTGCGGGTTTAGTGACCTTCAATAAGGAAAAGGGTTTAGGGTTGGATTAGGCGGAGCCGCGAAGCGGGTCCGCCTAATCCAACCCTAAACCCTTTTCCGTCCCGTCTTATGCGGTACCCTACTCTTAAGGTTCAGTGTCCCAACTTTGAATCACATCCACGACAGGGTTCACCAATACTCTCTTAGGGTTCATTTTCTTGCGGGTTTAGTGACCTTCAATAAGGAAAAGGGTTTAGGGTTGGATTAGGCGGAGCCGCGAAGCGGGTCCGCCTAATCCAACCCTAAACCCTTTTCCGTCCCATCTTATGCGGTACCCTACTCTTAAGGTTCAGTGTCCCATCTTTGAATCACATCCACGACAGGGTTCACCCATACCCTCTTAGGGTTCAGTTTCTTGCGGGTTTAGTGACCTTGAATAAGGAAAAGGGTTTAGGGTTGGATTAGGCGGAGCCGCGAAGCGGGTCCGCCTAATCCAACCCTAAACCCTTTTCCGTCCCGTCTTATGCGGTACCCTACTCTTCAGGTTCAGTGTCCCATCTTTGAATCACATCCACGACAGGGTTCACCAATACCCTCTTAGGGTTCAGTTTCTTGCGGGTTTAGTGACCTTGAATAAGGAAAAGGGTTTAGGGTTGGATTAGGCGGAGCCGCGAAGCGGGTCCGCCTAATCCAACCCTAAACCCTTTTCCGTCCCGTCTTATGCGGTACCCTACTCTTAAGGTTCAGTGTCCCATCTTTGAATCACATTCACGACAGGGTTCACCAATACCCTTTTAGGGTTCAGTTTCTTGCGGGTTTAGTGACCTTGAATAAGGAAAAGGGTTTAGGGTTGGATTAGGCGGAGCCGCGAAGCGGGTCTGCCTAATCCAACCCTAAACCCTTTTCCTTCCCTTCTTATGCGGTACCCTACTCTTAAGGTTCAGTGTCCCATCTTTGAATCACATCCACGACAGGGTTCACCAATACCCTCTTAGGGTTCAGTTTCTTGCGGGTTTAATGACCTTGAATAAGGAAAAGGGTTTAGGGTTGGATTAGCCGGAGCCGCGAAGCGGGTCCGCCTAATCCAACCCTATACCATTTTCCGTCGCGTCTTATGCGGTACGCTACTCTTAAGGTTCAGTGTCCCATCTTTGAATCACATCCAAGACAGGGTTCACCAATACCCTCTTAGGGTTCAGTTTCTTGCGGGTTTAGTGACCTTCAATAAGGAAAAGGGTTTAGGGTTGGATTAGGCGGAGCCGCGAAGCGGGTCCGCCTAATCCAACCCTAAACCCTTTTCCGTCCCGTCTTATGCGGTACCCTACTCTTAAGGTTCAGTGTCCCAACTTTGAATCACATCCACGACAGGGTTCACCAATACCCTCTTAGGGTTCAGTTTCTTGCGGGTTTAGTGACCTTCAATAAGGAAAAGGGTTTAGGGTTGGATTAGGCGGAGCCGCGAAGCGGGTCCGCCTAATCCAACCCTAAACCCTTTTCCGTCCCGTCTTATGCGGTACCCTACTCTTCAGGTTCAGTGTCCCATCTTTGAATCACATCCACGACAGGGTTCACCAATACCCTCTTAGGGTTCAGTTTCTTGCGGGTTTAGTGACCTTGAATAAGGAAAAGGGTTTAGGGTTGGATTAGGCGGAGCCGCGAAGCGGGTCCGCCTAATCCAACCCTAAACCCTTTTCCGTCCCGTCTTATGCGGTACCCTACTCTTAAGGTTCAGTGTCCCATCTTTGAATCACATCCACGACAGCGTTCACCAATACCCTCTTAGGGTTCAGTTTCTTGCGGGTTTAGTGACCTTGAATTAGGAAAAGGGTTTAGGGTTGGATTAGGCGGAGCCGCGAAGCGGGTCCGCCTAATCCAACCCTAAACCCTTTTCCGTCCCGTCTTATGCGGTACCCTACTCTTCAGGTTCAGTGTCCCATCTTTGAATCACATCCACGACAGGGTTCACCAATACTCTCTTAGGGTTCAGTTTCTTGCGGGTTTAATGACCTTGAATAAGGAAAAGGGTTTAGGGTTGGATTAGGCGGAGCCGCGAAGCGGGTCCGCCTAATCCAACCCTATACCCTTTTCCGTCGCGTCTTATGCGGTACGCTACTCTTAAGGTTCAGTGTCCCATCTTTGAATCACATCCACGACAGGGTTCACCAATACTCTCTTAGGGTTCAGTTTCTTGCGGGTTTAGTGACCTTCAATAAGGAATAGGGTTTAGGGTTGGATTAGGCGGAGCCGCGAAGCGGGTCCGCCTAATCCAACCCTAAACCCTTTTCCGTCCCATCTTATGCGGTACCCTACTCTTAAGGTTCAGTGTCCCATCTTTGAATCACATCCACGACAGGGTTCACCAATACCCTCTTAGGGTTCAGTTTCTTGCGGGTTTAATGACCTTGAATAAGGAAAAGGGTTTAGGGTTGGATTAGGCGGAGCCGCGAAGCGGGTCCGCCTAATCCAACCCTATACCCTTTTCCGTCGCGTCTTATGCGGTACGCTACTCTTAAGGTTCAGTGTCCCATCTTTGAATCACATTCACGACAGGGTTCACCAATACCCTTTTAGGGTTCAGTTTCTTGCGGGTTTAGTGACCTTGAATAAGGAAAAGGGTTTAGGGTTGGATTAGGCGGAGCCGCGAAGCGGGTCTGCCTAATCCAACCCTAAACCCTTTTCCTTCCCGTCTTATGCGGTACCCTACTCTTAAGGTTCAGTGTCCCATCTTTGAATCACATCCACGACAGGGTTCACCAATACCCTCTTAGGGTTCAGTTTCTTGCGGGTTTAATGACCTTGAATAAGGAAAAGGGTTTAGGGTTGGATTAGCCGGAGCCGCGAAGCGGGTCCGCCTAATCCAACCCTATACCATTTTCCGTCGCGTCTTATGCGGTACGCTACTCTTAAGGTTCAGTGTCCCATCTTTGAATCACATCCAAGACAGGGTTCACCAATACCCTCTTAGGGTTCAGTTTCTTGCGGGTTTAGTGACCTTCAATAAGGAAAAGGGTTTAGGGTTGGATTAGGCGGAGCCGCGAAGCGGGTCCGCCTAATCCAACCCTAAACCCTTTTCCGTCCCGTCTTATGCGGTACCCTACTCTTTAGGTTCAGTGTCCCAACTTTGAATCACATCCACGACAGGGTTCACCAATACCCTCTTAGGGTTCAGTTTCTTGCGGGTTTAGTGACCTTCAATAAGGAAAAGGGTTTAGGGTTGGATTAGGCGGAGCCGCGAAGCGGGTCCGCCTAATCCAACCCTAAACCCTTTTCCGTCCCGTCTTATGCGGTACCCTACTCTTCAGGTTCAGTGTCCCATCTTTGAATCACATCCACGACAGGGTTCACCAATACCCTCTTAGGGTTCAGTTTCTTGCGGGTTTAGTGACCTTGAATAAGGAAAAGGGTTTAGGGTTGGATTAGGCGGAGCCGCGAAGCGGGTCCGCCTAATCCAACCCTAAACCCTTTTCCGTCCCGTCTTATGCGGTACCCTACTCTTAAGGTTCAGTGTCCCATCTTTGAATCACATCCACGACAGCGTTCACCAATACCCTCTTAGGGTTCAGTTTCTTGCGGGTTTAGTGACCTTGAATTAGGAAAAGGGTTTAGGGTTGGATTAGGCGGAGCCGCGAAGCGGGTCCGCCTAATCCAACCCTAAACCCTTTTCCGTCCCGTCTTATGCGGTACCCTACTCTTCAGGTTCAGTGTCCCATCTTTGAATCACATCCACGACAGGGTTCACCAATACCCTATTAGGGTTCAGTTTCTTGCGGGTTTAGTGACCTTGAATAAGGAAAAGGGTTTAGGGTTGGATTAGGCGGAGCCGCGAAGCGGGTCCGCCTAATCCAACCCTAAACCCTTTTCCTTCCCGTCTTATGCGGTACCCTACTCTTAAGGTTCAGTGTCCCATCTTTGAATCACTTCCACGACAGGGTTCACCAATACCCTCTTAGGGTTCAGTTTCTTGCGGGTTTAATGACCTTGAATAAGGAAAAGGGTTTAGGGTTGGATTAGGCGGAGCCGCGAAGCGGGTCCGCCTAATCCAACCCTATACCCTTTTCCGTCGCGTCTTATGCGGTACGCTACTCTTAAGGTTCAGTGTCCCATCTTTGAATCACATCCACGACAGGGTTCACCAATACTCTCTTAGGGTTCAGTTTCTTGCGGGTTTAGTGACCTTCAATAAGGAAAAGGGTTTAGGGTTGGATTAGGCGGAGCCGCGAAGCGGGTCCGCCTAATCCAACCCTAAACCCTTTTCCGTCCCATCTTATGCGGTACCCTACTCTTAAGGTTCAGTGTCCCATCTTTGAATCACATCCACGACAGGGTTCACCCATACCCTCTTAGGGTTCAGTTTCTTGCGGGTTTAGTGACCTTGAATAAGGAAAAGGGTTTAGGGTTGGATTAGGCGGAGCCGCGAAGCGGGTCCGCCTAATCCAACCCTAAACCCTTTTCCGTCCCGTCTTATGCGGTACCCTACTCTTCAGGTTCAGTGTCCCATCTTTGAATCACATCCACGACAGGGTTCACCAATACCCTCTTAGGGTTCAGTTTCTTGTGGGTTTAGTGACCTTGAATAAGGAAAAGGGTTTAGGGTTGGATTAGGCGGAGCCGCGAAGCGGGTCCGCCTAATCCAACCCTAAACCCTTTTCCGTCCCGTCTTATGCGGTACCCTACTCTTAAGGTTCAGTGTCCCATCTTTGAATCACATTCACGACAGGGTTCACCAATACCCTTTTAGGGTTCAGTTTCTTGCGGGTTTAGTGACCTTGAATAAGGAAAAGGGTTTAGGGTTGGATTAGGCGGAGCCGCGAAGCGGGTCTGCCTAATCCAACCCTAAACCCTTTTCCTTCCCGTCTTATGCGGTACCCTACTCTTAAGGTTCAGTGTCCCATCTTTGAATCACATCCACGACAGGGTTCACCAATACCCTCTTAGGGTTCAGTTTCTTGCGGGTTTAATGACCTTGAATAAGGAAAAGGGTTTAGGGTTGGATTAGCCGGAGCCGCGAAGCGGGTCCGCCTAATCCAACCCTATACCATTTTCCGTCGCGTCTTATGCGGTACGCTACTCTTAAGGTTCAGTGTCCCATCTTTGAATCACATCCAAGACAGGGTTCACCAATACCCTCTTAGGGTTCAGTTTCTTGCGGGTTTAGTGACCTTCAATAAGGAAAAGGGTTTAGGGTTGGATTAGGCGGAGCCGCGAAGCGGGTCCGCCTAATCCAACCCTAAACCCTTTTCTGTCCCGTCTTATGCGGTACCCTACTCTTAAGGTTCAGTGTCCCAACTTTGAATCACATCCACGACAGGGTTCACCAATACCCTCTTAGGGTTCAGTTTCTTGCGGGTTTAGTGACCTTCAATAAGGAAAAGGGTTTAGGGTTGGATTAGGCGGAGCCGCGAAGCGGGTCCGCCTAATCCAACCCTAAACCCTTTTCCGTCCCATCTTATGCGGTACCCTACTCTTAAGGTTCAGTGTCCCATCTTTGAATCACATCCACGACAGGGTTCACCCATACCCTCTTAGGGTTCAGTTTCTTGCGGGTTTAGTGACCTTGAATAAGGAAAAGGGTTTAGGGTTGGATTAGGCGGAGCCGCGAAGCGGGTCCGCCTAATCCAACCCTAAACCCTTTTCCGTCCCGTCTTATGCGGTACCCTACTCTTCAGGTTCAGTGTCCCATCTTTGAATCACATCCACGACAGGGTTCACCAATACCCTCTTAGGGTTCAGTTTCTTGCGGGTTTAGTGACCTTGAATAAGGAAAAGGGTTTAGGGTTGGATTAGGCGGAGCCGCGAAGCGGGTCCGCCTAATCCAACCCTAAACCCTTTTCCGTCCCGTCTTATGCGGTACCCTACTCTTAAGGTTCAGTGTCCCATCTTTGAATCACATCCACGACAGCGTTCACCAATACCCTCTTAGGGTTCAGTTTCTTGCGGGTTTAGTGACCTTGAATTAGGAAAAGGGTTTAGGGTTGGATTAGGCGGAGCCGCGAAGCGGGTCCGCCTAATCCAACCCTAAACCCTTTTCCGTCCCGTCTTATGCGGTACCCTACTCTTCAGGTTCAGTGTCCCATCTTTGAATCACATCCACGACAGGGTTCACCAATACCCTATTAGGGTTCAGTTTCTTGCGGGTTTAGTGACCTTGAATAAGGAAAAGGGTTTAGGGTTGGATTAGGCGGAGCCGCGAAGCGGGTCCGCCTAATCCAACCCTAAACCCTTTTCCTTCCCGTCTTATGCGGTACCCTACTCTTAAGGTTCAGTGTCCCATCTTTGAATCACATCCACGACAGGGTTCACCAATACCCTCTTAGGGTTCAGTTTCTTGCGGGTTTAATGACCTTGAATAAGGAAAAGGGTTTAGGGTTGGATTAGGCGGAGCCGCGAAGCGGGTCCGCCTAATCCAACCCTATACCCTTTTCCGTCGCGTCTTATGCGGTACGCTACTCTTAAGGTTCAGTGTCCCATCTTTGAATCACATCCACGACAGGGTTCACCAATACTCTCTTAGGGTTCAGTTTCTTGCGGGTTTAGTGACCTTCAATAAGGAAAAGGGTTTAGGGTTGGATTAGGCGGAGCCGCGAAGCGGGTCCGCCTAATCCAACCCTAAACCCTTTTCCGTCCCATCTTATGCGGTACCCTACTCTTAAGGTTCAGTGTCCCATCTTTGAATCACATCCACGACAGGGTTCACCCATACCCTCTTAGGGTTCAGTTTCTTGCGGGTTTAGTGACCTTGAATAAGGAAAAGGGTTTAGGGTTGGATTAGGCGGAGCCGCGAAGCGGGTCCGCCTAATCCAACCCTAAACCCTTTTCCGTCCCGTCTTATGCGGTACCCTACTCTTCAGGTTCAGTGTCCCATCTTTGAATCACATCCACGACAGGGTTCACCAATACCCTCTTAGGGTTCAGTTTCTTGCGGGTTTAGTGACCTTGAATAAGGAAAAGGGTTTAGGGTTGGATTAGGCGGAGCCGCGAAGCGGGTCCGCCTAATCCAACCCTAAACCCTTTTCCGTCCCGTCTTATGCGGTACCCTACTCTTAAGGTTCAGTGTCCCATCTTTGAATCACATTCACGACAGGGTTCACCAATACCCTTTTAGGGTTCAGTTTCTTGCGGATTTAGTGACCTTGAATAAGGAAAAGGGTTTAGGGTTGGATTAGGCGGGGCCGCGAAGCGGGTCCGCCTAATCCGACCCTAAACCCTTTTCCGTCCTTGAATAAGGAAAAGGGTTTAGGGTTGGATTAGGCGGAGCCGCGAAGCGGGTCCGCCTAATCCAACCCTAAATCCTTTTCCGTCCCGTCTTATGCGGTACCCTACTCTTAAGGTTCAGTGTCCCATCTTTGAATCACATCCACGACAGGGTTCACCAATACCCTCTTAGGGTTCAGTTTCTTGCGGGTTTAGTGACCTTGAATAAGGAAAAGGGTTTAGGGTTGGATTAGGCGGAGCCGCGAAGCGGGTCCGCCTAATCCGACCCTAAACCCTTTTCCGTCCTTGAATAGTGCGTGATGAAATAACTCCATGAACATCTTTATTACTCATTAAATTAAATAATAAATATTTTTCAACGCATAGACAGAAGGATTATGGATGTAGGTGTAGGTGTTTGTGTGTTTGTGGATGTGTTTTTATACTGTGAATATGAAAACTGTCATTAATTTGAAATGCTCCACGTGTTATACTGTAATTTATTTGTATTGGGGAAGGTACTTTTTGGGGAAGGTACTTTTTGGGGAAGGTATGTCATTAAATGCTCCACGCGTTAAAAGCATCATTTTCCATAATAACAAAGTTGTCCATGTACATTGTATATTGCATCTTCACTGGACATGTACAACATTGAACATGTGGGAAACAGATATCAACTTATAAGAATATCATTATTAATATGTACAACTGATATCTACTTATGTACATCAAAATAGACGTTATTTTAACTATGTAAAAATATCAACATGTACAACAGATATCAAGTTATGTACATCAAATCAGACGGTGCTTTAACTATTTACAGATTTTGAACATGTGCAATAGATACCAAGTTATGTACATCAAAACATATACTGTTATAACTATGCATAAATTGTAAACATGTGCAACAGATATCAACTTATGTACATCAAAATAGACACTATTTTTACTATGTAAGAATATCAATATGTACAACTGATATCTACTTATGTACATCAAAACAGACACTATTTTTATTATGTAACAATATCAACATGTACAACAGATATCAAGTAATGTACATCAAAACAGACGGTCCTTTAACTATTTACAGATTTTGAACATGTGCAACAGATATCAAGTTATGTACATCAAAACATATACTGTTATAACTATGCATAAATTGTAAACATGTGCAACAGATATCTACTTATGTAAATCAAAACAGACACTATTTTTACTATCTAAAAATATCAACATGTACAACAGATATCAGGTTATGTACATCAAAACAGACGGTGCTTTAACTATTTATAGATTTTGAACATGTGCAGTAGATACCAAGTTATGTACATCAAAACATATACTGTTATAACTATGCATAAATTATAAACATGTGCAACAGATATCAACTTATGTACATCAAAATAGACACTATTTTTACTATGTAAAAATATCAACATGTACAACTCATATCTACTTATGTACATCAAAACAGACACTATTTTTACTATCTAAAAATATCAACATGTACAACAGATATCAGGTTATGTACATCAAAACAGACGGTGCTTTAACTATTTACAGATTTTGAACATGTGCAGTAGATACCAAGTTATGTACATCAAAACATATACTGTTATAACTATGCATAAATTGTAAACATGTGCAACAGATATCAACTTATGTACATCAAAATAGACACTATTTTTACTATGTAAGAATATCAATATGTACAACTCATATCTACTTATGTACATCAAAACAGACACAATTTTTACTATGTAAAAATATCAACATGTACAACAGATATCAGGTTATGTACATCAAAACAGACGGTGCTTTAACTATTTACATATTTTGAACATGTGCAATAGATACCAAGTTATGTACATCAAAACATATACTGTTATAACTATGCATAAATTGTAAACATGTGCAACAGATATCAACTTATGTACATCAAAACAGACATTATTTTTACTATGTAAAAATATCAACATGTACAACAGATATCAAGTTATGTACATCAAAACAGACACTATTTTTACTATCTAAAAATATCAACATGTACAACAGATATCAGGTTATGTACATCAAAACAGACGGTGCTTTGACAATGTACTAATTGTAAACATGTGCAATAGATATCAACTTATGTACATCAATTCAGACACTGTTTAAACCATCTATATCTGTTGTATAAGTAGAATTGCTGAACATAAATTTAAACCATGGTACAAACAGAATTGTTGTATAAACAGATGTACGTCATAACAGATGTTCATATAATAAATCATTTTCAATTTTCAATTTATTATATTTAGAATATATTAAAATTGAGTAAAATTAAGAGAATGCGTTATTATTAAACTTTGCCAGGACAATTTCTTGAATCATGGTATCCCATCTCTCCACAAGCATTGCACTTCCGAGGAGGCTTCTTATGTTCTTTCATGGCTTTTTCTTTAGACGAAATAAGTCGCCTTCCAGAACATTTAGTTTTACACTGTTTTGGAGGCAAGATCTTAATGTCAGTGGGAATAGTGGCACCCATCAAAAACTCAATCTCAAACCTCTTGTCATTTCGCCGGTTTGTTCCTTCTTCCACAACCTTCTCCTTGAATGCTCTCACTACTTCTAAGAGTTCATCCACCTTCTCTTCCTTGTTCTCAACCACAGTCACACAATCAAAAATTTCAGTCCATAATTCTGCAATTTTTGTTTTTATTCCATCTGATGACCGATAATCAGAAAGAAGTGTGCCATTTGCATCAAACATTTCCTTGGATGTTGCAAACTTGTTCCAACGAGGAAGTAGATATGAATTAGGTATCCTTTTGGCACCTCTTTCTTTCAGGACCCAAAGAGCATGACGACACAATAGTCCACGTTACTCGAACATCTTGCAGGCACAAACAATTTTCTCTTCTGCAGGTGTATAGTCAACTACATACATATACCCTATTTTTGATGTTGTCCTGTATAGATATATGTTCAACACCATCCTCTTTTATAATCTCATCAACACCACAATTGTACATGGATGCCTTTAACTCTTCCTGCAAGTCATAGAAGACAGTTCGTGTGTAGATTTCAGAAGCATGTTTTTCAAGAGAAAATAGACTGATCAAAGCAGCAGCAGTGCTCTTAGATTCAGCAATCAGCTTGGACTGCTCCCATCTTTGGGCATCAATGGCACTGTCAAACCTCATGTAAAACTCAACAAGTGTTAGATGAGGATTCGTGAAGTTGTTGAAGAAGTTATTCTCGGACTCAGACCTTGAAGTTGTCCTCATCAACCCTGAAAGAAACAGGTCACGGTGGTAAGCTGGTATCCACTTCTCTCGCATATCAAATATATCCTGAAGCCACTCATTTTCCTCAAGATTGTACTTAGTAATAAGATCCTGCCACATCTGTTCAAACTGAGTTGGGTTTACATCCTCACCCCAAACAGCAGCATTTAGATCCTTGAGAAAATCTGTTTCAGTGCATATTTTCGAACCCACTTTATCTGTTACTTTCTTCATGATGTGCCACATGCACAATCTGTGAAATGTGTGGCTTCCAAAAACCTCCTTCACCCCAGCTTTGATTCCCAAATCCTGATCAGTGATAATAAATGAAGGAAAAGTACCTCCCATTGCCTTCATAAAGTTATGAAACAGCCAAGCAAAGCCGTCACCTGCATGTGGATTGAGGAGAGAGTATTATAAAATTGCTTATGTGCATCACGTATTATCTTTAAAACAAAAAAAATGACAAAGATAGCAATAAGAAATGTTCTCACCATTCTCTCTCTCAACAAGGCCAGCAGCAAATGTGACACATTTCTTGTGATGATCTATACCCGTGAAGGGAGCAAAGATCATGTTGTACTTATTCATTTTATACGTAGTGTCGAAAGACACCATATCACCAAATAACATGTAGTTCTTTATCATTATAGGGTCAGCCCAAAATAAACGAGTAATTCTTTGTTCATCATCAACATCAAAGTCGAAATAAAAAGAGTCACAGAGGGCTTTCTTTTTCATAAGGATCTCAATGAACATCTGTCCATCAGAGTCCTTAATGAACTTCTTTATATCTCTACCAAAATTTTTAAAATCAACCTTCGATGCACCTACATACTTATAACCCTTTACGAACTGCTTGAACATTCTGAATGTTTTAACAACACCTTGTTCACCATGGAGTTGTCAATGATCATCTTTTTGTGCAAAATGGTGAGTTTCCTTGCCTTTTTAAGGTGCATCATCGTGGAAGGTGTGTTCAAAGGATGGTTATGTCCTTCAATAAATTCTGTGATTTTATATTTCCCATCAGATGTTCTGTCCAAGATGATTCTGGCCATACAAAGAATTCTTGTTATCTCCCTTCTTTGCTGTTGTCCCTTATGTTCATAATCACCTTCTTTATTACAGACAATGTACTTTTTTTTAACAATACTACGACTAGTGCGTCCAATACTCTTCCTAGGAATGAAGCCACCAGCAGTTGCATACTTGGAATAAAATTGAAATGCTTCTTCCAAATCCTTAAAAATTTGACCCACATAAGGTTTCAAGTCTTTCGAACAACTTGGCATCTTCAAATCTTGCTTAGGTTCGGGAGTATCTATGTAAATTTAACACATAATATTAAATTCTACATCAAAATTATGAACAATTCTAAACATGTACAACGGATATTAAGTTATATACATCAAAGCAGCAACTGCTTTAACTATGAACAATTCTCAACATGTACAACAAATATTAAGTTATGTACACCAAAGCAGCAACTGCTTTAACTATAAACATTATCAACATGTACAACAGATACTCAGTTATCTACACCAAAGCAGCAACTGCTTTAATTATAAACAATTCTAAACATGTACAACATATATTAAGTTATATACATCAAAGCAGCAATTGCTTTAACTATGAACAATTCTCAACATGTACAACAAATATTAAGTTATGTACACCAAAGCAGCAACTGCTTTAACTATAAACATTATCAACATGTACAACAGATACTCAGTTATCTACACTAAAGCAGCAACTGCTTTAATTATAAACAATTATCAACATGTACAACAGATACTCAGTTATCTACACCAAAGCAGCAACTGCTTTAATTATGAACAATTATCAACATGTACAACAGATACTCAGTTATCTACACCAAAGCAGCAACTGCTTTAATTATGAACATTATCAACATTTACAACAGATATTAACTTGTGTACATCAAAGCAGCAACTGCTTTAAATATGAACCAAACAATATAAGATATGTCTCTATGAAAACTTGAAAAATTAAATTGATGAAGTAATATAAACTAAAATTGAAAAATAGATGAATTAATGAAATATTTTACCTAATATATTAGAATCGCCCATCATTGAACATGTTGCAGTTGTTTCTTGACTATTTACTGCATTCAAAAAACGAATCACGGCATAAATAAATTAAGAATCAGACTTAAAATCTGAAATTGAATTTTAAAATAAATAGAAATTTTCTGACCTAAATCTGAAATAATTGAAGGTGAAATTGAAAGTTTTTCATTTGTATCTAATTTTCGACGCTTTGATGAAGAATCAGTCGCCATTGAAGATGCAGAGTTACTAGCCATTGAAGTGCAGAGGAGAAGCGCGTGTTTTTTAGAATTTCAGAGTAGAGAGAGAAAGTAGTAGTGTTCAAATGATAGGGTTTTAGAAGGTGGAGAGGAGCAGCGCGTGTTTTTTAATCTTGTAATCTGGATCGTTAGATCAGATCTTAATCTAATGGTCCAGATGCTGCCTCTATGGGTGTAAGGAGTAGCCCTGCCTCACCGGAGCCATCCTCTATATATATATATATATATATATATATATATATATATATATACCACATCGTGTTTTATTTGTGATATAAAAATTACAATATAGAAAAGTTATGATGAGCTGATGAAATTGTATACTACATCATAAAGAGAAATCATCCGTTTTAGATATTAACGAAAAATCTTTTAAGTCTTATAACAACTCTTAAGTCTATAAATTGAAGTAAAATTATCCTACATCGATAAATTATAATAAAATGATGAAATTCTATTATATAAATAAAAGTAATCACCGTCAACTAGAAATCTTTTGAGTTATAAAAAAAGAGTTGAAGTAAAATTATCCCTTATCGAGTATTTTGAGTCTTATCATAGCTCTTAAGTCTTATAAAAATTATTCTTAAGACCATAAATTCAAGTAAAATTATCCCGCATCGAGTAGAATTATCCCACATAGAAGTATGTTTTTTTGAACGAATAAAAAAATTATAAATTGATTGAATTTTATTATATAATTAACCGTAAATATTCATCTTTAAATCTCAATCTGGAATCTTTTGAATCCTAAAAAAACTTTTAAGACTATAAACTTATTAGAATTATCCACATCGAAAAATTATGATGAGATAATGAAATTCTACATCATCAATAAGAGAAATGATTTGTTTTTAGATATTAATCAAAAATCATTTAAGTCTTATAATACGGCGTAGCTTTTAAGACTATAAATTAAAGTAAAAGTTATCCCACATCAAAACATTACAATAAGGTGATGAAATTCTATTATATAAATAAAAATAATCATCGTCTTATGATATCAACCAGAAATCTTTTGAGGCCTAAAAGAAATTCTTAAAACTATAAACTTAAGTAGAATTATCACGCATCGAAAAATTATGATGAGCTGATGAAATTTTATACTGCATAAATAAGAAAAATAATTCGTTTTAGATATTAACAAAAAATCTTTTGAATCTTATAACAACTCTTAAGGCCACTAATTGAAATAAAATGATCTCACATCGAGAAATTATAATAAGATGATGAAATTTTATTATATAAATAAAAGTAATCATGCATCCGTCAATCATAAATCGTTTGAGTCATAAAAAGAGTTCAAATAAAAAAAATAACTATAATGCACGCCTTAAAAACACATTCACGTATGTGGATAATATTTCTTTAATATTAGACATACTCTTATTTTCGACTTACTTTCTACTATTGCGTAGTCTCACCAATTTAAGCAATCCTCTAATTTAATTGGTGTCATTATCATTGCTTTCCAACTAGTATATATATTAATAAAGAAGGAACTTTTCGAGCGATATGATTGGTCCAAATTTTTTAATATATTTTTTTAAGTTAAATAAAGTATATAAAAATTTGTATATAAAAAAAAATCCTACTCCACTCAAGACTCGATTTTTTTTAAAATTTAAATAAAGAATATAGGAATTTGTATAGGAAAAAAAATTCATGTTGCGTACGTAGTCTCACCAGATTATACAATTATACAACTACGTGTCATTATCAATATCTTCAAAAATCGTCCCGTGCATCGCACGAGCTTTTCAACTAGTTATTATATTAATAAAGCAGGAACTTTTCGAGCTATATGATTGGTCAAAGTTTTAATATAATTTATTTAATTTAAATAAAGATAAAGAATATATAAAATTGCGTAGGAAAAAAAATAATCCTACTCTACTTACGACTCAGACGATATTAAGTTTGTATAAAAAAATAATCCTGCTACGTCTCTGACTGAAAGAAATTAACAATATATAAACCGTCACTTATCACCTCAAAACAAAACAAAAATTGAACAGAGACCGCATGGAATGTGTAGTCAATTCTGTTTCATTTTTTTTAAAAAAATTTTCACACCCTCTAAAAAATATTAGAAATTTTAAAAATATCACACATAAATTTAAGTCACACATAAATTTAAGTCCATAAGTCATATTGTTAGTCATTAAATGAAAAACACACCTAACCTATCACTAACAACTCCTCTCTCCAAAATAAAGACTACACTTTTTTCTCCACCTACCAAGCCAAATCCCAATACCAAAATCAGAGTAAGATTGTTTTTTAATTGAAGCTTTAGGTGTGACCTTATTAGAACATCTCTCATCAGTGCAATTTGTGGAGGGCGGTAAGTCAGATTTTCTGTTTTCGTCATCAAGGCAACGTTGGTTTCCGATCGAAGTTTTTTCTGACAAAATATCCATCTGTACGTTTGAAACTTTAATTCAATTATTACACAACTTCAACTCTCACTTTCTGAAACTTTAGAACTCGTCGAATACTACAATATTTATAATTTCAACAAACTCACTTTATAACTTCAACTCATTCACTTTAGAACTTCAAAGCACAACAATTATAACTTTATATATTACTGCTAGAAAATTGAACATTATTTCTCTGTAAAAACATACAACGACACGCTTGAAACTTTATTTCAAATTCTTTAGAACTCCAACTCTCAATTTATGAAACTTCGACTCTAAGCTTCCGAGACTTCAAAACACGTATACTTGCATCTTCGGTGCATGACTTCCAATATTTAAATAACAGTTTGTTTGGAACTTTAATTCAGCTGCAATGCAACTTCAGAACATTACATTTACAACTTCATAATTAACTGCTGTACATTCAAAACAATCTACCACACACTTGCAACTTCAGTTCAAAAACTTTACAACTTCAACTCTCAATTTCTGAAACTTCAACCATGCCCCTTTGATTTGTAGAACATAACTTTGAAACTTTAAGTTCTTCTCTTTACAACTTCGGTGTACGACGTCTACAACTTCATAATTAAATGGTGGAATGTTCATTTTTCTTCTGCTAATATATTCAACTGTATGCTTGAAACTTCAATTCCAAGACCGTAGAACATCAACTCTCATCTTCTGAAACTTCATAATACGTGTCCCATATATATTCTCCTCAATTTCAACTATAACACTATCAACAACACAAAACGCAATTTTTAGACTCATCATAAGAAGTTAGTTCCTACGGAGTATCTAATAACCAATCACAAACGCATTATTAAGACTCAACAATTAAAATACGGAAACCTAACTCATCAAAAACAAACCATGGATCATATGCAACAACATTTTGATGGTCCTGAACATTATGGATACGTGCATTTCGGAAAAAGCTTTCATCAAGTAACTTTTAGTTTTATTTTTTTTCATGAGAGAATTGATGAGGTAAATTTTAACCCTAAATTTAGAACCAGAGTATTTGTCCAACAATCAACTTGAAAGACAAAATCGTGCCAAATTGAGATGTGCCCCAATAATCCCCAAAAATACTATTAAAAAAATACCATATAATCTGTGGATATTAGTTTAACAAAAAACGCACAATCGAAATAATTCATTTTAACCCTAAATTTATGAACTAATTTATAAACTGATAACATAATAGTTCCCCCTAATTAAACTCTAATTT